>VZQC01012941.1:1059671-1115476 GCA_009823505.1 Rhizomys pruinosus
ACCAGAAAAGAAATCTAGGAAGGGGGAAATATGGTATGTGAGATGGTTCAGAGGGGAAAGGCATTTCCATGCAAGCTGATAGCTTGAGTTCTGGATCCCTAGGACTCATCATGTGGAGGAGCAGAAGCTCCTACACTTTCATTTGTCCTCTGACCTCTACATGTGTCCTATGACATGTGGTATCCATGTGTATGTGCAAGTACACAAACACGATAAATTAAAAAGAAAATAAATTCTAGGAGGCAACCTTATTTCTAGGCACCTCTAAACATGCACTCACTTTACTGGATAGCACTTCCTACTATTTCACTTGAGTGAGCTGGGGCTACCAAACTATCAGGGCTAAGATTCCCAGCCCTTTCCAAAAGAGTATGTCCCTGCCCAGCTTGGTGGTGGTGCATACCTTTAATCCTAGCACTGGAGCAGTAGCAGGTGTCTTTGTGAGTTCCAGGCCAGCCTGGTTCTACAAGGCAAATTCCTAGGCAGCAGGGCAACAGGGAGACCTTCTCACAACAGACCAAAAAAAAAAAAAAAAAAAAAGTGTGTCCACTAAGTATAGTGTGTTTTAATGAAGCACGAATGGAGTGTCTATGATAACAAATAAGGAAAGCCTTTCTCCTGGCTCTTGTGGCACATATATATGGGAAGGAGACACCAGAGGATTAGCTTCAGGGCTACTCCTGAGATGCATGAGACCCTGCCTCAGTAAACCAGAACCTCACTGGGTGTGGTGTATGTGTCTTTTGTTCAAGTCCAGCCTGGTCTACAGAGTGAGCTCCAGGCCAGCTAGGAAACCTCGTCTCACAAAGACAAATAACAAGAAAACTTATTGTCCATTTTGTTAGAGATTGACCAATTGGCCTGTGAGCTTTGGTGATCTGCTCATCTGTGCACCCTCAGTGCTAGAATTATAAATGTCCTCAACCATCTCCAGCTTTTCTGTGGCTGTCAGGGCAGTCATGCTTGTATGATAGGCACTGTACCCACCTAGTTATTGCCTCAGCTCAGTTTATTAATTTAAGAAAAGCATTTTTTTTTTTTTTTTTTTTGGTCTTTTGAGACAGGGTCTCCCTTTAGCTCTGGCTGTCCTGGAACTCACAGAGATCTGCTTGCCTCTGCCTCCCAAGTGCTAGGATTAAAGGCAGAAACGCATTAGATTTTTATTTTATTCTGTTTGTACATGCACAAGTGGAACCCAGTAGACAACTTTCAGGAGTTGATTCTCTCCTACTACTGTGTGAGTCCTGGGATCACACTCAGCTCATTAGACTTGGCAGCAGGCACCTTTTCCCACTGAGCCATCTGGCCAGTTCAATCCTTCCAACTTTGAATCATAGGATGTGTGAGGTTCTTAGTTGTCCCAGTTATGTGAGATAGCCTCACCTCTGACTTCCTTTGCTTTGTTGTCTGAATTTGCAGCATCGCCCTGAGCAACTGGTGGTTTGTAGCTCACCTGACAGACCTTCTGGATCACTGCAGGCTCCTCCAGTCACACAACCTCTAGTAAGTTGGCTGGATGCACCAACCCTTTCTTAAATCACCGGGCCTGGGGCTGGAGAGATGGCCTAGCGGTTAAGAGTGCCTACTGCTCTTGCAGAGGACCCGGGTTCAATCCCCACCCAGCACCCACATGGCAGCTGAGAACCGTCTTTAACTCCAGTTCCTGGGGAATCCGACACCCTCTTCTGACCTCCCAGGCATTGCACGACACGGGTGCACAAACCTACATGCAGACAGTACATTCATACACATAAAAAAATAAATAAAAAAAAATCGGCAGGCCTTTGAGGGAGGGTCAGGTGGAACCCACAGGAGGGAGCCTGGGTTGCAGGACCCTTGAAGCAGGCTTGCAGTCTTGACGTTTTGTGTTTCTTCCAGTTTTGGTTCTAACATGAGAGAATTCCTCTTGCTGGAGTATGCCTCGGGACTGTTCGCTCATCACAGGTAGGAAGGGACTGCAGGTGGTCTTCAGTACGTGGGTGCCAGTGGCTTATCACTGTTCCTTGTCTGGTTCCCTGACGGCTTCAGAAGGGTTGGCGAGGGTGAGTCTCAGGTGGCAATGCCCAGAGCTGTAGGGCAGTACCTAGGCTGGTCTCTAGCCCCTCACCGTCTGCTTCCTTGGACCTTTGTAGCCTTTGGCAGCTTGGGGTGGATTACTTTGACTACTGCCCAGAGCTGGGCCGAGTTTCCTTGGAGCTGCACATTGAGAGGATTCCTCTCAACACAGAGCAGAAAGCCCTGAAGGTGCTTCGGATTTGTGAGCAGCGGCAGATGACTGAACAAGGTGATACAGCCCTTCTCCCTGACTGCCCTCTGGGGATCCCTAGGTTGCGCAGTGCTGACTCTGGAGATGCTCTGCAGTGTATGCCAAATGCAGACCACTGTCAGGGAGGGACAGAGAGCCAAAGGACCCTTAGAACCTAGAGAAATTAAATACTACTTTGTAGGAAAGACCCATCTTTTTTCTCACACTTCATGTGCTCAGGCCTGTGGGTCAGTGCCGAGTGCCCTGTCCAGGTGGGTGGCTGCTGCCAATCTACAGGGACAGGAACCGATGTCCACAGCTTTGCCCCATCTGTATCTCCCTGCCATTGTGGAAGGAGAGGCATGTGCATATTTATTTTTATTTTTTTATTTTTTTTATTTTTTATGTGTATGAGTGTACTGTCCGCATGTAGGTTGGTGCACCTGTGTCATGCAATGCCACAGAGGTCAGAAGAGGGCATCGGATTCCCCCGGAACTGGAGTTAAAGATGGTTCTTAGCCACCATGTGGGTGCTGAGAATTGAACCCGGGTCCTCTGAAAAAGCAGTTGGTGCTCTTAACCACTGAGCCATCTCACCAGCCCCATGCATGTGCATATTTATGACCATCCCCCAAAGCCCATGGTGTCCAAGACCTCAGGGAAGGTTTTTGGCTTCTGGACAGTTATTAGGGAGACTGATATGTGGGGAGAAATAAACTTTTGACACTGAAAGTATGCACTCAGAATGCTAATCTCTTGGGATAGGTCATTTGTGAAGACAGCAAGAACAAACCCAGAAGTTTCTATTCCCTTGGTTCTATTTTTGCCTGTGGAGAAGCTTTAGATCGTAGTGAGGCTACAGGAAGGCCATGCCCTTCCTGCAGGGCTCCTCATTTACAAGGCTTTGGAGTTAAATAAAGTTTTTGCCTTCTGCCTTTTCCCCTGAAAAGTTCGCAGCATCTGTAAGATCTTGGCTATGAAGGCTGTCCGCAACAACCGCCTGGGCTCCGCCCTCTCTTGGAGCATCCGTGCCAAAGATGCAGCTTTTGCTACACTTGTATCTGACAGGTGGGTGCAGCTCTTCTGCTGGCTGGGAGGCTGGAGGTTGAGGAGCCACCAGTACTGCCGCTCTGATCTCTGAGCTTGGCCCTACAGATTCCTCAGGGATTACTGTGAACGGGGCTGCTTTTCTGACTTGGATCTCATTGACAACCTGGGGCCAGCCATGATGCTCAGTGACCGACTGACTTTCCTGGGTGAGTCTCTATGCATTCTTTTCCCTGAGTTTGAGTGGACACTTGTAGATTTTCTAGGATATTTTTCTAGGTGTTTATTAGGCCAAACTCCAAACCACATTGAAACCTATGTGCTCAACTTTCCAGAGGGTTTTTGTTTAAAAAAAAAATTTTTTTTTTAAAGACAGGATCTCCCTTTAGTCCCAGCTGGCCTGGAGCTCGCTATGTAGACCAGGCTGGCCTTGAACTCACAGAGATCCACTTGCCTCTGCCAAGTGCTGGGATTAAGGGCATATGCCACCACACCTGGCCTTGTTTAAAATTTTATGTTTTGTTTGCATGTATTTAAGTGCACTGTGTACATGCAAAAACCCAGAGAGGTTAGGAACGGATACTGGATTTCCTGAAACTGAGCTCTCTCTCCAGCCCCTTTTGCAGAGTTTTTGATATTTTATTTCTTAGTAATTCCAAACTTAGGAGAAAGTTACAAAAGGGATGTAAAGAATGGACACCTATAGATATACTTTTTGCATTCATGTTATAATTTACCTTATTGTTTTTTTTGTTTTTTTTTTTTAGTTTATTTTTTTGTACGTGTATGAATGTACTGTCTGCATGTAGGTTTGTGCACCCGTGTCGTGCAATGCCGCGGAGGTCAGAAGAGGGTCTCGGATTCCCCTGGAACTGGAGTTACAGACAGTTCTTAGCCACCATGTGGGTGCTGGGGATTGAACCCGAGTCCTCTGCAAGAGTAGTTGGTGCTCTCAACCGCTAGGCTATTCTAGCCCTTTTTCTGTTTTTGAGCGAAGACTATGACAGTAAAGTGGGGATGCTGTGCCTTCTTTTGGTGTCTATTTCAGTAGGAATAGTAGAATCCAGAGAATCATCACTGACAACAGTATTCTATTAGTGGTCCAGTTGATGTCCTTAACTAGGTCCAGGGCAATTTTGTTGAGTGCCCTGTCCAGGTGGGTGGCTGCTGCCAATCGGTAGGAATAGGAACAAATGCCCACATCTCTCTAGGGCTTAGCTTGTATTGGTGCCAAGGATTCCTAGGGAAGTATACCACTGAGCTTTGTCCATGGGCTCTTTCTCTCTTCCAGAACCCACACATCCTTCTCTTTGAGACATGGTCTTCCTTATGTAGCCCAGGCTGGCTTCACTCTCAATTGGCCTCCTGAGTGCTGTAGACTGTTAGTGTGTGCTGTATAGTTCAGTTAAACATTTTTGAAGGCTCTGGCCAGCTCCTATGTAGTGTCCTTAATTTGTTTTTCTAATATTCCCAAGGATTCGATTTAGATGTGTTAGGTGCAGGAATACCAGAGGCCATGTGACCACTCAGTTGTCCCTTTATATCAGATAGTGGTAACAACCTGGATCACTCGGCTTTCAGTTTACCAAGTGGCTTTTTCTGTATTTAGGTCTCCTCTGGTTCCAATATCCCAAAAGCAATGTTCTTCAATATTTTGGTTGAGTTGGGGGTTGGGGGGGGGCTCATCTGGCTGAAGATGGCTTGAAGCTCCTGATCCTTTGGACTTCCATCTCCAGTGTGCTGATTACACGCATGGCACTCTAGCTCTTCTGGTCTGTTAAGACTGTGTGCATGTATAGGTATATGCCTCTATACATGGCACTGTGCCCACATGGAGGCCAGAGGACAGCTTTGGAGACCGTTCTCACCACCTTTATGGAGACCGAGCCATCTTGTTGGCCCTTATTTTTTGTGCCACAAGATCTTTTGAACCCACGGACTTGGGAGTCTGTTCTAGAACAGCTAACTGGTCTAGCGGTCTCCTAATTTAAGGCCAGAGTACTTTTTCAAAGCATCAGACGGGAGAGGAATATTTAGGAGACCTTGCGCTCCCTTTATAACAGGGAAGTACCGAGAGTTCCACAGGCTGTACGGAGAGAAGCGCTTTGGCGATGCTGCTTCTCTGCTGCTGTCCCTCATGACATCGCAGATTGCACCCCGCTCTTTCTGGATGACTCTGCTCACAGATGCCCTGCCTCTTTTGGAACAGAAACAGGTAAGGCTTCAAGTCTAAACTCATTTTCTTCTCTGCCTTTTGTAGTTCCTTACGGCTTAGTTCTATAGCCAGCATAGGTGCTAATATGCATCTCCTCCCAAGTACTATGTGCCTGCATGCATATTCCCTAGCATTCCAGCTTTACTTAATACAATGTGTGTTAAGAAAAACTGAAATGATGCCATCTTACAACACTCAGCCTGACTAGAGCAGCCATGCCATCTGCCCAGGACTCCATATCCAAAGCATTATTCCCAAGGGCATGGAAGGAAGGCCTTCTCTGAACTTGGATTCATGCCTAGACCAGTACAGGCTTTGGCTGGGGAGCAGCCAGGTAAAGCAGCTTCTCTCCCCCCCTAGGTGATTTTTTCAGCAGAGCAGACTTACAAGCTGATGCGCTGTCTGGAGGACTTGGCCTCTGGAAGGCCAGAGTGTGGAGAGCCCGATGCCCAGCAACTCCAGGTCATTTGAACTTAGGGGTCTTCTGGGTGGATGGTTCCATGTTGAAGTGGGAAAAGTTTCCTCTTTCTTGGGGATCCCTCACCAGCACTAGCCCTTTACGATCTCACGTGTCTATTTTATCTGTTCTTGTGACACACCAATTCTTAGGAGGAAATGGGGTGTTTTCCAGTCTTGCTTTGTTATTCTGTCATCCATCAGAGGTATCCTTTCTGTACTGGTCTCTTGCTGGCCATTTGAATGCTAAATGTCCTGTTTCTAGAAGCCCTGGAGAAAGAATGCTACCTGCCATGCCTCACACTGCCTATCTACTTTTCAGGATGATGACATAGAGACCACCAAAGTGGAAATGCTGAGACTGGCTCTAGCTCGGAATCTTGCTCGGGCAATCATACGAGAAGGCTCATTGGAAGGCTCCTGAAAACAGCTGCAATGTGTTAACTTTCTACGCCAATGTATATAGATTCTAAAAATAATAAATGTTCTTTTGAAAATATAAGGCCAGTTATTAGTTCACACGGCCTAGTTTTAATCCATATCTACTCTGAACCTGTGGTGGACAGACCGTGTGGTTCATAGGCCGGCCCTTCTGTGCTCAAGCAATCCTTAGTCTCGAGAGTAACTACAGGTGCAGGTCACACCCTTGATTTCTATAGTATAGAATGCTCTTCCTTCATCTCTTTATAGAGAAGCCAGACTTACAGGACTAGAGTGCCGTCTCCATTTGCCTCTTAACTGGAAACCTGTGAGAATGTCTGGTGTCTTGTTTCTGAGATCTTGCCTCACAGTCATTGGAACATGCTTTTCGTGGTCAACTCCCCTAACAAAAGGCTTCAGCAACCCATGTGTGGAAATCATAGGTGGTACCTTCCTGTCTGGGTGAATGGTGCTCTGTATTGAAGAACTCTAAGCAGGATGAAAATGGTTTTATTTCACATGCAGCAAGACAAGGGCAGGAGGAGTTGGTACATCCAGTACAGCTGTTTACCATGAAGCAGTGACCTCAGGAGTACCAAGCAACACTGGTAATGTCTTAAGATCATAGAGGTTCATCTTCACATAGTCACACAGTAATCCCAGACAGTCCAGGGCCTAAGGAGTCAGTCTCTGGAAAACTCTTAGGTTTATCCCTTTAGCGGTGAAAATGATTTATTCCTGACTTGTCCTGAGGAAGCAGTAAAACCTGCTAGCTAAGGACAGTAGGGGAAGGTGAGACAGAAGACTCTGGACACAGCAAGGACACTCTCAAGGTGTAGGAGGGGCAAAAGGGTACCACCTTTCTTCGGAGTCTGACTTAGCTGGTTGTCCCTCCCCAGCTTCTTTGGCAGCCGTTTGCTGTTGCCTTGAAGCTTGAGAGTTCCTGGCCTGGAACAGCTTGGGCCATGCTAGCTGACGCCGAGCACTGTTGAAGCAATATTGGTCTGGCAACTCAGTTCCATCGCAGCCCTCATCTCCAGACCCAACATATCACTGACAGCACCTCTCTGTAGCTGGGGGACACTGAGTGTTCTGGTGTGGCACAAAAGGGCAAGTCTAGTGCAATCTGCATGACCCTGAGACTTCTTGGGTCCAACCACGCTGTGGTGTCACACCACACTCCCATGTGGCGGGGGGGGGGGTGGTCAAAGCAGGAGGATGCAGAGTATTGAAAGATAATCTTCCCTTAAAGACTTAAGGGGAGGACAGCAGTTTGTTTCATGCCAAGCAAGAGGTAGTGAGAAGGATGGCCTATCTCCACAGCAGGAGGTAGCTTCTCCCAGAAAGCTCCAGGACCTGCTTTGGAAGGGAAACACTGGCTCTCTTCCATTTTCCTTCCTATCCCTAGCTGAGGCTCTCAGGCCACGTTGTTTCTGCTAGGCTGAGTTTCCTGTCCTGCTGACATGTCCATAGGACAAAGCCTGCCACTGCCAGGACAAGCACATCACTCATTCATTAGCCCCTTCAGGATGCTGCTACTGCCTGCAGAAAGAGGGGTAAAGACTCTACTTCTCCAGCTTCTCACTCTGGGTCACTCACTGCCCACTGAAGGTGGCGGCAGTGCCTGCCAGCCAGGAAGCATGGGTTAGCAAGGGGAACTCAAGTCTCTCAAGCCATGCCTCTTAGGGTATGAAGACCATTCTTGAGTGGGCTTGAGAGGCCCTCGTCAGAGCCCTCCCTGGGTATGGGAATGCCAGTAAAAAGCGAATACCTACTCCAGCCTTGGAGTCCACTAGCTCAGGCCACTCCCCACCCAAGGTACGGCCACTTCAAGTCGCACAGGTAGATAAAACAGGTCCTTTTAGGGGCCCAAGGAGAGATTATCACAGCAGCAGCTTGTCTCCAACAGAAACACCCATGGCCCTGGTCCACACCAAAGCTATAAATACTGTCCAGGACATACAGTGACTGGACCAGAGCCTCTCCATCTTAGGGCTGCCTGCCTTCCAAGTGGAGATCACAGCATCCTTTGGGGTCATAGATTCCCCCACTGCTCCACAGGAGGAAACTGGTCCACTTCACCCAGTTCTGTGCTCAGCTGCTCCCCCAGGGCAAAGGTCAGCTTATACCGAAGCCGCACCTTCTCCTGTGACAGAGGGTCACAGATGAGTGAGACTGAACCCCCAGGTACCTCCACTGTAGGACACTTCCCCCTGCCATCCTCTCATGGCTCTGTGCTAGAGGAATGGCCCCCATTTCCACCATGTCTACCTTACCCTGGGGCAAGAAAGGGTTAGTGCTACAGGTCACCACAGCAGGTTGGGAGGTCACCTGAGGGCTTCGGGCAGGGGCTGAGAGGACAGTGGATTCTCCAATGCTCACCTTCATTGGATTGGCCAGTAGCATGACCTGGGTGATGGCTGCAGGTGGCTGAATGGGACTAAATGGAGAGAGTTCTGTCCCAGATGGTGGCTGCAACTTCACCTTCATTGACTAAAAGAAGCAAGAGACACTCCTTTGAAGAGAACTGTTAAGGTGCCCCTGAGAGTTCAGCTGGCGTTGAATCATGCTGCCACCTGCTGGCCACCGAAAGGCACTCAACACAGGGCTTACAGGGCTTTCGAGACAAAGGATACCTTGGGCACTGCAGCCTGCAGCACAATGCTCTTGACTGGTACGGGAGCTGTGTTCAGCATGGACACCACCACCACCAGTACATCGGGCCGCCCTGGTGGACACTCCTTGGCAAAGTGGAAAAGGATGCGGAAGCCATTTTTATCATAGGCTGTCACAGGGAGGGCACTGCCTGGAAGAAGTTGTTGTATGAGTGTGGTAGGAAAGGCCAGTGGGGCTCCTAATGCCAAGTGGGAGGGAGAAGGGCACAGCGTGCAGTCCAGGAGAGGCCCGCTGGTCACACAACTGCAGTAAGAAGCTGAGATAGCAGACAGTAAACCCTTAATGATAAGGGACCCCTGCACATAGTATCCACTGACCACATACCCCACAAACACTGTAACTGTGAAGCCCACCTCTCATCTCCAACACTTACTAGGCTTGATTGATTCCAGGGGTACATGGACACTAGCCAGGGAGAGCTCAGGTCCCTTCACAGGGCTGCCCTGGGACTGGAAGGCTGGTGATTGGAAGAGAGGGCTTCCAGGCCCAGTGGAGAAGGGCAGGAGAGGCCTAGCTGAAGCAGAGGTGGGGAGCAGCGGGGAGGCGACTGCCCCAGGGGAGAAGCAAGAGACAGGTTTCACCAAGCTGGAGGTCCTGGGAAGCAGGGAGGGCAGAAGTCAGCAAGGCTAGAGCTGCTGCGGCAGCCCCTCGCCAGGGCTCTAGGCCAGGTGTAGCCACCCCAGACCCCCAGCTTCCAGCCTGACAGGACCAAAAGGACCCCCCCCTCAGGGTCTGCCTGCTGACTCCACTCAGCCGCCCCCTCTTCTATCCATTACACTTTGGTCTCTTCCAGAAGCTGATCAAGAGCATCTAGGCGGTGTAAAGTGGTGCTGCTCAAGGATGAGCTGGGACACTCTGGGGCTGCAGGCTCAGCCTTTGGAGCCAAAGCCGGGGCAAGTCCAGAAGAGAGCATGAAGAAGTCAGTGCTGGGAACTGGTGCACTGGCGGGGACCACGGGAGCCGAGAAGGGAGGGAGCAGTGGAGCCTGGGAAGTATTTGATGTGGGGGCTGAAGGTGGGAGCAGAGGTCCATCTGAGGGGCAGCGAGCAACAGGCCCAGGTCTGGGGCTGAAGAAGTCCAGGTCTGGTGGTTCATTCTGCACATCAGAAACAGCAGGTGAGAAAGGGCTGGGAAGGCTTGCAGCAAGGACACAGTTTATCACCCAGCAGGCCCTTCCCTAGGGTGCCCTGTTTCAACCCACAGGACTAAATGCCCTCCAAAGTCATCACAGCCCTTGGAGGCACCATGCTTGCAGCTGCAGTGGACAGTGCTCTGAAGCATATCAACAGTCCTGGCTGCAGTGAAGTGCAGCCAGGCACAGCTTAGAAGGGAACAGAGTGAGTGCAGGTTGTCCTCAGGTACTTCTGATGGCCCTGTGACTGTGCCTCTACCTGGAACAGGTGCCAGTGGCTATTTCCAGCTGTCTCTTTGAGAGGAACAGTGGGGGCTGGGTCAGTGAGGCCTGAGGACACAGAAGAAAACAAGATGAGGCTCTGCACTGAGGTTCCAGCTCCGCTGAACAGCCACTTGACAAGAGACATCACTAGATGAATGTGTGGGGAAATCGTTTTTAAAGGAACCCACTTCCAGCTTCACATGAAGAACTGGGGGGTGTCCCAGGAAAGAGGAGCAGAGCAGCACCAGAGTCTACCATGTTCACCCTGGAATCCATACAAAGGCGGCCCTAGTGGCCTCCAGACAGTGAACATGGCTAATGAGCACACTGGATACCTCGAGCCTCATTCCCTGTGCCTTTCTTCCTCCAATGCCCACAGAAGCCCTGTACAGAGATCCTCCTGGACATACCCAAGCAGAGCAGCTCCTCATCTAGCAAGGAGAGGGCAGTGCTCACACCGTTGGGCCCTGGGGGAGCCTCAGCCTGGCTGGATGAGTGGCTGCGTGGAGGTCCGGAGGTCTGGGGGGGTGGAGGGAGGACAGGGATGCCTGAGGAGGGCGGCTTGGGTGCTGGGGCCAGCACTGGGGATGAGTTGCTGGGTGTGTCCAACTCAGCAAGGTCGATGAGTGTGCCTTGGTTACTGGAGTGACTGTTTCCTGGATGGGTCAACACAAAAGGAACAAGAACAATCACGGTGAGCGAGTGGCTGTGCGGCAGGAGGCAGGACACAGCAGAACAGCTGAGGCTCCAGTTTCTGGCCTAATTCAATGGCTCTTCTTCCAGCAGACACTGAAAAGCAGGCTTGAGAAGGCAGGCAAAGAAAGCCCCATGCACACCCCTGGCCCCCTTGAAGTGAAGAATCACTTGAAATGGATTGGAATCAATTCCCTCAGGCCCTGGGAGCTGTCATGGAATCAACCTGTACTTGTGGCTAAGTGACCAAGACGAAGGTCCCAGAATGGGAAATCAGTTTTTTTTTTACCTTCAGAGTCAGGCATGGTTGAGATGGTCACCTCGCCATTGATGACCTGTCCTTCAATAATTGTTTTATATGAGTTGATGACCCGAGAGAGGTTGTCACTGGCCTGCAGGATGTCACCTAGAGCAGAAGAGACTGCTCACTGTGTGGACTGTGACATCTACCACAAAGTTACATTCCTTTATTGATGACTCTCCTTCACTCACCCAAACTGTTGTCGTTATCCTCTGTCTCGCTGGCTAGTTTAAATAATGTCCGTCTCTTGTTCTCACACCGATCAAATAGCTCCTAAGAGATCCAGACATAAAAATCACAACTACATGGGCTGGAGAGATGGCCTAGCAGTTAAGAGCACCAACTGCTCTTACAGAGGACCTGGGTTTGATCCCCGGCACCCACATGGCAGCTAAGAACCGTCTGTAACTCCAATTCCAAGAGAACTCCAGTTCCAGGGGAATCCGAGACCCTCTTCTGACCTCCACGGCATTGCACAACGTGGGTGCACAAACCTACATGCAGAGAGTACATTCATACACATACAAAATTTAAAAAAAAAAATTAAAAAAAAAAAATCACAACTACAGCCGGGCGTGGTGGCGCACGCCTTTAATCCTAGCACTTGGGAGGCAGAGGCAGGCGAATCTTTGTGAGTTCAAGGCCAGCCTGGTCTACAGAGTGAGTTCCAGGACAGCTCGAAAAGACCAAAAAAAAAAAAAAAAAAAAAAAAAATCACAACTACAGAGGTCCTTAGAAAACATCTGATTCAGGGGCTGGAGAGATGGCCTAGAGGTTAAGAGCGCCGACCACTCTTGCAGAGGACCCAGGTTCGATCCCCAGCACCCACATGGCGGCCGAGAGCAGTCTGAAACTCCAATTCCAGGAGAACTCCAGTACCAGGGGAGTCCGATACCCTCTTCTGACCTCCGCGGCGTTGCATGTCACGGGTGCAAAGACTTGCATGCAGACAATACATTCATACATATACGGAAATAAATAAAAAAAAAAAAGACCAAAAAAAAAGAAAACATCTGATTCAGTGGTTTGGCCCACAAAGTGGCAGGACTCCCCTACAGACTACGAGTCACCGGCAGAGCTGGGACCAGAGCACAGATTTTTCTGGTGTCAGCCTCCACCAGATCATGTTGCCCAAGCCACCTATATTGACAAAAAAATCACTCAGATGGTAGAGGGGAAGAAGGCTCCTTCCCGTCTCACGGGCTGGCTGTGCCTTAGAAGTCAGAGTATTCACCCGGCCACAGCCAAATCCCTATCGACATCAGGGTCTCAGGGAAGTCTCTGGTCCAAAGCTTAAGGGCCAGCAGCAGGGGCTCTATTTCTGAAGTCCCATCCAGGTTCCCATCCAGCGTGCTAGCTGATGCCATGGCTGCCCTACTGCCAAGGCAGGTGAACAAGCTCTAGGGGAAAAGCAGGCATGTCCTCACAGGACAGGTTCCCGTGGGGCATGGCAGCGTGAGCAGCGAGCTCTCAGCAGGACAGGTTCCTGTGGGGCATGGCAGCGTGAGCAGCGAGCTCGCAGCAGGACAGGTTCCCGTGGGGCATGGCATGAGCAGCGAGCTCTCAGCAGGACAGGTTCCCGTGGGGCATGGCAGCGTGAACAGCGAGCTCTCAGGTCATGGCAGCTACCTTCATGAGCTCTTTGTCAGCCTCTGACGAGCACTCCTGGCTGTAATGAAGCAGCATCTCATGGAGCAGCTTCACATTGTTGTTAACCTCCTCCAACGTGTGCAGGCGCTTGGTCACCTTCTGGATGCGTGCCTCATCCTGCCTCGGCCACAGGAGGCCAGGAAAAAGCAAGCTCAACTAGCTTGTCTGCTGAGCAGGCACGGCTCATCGCTTCCCCACTGCATAGGGGAGAAGCCAAGAGCTCTTCTCACTGTTTCCTGGGACAGGGACCTCAGAACAACTGTTCCTTTACAGTGATTCCTTCCCCCTTCCACTCCCCATCCTGCACTACTCTGTCACTTTCTCCCATAGGAAATATACGGCTCCTCCTAAACTCACTCCAGTTGAGGGCTGGTGGCAGGGTGAGCAGAATGGGGAAGGACTAAGGTTCGGTTACGCTCCTGTGCCTGTGCCCAGAGGACCAGGCCCACTCACTTCCTTCACCATGGACTTGATGAGCTTATTGGCCTCTTGCAGGTCATCTGGATTCTTGCTTTTCAGCAGCTTGGCTAAAAGCTAGAAGAGAAGGGTGTTAAAGGTGAAAGGCAGGTAGCAGGCCCATCCCCACTGGGGAGACCAGAAGAAACTGGAGCTCCCTGAAATACCCAACCAAACTATTTCAGGCTGGATTTCATGGCTTATACCTGTAATCCCAGCACAAGGAAGAAAGAGATGGGTAGGTCTCTGCAAGATTGAGGCCAGCCTGGTCTACATAGTAAGTTCCAGGCCAGCTAGGGCTATAGCTTGTCTCAAAAAAAAAAAAGAAAAAAGAAAAAAAGAAAAAAAGAAACACCTCTAACCTCTGTCTCATTCATCCTGCTGCCACCATTCATCTAAGAAAACTCCAAGCTGGGCGTGGTGGCGCACGCCTTTAATCCTAGCACTTGGGAGGCAGAGGCAGGTGGATCTTTGTGAGTTCAAGGCCAGCCTGGTCTACAGAGTGAGTTCCAGGACAGCTGGGGCTACAGGGAGACCCTGTCTCGAAAAGACAAAAAAAAAAAAAAAAGAAAACTCCAGGCTTGGGGCTGGAGAGATAGCCTAGCGGTTAAGAGCACCGACTGCTCTTGCAGAGGACCTGGGTTCGAGCCCCAGCACCCATGTGGCGGCTGAGAACCATCTGTAACTCCAATTCCAGGAGAACTCCAGTTCCAGGGGAATCTGACACCCTCTTCTGACCTCCGAGGCATTGCGACACGGGTGCATAGACCTGTATGCAGACAGTATATTCATACACATGTAAAAAACTCCAGGCCCAAGATGCACTTTACCTTGGATTTCTCCTCATCATCAAAAACAGGGTTTTTGGGACGAGGTGGGGGAGAGGGGATCAACGTTCTATCCATGGGGATGGGTGGGTCCGACTGCACTATGCCTGAGGAGACAAACAGCAGAGCATGTGTTCAGACTAAGGTCACCTTGTCCCTCCCACACCATGGGCTAATCCCTAGAATCATGAGCCATGAGCAGGAGAAAGAACAGGTTACACCTCAACCTACCAAAATCCCAGCTGAGCCCCAGTGACAAATGCCACTCTCCAAGAAGAGAAAGGGGCAGATCCTGGGGACCCCAACATTCCCCTCTCTTCACTGCCTTGGCCAGCCTTCAGGGCCACCATATGCTAAAGGAAGGCAGACCCGTACCTTGTCTCTTCAACATATGGTAGGCATCTTTGATCTTTGCTTCCTCTGGAAGGGCCAATGTCCAACTATAAAGCAGCTCGATGACCTTGGTCTTGACCTTCTCAGACACTCTGTCTCCCAAGTACTAGAAGGCAAAAGGAAAGAAGAGTTTAGCAACTGCTGTTTGGATGCAAAATATTGGAGTATTGGGCTCTCTTCACAGCACATCTGACTAATTCCAGTTCCCAAGCATGCACAAACTCAGAAGATGCTGAGTTGTATGTGACAGACTGGGGGATGGGAGGATGGCCTCCTTTTGGCAAGGCTGCAAGCACTGGACAGAGCCTGCAGCTAGACTGGGGCAAGACCTTATCTCTGTGTTTCCTAGCCTAACTTGCTTGAAACATAACCATATTTTCTTTCTCTTTTAAGATTATTTATGCTAGGCATGGTGGCACACACCTTTAATCCCAGCACTTGGGAGGCAGAGGTGGGGAGATCTCTGTGAGTTCAAGGCCAGCCTGGTCTACATAGTGAGTTCCAGGTCAGCTGGGGCTATAGAGATCTTGTTTCCAAAATATATTGAGAGAAAAAAAAAAAGGAAAAGACATAAAAGAAGTCCCAGGCTGGAGAGATAGCTCATCAGTTAAGTGCATTAGTTGCTGTTGCGGAGGACCTGGGTTTGATTCAAAGCACCCATATAGTGGCTAAAAACCACTTGTAACTCCAGTTCCAGAGGATCCAACTCCCCATGACATGGATGCACTTACCTACATGCAGGTAATACATGGAAAGGAAGGAAGGAAGGAAGGAAGGAAGGAAGGAAGGAAGGAAGGAAGGAAGGAAGGAAGGAAGGAAGGAAAGAATCTCCATGACATGGATGCACTTACCTACATGCAGGTAATACATAAAGGAAGGAAGGAAGGAAGGAAGGAAGGAAGGAAGGAAGGAAGGAAGGAAGGAAGGAAGGAAGGAAGGAAGGAAGGAAGGAAGGGAGAAAGGAAGGGAAAGAGAAAGAAAGGAAGGAAGGAAGGAAGGAAGGAAGGAAGGAAGGAAGGAAGGAAGGAAGGAAAGAGAGAGAGAGAGAGAGAGAGAGAAAGAAAGAAAGAAAGAAAGAAAGAAAGAAAGAAAGAAAGAAAGAAAGAAAGAAAGAAAGAGGGGGGGAGGGGAGGGGAAAAGAAGTCCCTAGACAGAAACTACTACTAACTGACCTTTGGAGAGACGACTTTGATTAACTCGTTCAAAAACCGGAACTTTCCTACTTCGTTATGAAATCTCCTCCCACAGTTTTTCATACACGCTTCCAGTACCTGTAGCCACAGAGAGGAGAGGCACTGTGATGGGGGCTGGTACTCACACAGTCCTAAGGAAACTGTCCCAGCTGAAGAGGTTCATCATGAGAAGCAGAGTATTTTGCCCTGGGGAATGGAGGTTAAGCTGTAAGACCACTCACCACAAACTCTTCAAATGGCATGTCTGAAATGGAATACCACATAGAGCACAGAGTAAAAAAATGCTGCGACCCATATACCAAGGTGGCCTGCTGCCAGCCAGACCTGGAAGAGGCCTTTCTCAAAGATGTCTTAGTATTTTACAGATAAGGAAAATAGGTCTAAGGACAAAGTTCCTCTGAGTAAGGGTCCAGCATCCTTTTCTTTTTTTTCTCTCTCTTTTTTTTTTTTTTTTCGGTCTTTTTGAGACAGGGTCTCCCTTTACCAGCTGGCCTGTAGCTTGCTCTGTAGACCAGGCTGGCCTTGAACTCACAGAGATCCGCCTGCCTCTGTGTCCCAAGTGCTGGGATTAAAGGCGTGCACCACCACACCAGGCACCAAAGACAGTTCTTAGCTGCCATGTGGGTGCTGGGAATTGAACCCGGGTCCTCTGCAAGAGCAGTCAGTGCTCTTGACCACTGAGCCATCTCTTCAGCCTCCAGCATCCTTTGCACAAGCTGACATCTAAATAGAAGCTGTTTAAACCTGTTTCCTTCAGTTTAGTTGACTGGACATTTTGCTTCCCACCCTTCATCTGCGTTCCTATGCTACTTGGGCCCCTGCCATCTCTGTAGTTTACATAGAAATGTGTGTGCGGACCCACACATGTGGTGAGTACAGAGGTCAGGCTACTTTATTGTTTTCTAGACAAGGTCTTTCAGTCCCTTGGGGCCCACCAACAGGCTAGGCTAGCTGGATCCACCTCCCTCTGCCACTCAGAGCTGAGATTAAAAGCCATGCGCCCCCCCTCCCCGTTTTCTTTTTTTGTTGTTTGTTGTGCATGCCTCTAATCTCAGCACTTCAGAGGTGGAGGCGAGAAGATAAGGACCTCAAGTCAGGCCTCAGCTATACAGCAAGTGTGAGGCCAGCCTAGGTTACACAAGAACATTTCTCAAAAGCAAACAAAAAGCCGCCACCGCCACCGCCACCAAAAAAGCAACCAACCAAACAAAAGTGGCTACCCATGAAAAAAAAAAAATCACTGTTTGAAGGTCTTTACTATAGCAACCTTTAAAGAGCAGTGTACTGAAGTCTCTAAGAACCCTTTCTTAGACCCACATGAAGCCAGGAGAGAGGTACTGGATTCCTCTGAACCCGCTGTAGCGTTCCTGTGAACTCCCGCAGTCTGAATGAACACTGAGTCTTGCCCCTATGGTTTCAATCATCAGGGTGACCCCCGTCATGAGATGGGCATTGTGGTTAGCTATGGAGCAAACTATTTCCATTACTTTTTCTCCCACCGGCTGACTCTTTAGTGTCAAGACTACAAAAAGCTCTCTAAGCCCTGTGTTGGACTAAAGGCTCTACCTCTAGGATCCCTCCTTTTGTCTTTCCCATTAGCCATGTGGCCATGCTGGTGAACAGAATACCTGTCACCTTTGAAGCTGCCAGGCTAGGTCTAGAGGCATGGATACCCATGGACCAGCTGACTGAACATATTCTAGTTACAAGTGAACCTGTACCAAAGATTTTCTGCTGGACTTTGAGCATGAGCCCTGATTATGACCAAGAGCCCAATGAGTGTGAGAAAAGACCTGGGCAAGTGAGCACCCACCGCTGCACCTCTGAGAGCAAAGACCTACCGTAAGGGCCTGCACCGCCTCCCATTCCTGTGGAGACTGGATCTTGTGGGCTAGGAGTCGGACAGCAATCTGGGGCCTGGTGGACCAGCAGACAACAGTCAGTATGCAGATGTGGGGCCATCTGACAAGCCTTCCTTGGCCAGCTTTTGGCTTTTCCACTTCTCTCTCTCACTGAGACTTACCCTTCAAGTTCTTTGTTGATCTGATCACAGAAGCCAATTATATATTCCCAGTCTTCCTGGCGGTTGGAAGGATTGGTAGCTTTATCTTGGGACAGAACAAAGACAACTATTAAAAAGAGTAAGACAGGGGCTGGAGGGATGGCCTAGCGGCTAAGAGCGCCGACCACTCTTGCAGAGGACCCGGGTTCGATCCCCAGCACCCACATGGCGGCTGAGAACCGTCTGTAACTCCAATTCCAGAACTCCAGTTCCAGGGGAATCCGACACCCTCTTCTGACCTCCGCGGCATTGCATGACATGGGTGCACAGACCTACATGCAGACAGTACATTCATACACAGTAAAATAAATAAATAAATAAAAATTTAAAAAAAAAAAAAAAAAAGAGGAAGACAATACAAAAAAAAAAAAAAAAAAAAAAAAAAGGGGAGCCACAAAACACCTTTAATCCTAGCACTTCGTGAGGCAAGAGGCAAGAGAATCTCTAGGAGTTCTTAAGCCAGCCTGCGTCTACCAGAGTGAGCTCCAGGCCAGCTTGGGACTTAAAGGGGACCCTTCTCAATTTAAAAAAAAAGAGCAAGCAGTAAACAATAGTCATATATTTAAAGATACGAGTATTTTTTTTTTTTTTGTCTTTTTGAGACGGTCCTCCCTTTAGTCCCAGCTGGCCTGGGCTCACTATGTAGACCCAGGCGGGCCTTGAAATTCACAGAGATCTGCCTGCTCTCCTTGCCTCTGCCTCCTGAGGTGGGATTTTTAAAGGTTGTGAGCCACCTGTGCCCCCCCCACCTCAAACTGGGATTTTTTTAAAGTTTGGAAAACCTTTCCGAGGCCTGCCTTGTGGCTGGGAGTCATGGCGGCTCCTCTCTGTGCTGCACTCTCGGCCAAGTCCTGGGTTTTGGGTTATGGCTTGCCTTTGGCATCTCTTGAGACGTTTAGAAGCCCAGCTGCAGGCTGCATCTTGAGAGGAATGACTGGATCCCCAAAGTGAAAGTGGATGAGGGCAGGACCAGGTGGTCTACAGAAATGAGAATGCAGACGTGCTGTGACTGCTGGTCACGGGCGTCTGCCTCACACTTTGCTTTTTTTTTTTTTTTTTTTATNACATAACAGGTTTTCTTCACAGTTAAAAAAAAAACGTTATTTTATTTTCTGTTTATGTGTATCTGTCTGTTCTGTTCTTATTATTACCTATATGCATTATTCTCCATGCCCTACAGACGCTAGAAATATGGGACATTCATATCTCTCTGGCAAATGGAAGTTTTAGGTGGTTGTGAGTCACCATATGGTTCTAGGACCTCAAATTTCTGGTCCTCCTGCCTAAGAGCAGGCAAGCGAACGCTTCTTACTCGCTGCAGCCACCAATCTCCTCCTCTTATTTAACATATGTTTAAGCACTAAAAGTTTGCTTCCAAATTTGCCTCACAGGGATGTCTCCAAAGTTCAGCTCAGCAGCAAACGCAAATCCTTGCTAATATTTAGAAGTTCCAAATAAAAGAGAAAAAGCCTCACATAGCTCAGTGTGGATCAGTATCCAAAGAAAAACCCACAACGTTAAACAACCAAAGCTCTTCTCACATAACCAACTACCTTTCTACAAAATACGCACATCCTAACTAGTGACTGCGACCATTATAACATTTGAACTGGTGTGCTCAGCTAAAGAACAATGACCATAGGGCTTGGAGAGATTGGCGATCTCAAGCAGTTTAAGAAGCACCGAACCCTGCCACCCTGCCATCTGCCTCTTCGTCCTTCCCCGACCGACTTGCCCTCCATTCCTCTTTGCTACACCTCTACCTGTTCTTAAAGAGGACCCGGGTTTCAATCCCCAGCAGAAGCCACCCACATGGTGCCTAAGAAGCATCTTTAACTCCAGCTCCAGCGGGGGAAATCTGACGCCCTCTTTCGACCCTCTGCAGGCATTGCATGACCCACCGGGATCACCAATCTACATGCAGGACAGTACACTCCATAATACCAAAATAAAATAATAAATATTTTAAAAAAAAAAAAAGGGTACTGAATCCAAAGAAACTCACTGTGTCTTTCAAGTCTACAATAGGAAAGTCTCTTCTGTAGTTTGTTGCTGATAAGTTTTTTTTTTAGTATATTTTTTTTTTTTTTTTTTTTAGTTGTAAACATTGGTTTTGGTCTTTTCCTAGCTGTCCTGCCGAACCTCACTTCCTGTGGGTAGACCCATGGCCTGGGTCGCATTAGCTTTGGTTTAGAACACTACAATATTCAATTATTAATTTTTGAAAAGTTACGTTCCTGCCTCTGCTCCTCCCAAGTGCTAGCAGATAATAAATGACCGAGTAAGGTTTGTTCGCCATTCCTACCTTTTTTCTGTCCTTTTGGTCTTGAGACTTAGTAGGTTGTGCTCCATTTTTTTTTTTTTTAGTACCCTTTATTTTGTGTTCTCTGTTAATATTTGAGTGCTCACTTATGTAGGGACCAGGCCGATGGCCTGTTATGTAGATATTGTACCACAGATTGATCCTTGCCTGCCATGCTCTCAGCGTTTGGCTCGCTTCGCTAGCCCCTCCATCGTCTGAGTGCTGGGTGATGTTAATGCAATAGCGCTGTGGAGGTCAGGTAACGTGGTCTCGGATTCCCCTGGAACTGTGTGCGGCACAGCTTTGTGCTTCCACCTGCTCGAAACTTGGTGAATTGTTTACAAGGATCAGTGGTTTGTGCTGTAAAGCAAGCCTCTTTCCTGATCGGTCTCTGCGCGTTTGGTGGCTCCGGCGCAGTGTGCATAGCTCCCGGAAAACCCAGGTCCTCTGTCACAGTCCGTCCTCTAGTTGCGCTGCTGCCTCTAACTGCACTCTTTCAGCGCCCTTACATCTCTCAGCTGCCTGCCGCGAGTTTGTGTAGGTTTGATTTAATGGCGTGGATCTTCGCTCATGTTAGTCTAGTGGTCTATTCCCTCTCGGTTTTAGAAAGCCCAGCTGCATGGGCTGCATCGATTAGAAATCAAAGGGAGGAATGACTGGACCCCCAAAACGGTAAAATTAGATAGTTGTAAACTAGCACAGTCGAGAGACGGACGAGGATAACGACAAACAGTTTGGCGTTGAGATGGACCAGGGTAGGTCCGTCTAATACCAATAAAAGAAGATATAGAATGTTAAGCCTGTAATCCTGTTTGCCTGTGCACTTGCGTAGTATGTTTCACCAGTCCACAGCTCACGTGAGCAGTACTCTTCTGCCATACTGGACATCCGTGCAGTCGTGCCCCTCAGCCTCAGCATATATGACCTCTCTCGGCTTTTTTTTCTTTTTTTTTTATTATCTTATTTTTTATTATTAGATATTATCTCTGAATTATTGTTAAAGGTCGATATAGCGTATCTGCTACTGTATTCGGATTTTGTGGCATTCGTATGTGCGTTGCTCCACATTCCTCAGTGCGCATGCGGTCCAGGACAGAGTGCGTGAGATGGTCTAATTACACACTAGAGAAAACTGGAACTTGCATTCTCCCTTGTCATAGTAGCCATGTGTGACTGCGTGATGTTCACATCTTACCACAAGCCACGGTACCAAGTGGTTGGATTGCCTGCGATGACTGCGCTGCGAGGGCACATGATCGAAAGGCACATTTGATGTGCCCAGTACATCTTCCACTGCCTTCAAGATGGATATCTTCAGCGTGGTCAGAGGGGGCCGAGCGTCGTCCCGATGCCATCCCCGCGGGCTATGGCCTATCGTGCTCTCGCAGCCTTCTCCAAGCCATGCTACTCAGTTTGGTTCTCTTTGCCTCGAGTTATTACGGACGAGCTACAATAGTATGAGGCCAGCAATTAGCTCGGTGTGTTTAGGCCTCAGGCATGTCTCAGCGGACTGGTTTCCTGGCCATGTCGCTGACCTTCGCGCGACAAAAGGTGGCCACTCTGTCTACGAGACCAGTGCAATTGAATTTCTTCAATTTTCATTTGTGTTGGAACTCGCATCCTCAGCGTATAAACTCTCAGTTGTCAAATCTCAGTAGAACACTTATAGCACTACTTGATCGCACCATGCTTGCCTGAGAAGTTCCATGACCGACTCACATAACCACCACTCCAGCCTAGAACGCTCTCATCCACCCTGGAGAGACTGCGTGGCAGCGCCCCGCAACCGCGCACACCGCGATAGAACCAGACCCTCCGTGCGAGGCATGCGGTGATGTCTCTCCTGTCCTGCCCTGCGACCCCCCAGCCGAACCTACACCTGAGCATTCCTGCCTGCTTTTGGCGCAGCTCTATCCATGACCTAGGTTCTCCTCGGACGCGCATCACACACGCAGGCGTTGCTCCGAGACCTCTCAGGTTGTCGTCAACGACGAGACGTGCAATCCGTGCTCCTCTCCATAAGAACCGTTTAGTGTGAGTGGTCGAATGCTGCTTGGCCAGTGAGCTGGCCAACTCTTGTGCTAGGTCCAGTGAGACCTCTCCTATAACCAGTCCGTCTGTCCATGGAGCAACGGCTACTTGCTAGGTTAAAGTTGGAAGTATAGAGGCCATCGATGGAAGTAGATGCGTCAGAGAAGCGCATGCATTGCCCAGGAGTAAGTGACTCTCTGCAGATGTTCTATAGGGCGCGCAAGTGCATCTAACATAACCTGGTCATGTGAGCAGGCCAAGCATAGAAGAGCCAAGCACACTCATAGTAACCTGGATATTTACAAAAAACAGACTTCCCACTAACCAATAGTGAGTTACCATGGGTTTAGAACCACCTTCTCCTGTGCTCAGAGCCCTGTCTGCACTCTGCTCTCTCACCAGTACTGCCCACTCTCCCTTTGGCGCCCACCCACCATGTCTCCTTCCACACCTCGTCCACCGTCTTGTTCAGGTATGTCTCGCGATCCTTTAGCTAACAACGTAATGTTCAATCCCCTACACATTCATCTACCGGATGGCTAGGTTGGCACTCGTCTCCCATTCCTGTCAATCCTGGTGAGGGCAATGTTCCCCTTGTTGCCACAGCGGATGAGACCCTAGGTGATACAAACATCACGTCGTACAGTGCAGGACTCTCACTCCTATTAGCTTGTCTTCTCTGTGTCCTTCTCCACCGACACATCTTCAGCACATGACCCAAGCCTCGCGCTATCCAAACCTAGTGTGTACCATACTCACCGCACGAAGGAGCAGTCTCTGAAACATTTTAGGTGCCGAACTCCCGGAGACACCCTGGTCTCTCGCAGCGGAATAGTAACCCACTGCTGGCCTAACCCCATAGGTTCCAGCGCCAATTGTGGGCCCATCTCTCCAGCAATCTAGCCAGAAGTACCTGAGGACAACCTGCACTCACTCTGTTCCCTTCTAAGGCAATAGTTATGCGCGTTGCGGCTTGCTCCTCCCCAGTCTCAACTGCGACCTGAGGGCTGGTCCATCTAGGACCACCCTTTTGCGAGTATTAGGCTTTCAGAGCACTGTCCAACTGCGCTGCTCTCGTGCTGCGTCCCGTTCGCATTTGTGTCGGCTCATTTCCGGTGTGATGACTTGTCCTCTTTGGCAGGTGAGGGCGACATACCTCTAGTCCTAGTGGGGCTTTCGACAAACTGTATGGGCACTCTCCTGAGGAATGGGCCCTTCTAGCTCTCTCCTGTGCTCGTGTGTGCGTCTATATTCAGCGCGTTGATCTCTTCTGCGTTGTCATGACGGCCTTTCCCACCAGCCCATTTTCTTCAACGCGTGAGTGGTGTGTACATATGCAAGGATCGATGCTCAGACTGACCTGATGGTTACAACAACCACACCAGACCACCTGTGCATCCTTCTTCAGCCCCGGCGCCACCTAGTGTGCGCGATTCTCGCATGCGTCTCGACGTCGTCCCTCGACATAACCCCACTCATTGACACTGACACATACTGACATCCACAACACGCTCCTCCGATGTGCCCCCTCCAACACTGTCACAATTACTTCCCAGTGCACTGACCGGAGCTATCCTACAACACTGCTCACTATCCTCCTCTCGAGGCTACCACAAGGGAGGGATAACGGTTGCTCCAGCTCTGCCTCATGTCCGACCATCAGTTGGTCACCCGCCACAAGAGCGTATAGTAACATATCTTCATCGCTCTCTTCTGGACTTGCCACCTCAGGACTAGTTTTGGTGCTCCATAAACTTAGATAGGGGACTAAGACACTGAGACTAGGACAAAGCAGCCCCCGAGCAGGTGGCTCGTTTCCCTGCGCGAAGCTCAGCGCATTAGACCAGTTCTGCTTTTTGTTAGGGCCTCCAACATGAGCGAAGGGACCAACATTTACACCTGCACGCTAAGTAGTCATAGACTCTTATGAGACTCAGCTTTACATTAAGGAGAGTTAGAATCCTCTGAATAAAGCCAAGAGTCCTAATACATGTTAACATGAGATTCAGACTATACCTTGTTGTGGACGGCGCGGCTGAGTGGCATGTTCCCAGTCTAATGTTGCCTTCGAAACCGCCACGTGACGGGTGGGGTAGTCCGTCTCCCATTTATTTTGTATTCCGTGGAGTCTGCATTTGGCTCGACGCAAGCTGGGGGTCTGGGGTGGCTACACCTGGCCTAGAGCCCTGGCGAGGGGCTGCCGCAGCAGCTCTAGCCTTGCTGACTTCTGCCCTCCCTCCTTCTCACCCAGGGTACTGCTTCCCAAAGCTTCTGTGTCGTGATCCAGTCGCCTGCTCTACCTGTGCCTTTCCCTCTCTCCCCTGTCCGAGTGCAGTGCTCCCTTCACAGCCCAGTCCTGGCTCCCAGCACCTCTGCCTTCATCGTTTACGGTCTGCCGTCCTTCTCTGCCCTTTCTTCCCATACCCCTTTTGCTCGGCCTCCGCTACACCCGCTACCCTCCACTTCTTCTCCACATTTTCTCATCTTTAACTCAGTGTCTCATCACAACAAGCTCTCTTCAGGGCAGCACCAATCTCTGTTAGTGCAGAGGGTATTTCGATGGATGTTTCGTGCCTCGATGGCTCAGAGGTGTGTGGTGCCATCGATAGGCCCCTGAGTAGACATAAGAATAACACAAGTCAGAGCCTAGTCAAGGTGGCAGGTTCCGAGACGAGAAAGGACTGGGTGCTGTCTTTTGTCTCACGTCTCTCCCTGTTGTCGTCTGCTTTGGCGGTATACTAGTGGTGTGTCTATCGTTGAGAGTGCAGTGATACTCGTGATGACGTTCGAGGGAGTGTCCCCAGGTCCTGCGGATCTCAGCCAAGTTCAAAGAGTATGCTCACTTATGTACATGGCCCCTAATAACTCTCACTGCTTGCCCAGCCCTTGTGCTTTTACTTTCAGCATTTGTTTGACCGCTGTTGGTTTCTTCTACCCTGGAGACTGTAGGGGCACCTGCTGCCCCTTCTCTCCTCCCACTTCGGCCCGGGTCTCCAGCTTGTGTCACCTGAAGGCGCAACCTACTCGGTCCTATCATCATCCCTATACCTTACGACCTTCCCTAACCCACCCCAAACATTCTGCTTGGTGCCAAGGCAGTTTTGTAACCCACAATCCCGGTGGTGCACAGCCCTATTGATAAAAATGGCTTCTTGCGGCGCCAAATCCCGTTTTCCTCGAGCCTGCTCTTTTGCTCTTACATATTGTGATTTGGTTTTGTCTCTTAGCTATTTATTTATGTGTATGAATGTACTATCTGCATGTAGGTTTGTGCATCTATGTCGTGCAATGCCGTGGAGGTCAGAAGAGGGTGTCGGATTCCCCTGGAACTGGAGTTCTCCTGAAATTGGAGTTACAGATGGTTCTCAGCCGCCATGTGGGTGCTGGGGATCGAACCTGGGTCCTCTGCAAGAGCGGTCGGCGCTCTCAACCACTAGGCCATCTTTCCAGCCCCCCACACTTTGTTTTCAAGTTCGACTATAGGATTGCTTGTCGACATGAGTCCATTTAGGATCCCAGGAGTTGGCAGTGGACTTTGAAAAAGTGGTGTAGAGATTCAAATCATTTTAAGATGTCGAGCTTAAGGATCTTTGGGATGAGATTTTTGTGCAGTCTCAACCATACCTATAACCATCCTGCATCTCCACCTGGACTTGGACCCGAACCCAAAGTGGAAGATCTGATGCATGTGTGTGTGTGGGGCCGAGACTGAACTGCTTTGTTTGCAGGTTATTTCCCAGCAGTACAGCCTTGTGGGCTGCTAATGCCACAGAGAATGGCACCAAAGGACCTTGAGTTTCATCTGCAGAGTGGCCAACTTCAGTGGCACATCGTTCCAGAGAACCTCTGGCAGTTAAATTGGTGTAGGCTGTTGGGAAGTGAAGGGGAAGCACATGCTTTGCCCAGAAAAGCCTGAGATGTCAGGAAGCACAAATAAACTGAATAAACAGAAAAAAAAACAAAAACAAAAAACAGACTTCCCACTAACCAATAGTGAGTTACCAAGTAACACCTTCTTCCCAGCCCTGCTCAGCTTCTTACAGCACTGCCACCTCCCAGAACATTCCCACCCACTTTTCAGTATTCACTGCTCTAGAATCCACGGATGCTGGGACCTCTCCACTAGGAATCTGCAGGGAATGTTCCCTGCAAATGACATAAAAAGCCCTAGTCAGAGATCAAACGCTACTTCCCAACATCAGAAGGTAAACCTGTCCAGAACCTAGGAGAAACCGCCAAGGATGACAGTAGGTGACTCCGACTCTGCAAGTGCCCACTGCTGCTACCCAGTCAGCATTTGCCCTCATCTAGCAGAGGCAACAATGGCGTTCTCCCCAGCAGCAGACCTGGGCTTCTAGAACCACCCTTTTGGAGCCTGCTCTGTCTCGTGGTTTTGTCTATTTCGGGGTCTCTGGTGAGCACCTCATTTCTCCTGTTTTGGTGCCTCTAGATTTCCTGCTTTCGCTTTCAGCTTACTTCAGTTTTAGGCCATCAAAAGGTAGGGATGAAAACAAGCAGCTCTGACTGTCCAACCCAACATGGCTCGGCCATTCCCATGAAGCCAAGCTCCACATAACAATGACCTAGAAACAAGCAGTTGTACAACAGGGCACTGAAAGGGATCAAAGTCAACCTGAGTGAGACAAGGAGAAACTTGCTCAGTTGCCTTGTCTCACTCAGGTACCCACAGAGAATAAATGAACAGTTGCTAAACTTAGAGGGACTAAGACAAAGGACAAGACCGAGGCTTACCCTGGAGGAAACAGTGCTTTTGTGGCTCAACATGGGAGGGAAAATAATCAGAGCATAAGACAGGAATTAAAGTAATTTGATAAGCAAGTCTAAACAACTGATACTTCTTGTTGACTTCCCATATTTCTACGCAGAGTGCCACTATTCAGAGGTCTGTTTTGCAGCCGCTCAGGTGTGAAACCCTGCTGTCAGTGGTCACTGCTTCCCTTTCCTCCAGTGCGCTCTCAGCAGTCCTGGAGCCTCTCTTCTTGGTTTACTCTCCCTTTCTCAGGCCTCCCCTACCCACTTCTCATTTCTCACCTTCTTCCACAACTTCTCACCCAATCTTGTTCGATTTTGAGTTTTTGTGTGAGTGCAGGTGTGTGCATGGCATGGTACACGTGGGGAGGTCAGAGAACTGTGCTGTTGGTTCTCTCCTTCCGCCTTTACATGGGTTTCATGGACTGAACTTGGGGATTTCCAGGCTTGGACAGCAAGTGTCTATACTCACTGAGCCCCTCATCTTGCCAGCTGTTTTTCAGTTTTGAGTTTGTTTTTGAGATAGGGCGTCCCGGTCTCCAGCTGGCCTAGATCTTACACATCTACTTGGCTCCACCTCCCACATGCTGGGATTAAAGGCATGTGCCAACAGGCCTGGCCTGTTTTGTTCTGTTTTTTTTGTTTTGTTTTGAGACAGGGTCTCACTCTGTAGCTTGGGCTGGCCTCAAACTTGGGGGTTCCTCCTGCCTCAGCCTCTCAAGTTGCTGGGAAAACAGATGTGAGCCACCACACCTGGCTTGTTCTCACACATTCTAAGGCCCTCCTATCAATCGTAACACAACAGGAGGAATGGGAACCTTGGGCAGGAATTCCTAATGCTCCATAAATTGGACCTAATATCCCAGCTTTACTAAACTCCCCTATACTCCTACAGCAACCTGACTGCCCAACTCAGTGTAACAGCTGTTACTACTATGTGCTCCAAACAAGCTGGGCTCCCGCCACAATACCATCCATAGTTCTCTCGGCCAATGTTTGCTGCTCTTTATGGACTAGCTTGACTGCTATCTTTTTATTGTTTATATTTGTGTCTGTGAATGATAGCTATGTGTGGGTGCCTGTGAAGGGGGGAAAGCTGTTGGATTTCCTGGAGCTAGAGTTACAAGTGGCTATGAACCTCACGACATGGGTGCTGGAAACGGAAGTCAGGTCCGTTGGAAAAGCAGCAAGTGCTCTTAACCACAGTGCCATCTCTCCAACCCAACTGTTTCCTTCTTATTAGGTCATTTTTCCTCTTTACCTAATTTCCTCAATAAACCATCTGCATTTTAGCACTTTGGCTCCCAATTAATATTCTTTATAATTTCAATTTCCATACCCTCATCATATCCATCAAAAAAGGAAAAGACTGCTTGAATTTCCTATGCCTTTTTGTTTTTTGTTTCTGTGGAACTGGGGATGGAACCCAGTGCCTTAAACCACTACTGAACAACTGCTTAAACTTCTTGATTCTCATAGTACTTCACATGGCAAGGACTTGCTAAACACTAGTTGAATACAGTAGGCAGGAATTTAGAGAGGGTTGACGTCATCAGGAGATGGTATGTGGGGAAGAAGGATCTGATATGCTCTGAGGCACTGAACTGCGCTAAGGGGAGCAGAGCTTCCCACCGTCAAAGAGGACAGTGTGTGGGTGAACAAGAACATCACACAGGGTAAAAGCATCAGAAGGCCACTGAGAAAAAGGCAGGAAATGACCAAAGACAGATTATAAGGCATGGTAGTAGCTTCACAGCACTGGAAAGGTGACTGAATATAAGCACTCTCCAGGGAACAGAATGCAGAATGGACCCAGAAGAGGTAAATCACGGGATAATAAAGATGTTCACTGAGATGAAACTGGTACAATGGACTGGTACACAAGTCATATAGGTCTGTGTGCAGGTAAACAGTAAGGTAACTTTGCCCAGTGTGGTAGTTTACAAATCTGAGGCCAGCTGGGCTTCCTGGGACTCTCATAAAAATAAAACAAATGAACCCACTGAGCTCAGTGAAAGTCACTTAAATTGTTCTAGCATTTCCATTACACTGTGAATTGAACCAAGTCTGCTGTGGTTATATCTAGTTGCATGGTTCTAGAAAAGTGTTTTGATTGAAGCTTTCTTTTTTTTTTTTTTTTTTTTTTTTTTTTTTTTTGGTCTTTTCAAGAAAGGGTCCCAGCTGTAAGTCCCACTGTCATTGGAATTCACTCTTGTGAACCAGGCTGGCCTTACAACTCACAAGAAATCAGCCTGCCTGCCTCCCGAATGCTAGGATTAAAGCGTGTGCACCATGTCCATCTAATTGAAGCTTTCTTTATAAAACACAAAACAAAAACAAACATAACAAACAAAAAAACTGTTGCAGGGGGATGCAGTTCGACAGATGGCTCAGCAGTCCAGTACTTCGATTGCTTTTGCAGAAAGACCTAGGTTTGGTTCCTCAGCCCACGCACACCCTGCACCACACCACACTACTCCACTGCCTAACAACTGTCCACAGCACTAGTTCCAAGGGATCCGACAGCCTTTTCTGTCCTCCTTGGCTACCAAATGACGAGTGAACCAACATACATGCAGGCCATAACACTGTACACATAAAAATAAAAAAAGTAGTTTAGCAGGCATGGTGTGCCCACCCTTTAATCCCAGCACTCTGGGGGGATTCTACCGTGGTAAGGGCAGCCTGTGGTCTACATTAAGTGAGTGAGGATAGCCTGAGGCTCACAGGGATGACAATGTCTCCAAAAAAGGCATCACTTTATCAATGAAAATTTTGTGCAGCCGAACCGTTTTTGCTAGGAAGGTTACTTGGTAACATAATTATGCTTCTGTTGGGGCTGGAGAGATGCTCAGAGTTAAGAGCACTGACTGTTCTTGAAGACTTTTTTTTTTGGTTCAATCCAAGACCCACATATCAGCTACAAACGATCTGTTAACTACCAGTGTCAAGGAAAAATATTACACCCATTTTTTCTGTCTCCAGAGAACACAACACCAGAGACACAAAAATGAGACCTAAAGTAACACAAAAAAAAAAAAAAAAAAAAAGTTTATCTTTGTTTGCAGATTAGGGACTGACATGGATTTTCAACTAGTGCTAGTGTAAAAGCTCTCACATATCAAGTCAGCTTTTTTCCTTTTTTTTTTTTTTTTTTTTTTGTCTTTTTGAGACAGGGTCTCCCTGTAGTCACACTGTGGCCTCGAACTCACTCTGTAGACCCGTTTTCTTCTTTTGAGACCCAGTGGGCTCCCTGCAAGTTGCTCAATCCTGCCTCAACGTCAACTTGTAGCCCAGGCAAGCTTTGAACTTTCTATCCTCCTACCTCAGCATCCAGAATAGCTGGGACTACAGGACTGTACACTAGGCCTGGTAAGTAAACGATTTTAATGAATGTCTGTAAGAGAGCACTGTGCACTCCTTGGAGAATGGTTCCGTATATGGCTTTGTGATCTGCTTGCAAGAGCAGGCTTTGCAAATTTAATCTCACTTTTCTTCTCTGTTGGAATATGTTCCTCTTAAAGCCCAATTTCAATGTCTTGAAGGAGGTTTCTTTTTTTTTTTTTTTAATCTCTTTTTTTATTTTTTTATAATTTTACTTATTTCTGTATGTGTATGAATGTACTGTCTGCATGCAAGTTTGTGCACCCGTGTCGTGCAACGCCGCGGAGGTCAGAAGAGGGTATCGGATTCCCCTGGAACTGGAGTTCTCCTGGAATTGGAGTTTCAGACGGTTCTTAGCCGCCATGTGGGTGCTGGGGATCGAACCGGCGTCCTCTGTAAGAGCGGTCGGCGCTCTTAACAGCTAGGCTATCTCTCCAGCCCCATTGAAGGAGGTTTCTTAAGAAAGATCAGGCAAGGGAGGCAAATGCCACCATATCCAAGAGTCTGGAGACTGTACTAAGAGACTTCTCAGTACAAGACTTTATGTAGGCCTCCTATGTAACTTATCCTGTCCAATTTCTATCAGGCAAGGGAGGCAAATGCCACCATATCCAAGAGTCTGGAGACTGTACTAAGAGACTTCTCAGTACAAGACTTTATGTAGGCCTCCTATGTAACTTATCCTGTCCAATTTCTATCAGGCAAGGGAGGCAAATGCCACCATATCCAAGAGTCTGGAGACTGTACTAAGAGACTTCTCAGTACAAGACTTTATGTAGGCCTCCTATGTAACTTATCCTGTCCAATTTCTATCTCCATTTAAAGAGGCTCCCTGAGGGTTAGCCCTAAGGAAAGTTAGTTTATCGACCTTTAGTAAGGCTCGATTAATCAACCTTATTAGCGCCTACTAACCATGTCAACCATAACTCCCTAATAATGCTAACCTTTATTCCTTTGGAGCAATGTGGGTTAGCAATTATCTACAGCTTTAGACGGCTCCCCTGCTTTCTCAGAGTGGATTATGTTAAGATGGGGGAGGGTACTCAACGAAGATTTAACAAACCATCTCTTTGGAAAATCAGCCTACCTTCAAGTACCCTTCCTAAGTAAAGTGGTTATTTCTCGAATCAGCGGTCATACCCCGAAGCTACCAGCTCCGTGTGTACCGGCGGCAGCACCCATCACTGGGGAAGGGGCAAGCCCCATTATACAGCTTGCTCATGCACCCGACTTTGGGCTGCAAGGTCCCAAAGCACAAGTCCGGAACAGCCCCACCTCGGTCCCCGCAACACGTCTGTGCCTGTCATCCGGAAGAACCTGGCTGTCGCTTTCCCCCGGCCCGAGGAACCTCGGGCTACCGCTGTCGCGCGCGGGAGCCCGAGGACGCACCGCAGGGCAGGGCCCCGGCTCCCAAAGGGGCGTGAACGCGGGATGCTCCCTGCGAGGCAGTCTAGACGCGGGTTTCCTGACAGCACCGCTGCAGAGCCCCGGAGGGGGATGCTGAGGGGAGAGAGGACAGCTGCCTGGCGCAGCAGAAGGGCCACGGACACTCACTCAGCCAGGACTCCAGGCTCTCCCCTTCCGCCTCCGCCATATTGCAGTCCCCCGGTCCAGCCCTGCGGCCTCAAACCTCGCGAGGTTCTGCACGAGTCGGCGCGGGGCGGAGCCTGCATAGGGGCCTGCGAGAGGTCGGGGCTGCCGCCGACGTGCACGCCAGACTGCGACGGATGTCGGGAGGAGGGTATTCTTTGGGTTCTTCCGTGGGGACCTCGCAGCGAAACTCAAATCGCCCAATCAATGGAGTGAAGTACGGAGTGAAGACCCAGTAGCGTTTTGAACCCGCCACTCGCTCAGGCGCGCCGAGGGCAGTCCTGGGCGGGGGGGTCCTCGTAGGCGGCCAACATGGCTGCCTCCGCTCTGCAGGCTGCGCAACGGTGGTCCCTGCTGGTCCTGAACGTGCGGCGTGCTGTCTGCAGGCTTCCAGGGTGAGAGGGCAGCGGCTAGCTGGGACGGCGGTTTGGGCCTTCCCGGAAGGACCTACAAGGGAGGAACGGAGCCACAGGCAGGCCGTGCTGGGCACTGGGAAGAGCCACGCTCCGGGGCCGTGAGAGCCGAGTTCTAGCCTCTAGGCTAGCTGCGTGACCTTGGACCAATTTGAGGGCTTAGTGACCTGCTACCTGCATGACAAGCTGGGCTGATGTAGACGGTTTCTACTCGGAGCCGAACGTGCAGGGCCCTGCTAAAGAGCTCAGAACCGGAATCTCCTGAGAGGTTGCTGGAGAAATCCACTGGTGGGGAGGTTACTGTTACCGGGAGCACTTGGCCAGGAGGAAGTTTACCAGGCCTGTTTCCAGGAGGTCTTCCTACCTTTGGGGTTTAGTTTGCGGTTTAGGCGCAGCCATCCCCCGCCAGTGTGATGGCAGACAGGCCTACTGTTTAGTCAAGCTTATTGACTCGTGGGTATTTTTTCGCTGCTTCTTCCTCGTTCTCCTAGGCTAACCCAGGTGAGGTGCAGCCGCTATGCTCCTGAATATAGGGATCCCTCGATTGACAAAGATTATTACCGGAAGCCTGTGACGGAACTCACCGAAGAGGAAAAACATGACCGGGAGGTCAAGAAAACCCAGCTCATCAAAGCTGCCCTATCGACGCAAACAAGCTCCGTGTTTGCAGACCCGATGATCAGGTTAGATAGAAACACTCTTGTTCTGTGGACTAGAAGGTTTCTGGTAAGAATTCCATAATACAGCCTTGGAACGCTAAACATGTTGTCTTTCTCATTGAAGTAAATTCACCAATATGATGATGAAAGGAGGAAACAAAGTACTGGCCAGATCCCTCATGACCCAGGTAACAGCTCCTTCCTCATGTTATCTTTCTTTCCCTACTGGCTTTATACCGTGTCTGGTTCTTTCAGCTTAGCTTTAAAATAGAGAACTGGGCCGGGCGTGGTGGCGCATGCCTTTAATCCTAGCTCTTGGGAGGCAGAGGCAGGCGGATCTCTGTGAGTTCAAGGCCAGCCTGGCCTACATAGTGAGTTCCAGGACAGCTGGGACTGCAGGGAGACCCTGTCTCAAAAATCATCTTGTCCAGCTGCTCCCCAACCCTGTGCAGCTGCAGCACCAGACAGTCCACCTGCAGGGGTGTGGGAAGATCTGCTCAGCTCAGCCAGAAGAGAGCCAGCATAGCACACAGAGTTACAGTGCTTACTGGGTGGCAGGCTGTGCTTTGCCCTTTATAACAGCTTCTTCATCCCAACAGCAGTGGGTATTGCCCACATCTTACCCAACGGGACATGTTCCTGGTCTTGCCTGGACTATCTGAGCAAGCTGAATGCATGCCTCTCTAAACTTCACCCTATTTTTCTGCCTACCCCTTACTACCTGCCCCACAGTTGGCCATAGGTAGCCACGACTCTCCCGATTATCAGTTGGCTTTCTTACTGGGAAGGAAGTGATTCAGCTATTCAGCCTTTGGCTGCTCTCCTGGATAAATTCCAGACATAGCAGTCCATCTTGCAATGGCGGCTACAGGCCTTAAGATCCCCTAGGAGGCTCCTGCCCAGAAGCAGTGTCCTCCAAGGCCTCCACAGATGGGGCTGGCACTCGGCAGCCTTCTGTCTCACGGCCACTCACCTCCTCCTCCCTCCTCAGACTGTCAGGCTGGGCCAGCCGTGAAGAGGACAGTCATAGACAGGGTTGACTAGAGGCCATCTGGGCATGTTGTTCACCTGTGAGAGAGCAAGAGGGGCCAGGGCAGCAGCATTAGTGGCCATGGGGAACAGTCCAATCTTGACCTCAGGAGACAGCAGCGCAGGGTGGCTGCCCTTGCCTCACCCTCAGGTAGTCAAAGATGTTGCAGATAAAGGTCACGTAGCAGACCCAGCCCTGCAGGGAGCGTGCTCGCAACTGCTCCCGGGCCTGGTACTCCTGCTGCAGCCGGTTGAGGAGTCCACGGCGGAAGACACTCTGGCCTGCTTGTTTACTCTCTGCCTGTGAGCGAAGGAGAGGGTTGTAAGGAGCAGGGCTGTGGCCAATCCACCCATCCCAATCTCTCCCTGTGCCCCCCCTGAGGTGCCCTCAAGGCAGCTCCCTCTCTGCCAGCCCCTCCAACCTGGATGATGGCGTAGCACATCCGTCCTGCTTCCTTGCTGAACACACAGTCCTGCAGAGAATGGTCCACAATCACATTGGCCACTTTCTCCAAGTCCACAGCACCTGGATCTAGGGCAGAGACGAGGGGTGTCTACAGCTGCCTGTGATCATATTTGCCTTCTATCTCCTAAGGATTGGATGGGTCTTGTTCAAGAGTGTATACTGCCTGCATGTATGTAGTTGCACCGTGTGGTAATAATGTCTGAAGGGTCAGAATAGGGGTATTGGATTCCCTCCCCACAGGCTGAGTTACAAGTGGTTGCTAGCTGCCGATATAGGTGTGGCTGGGAACTCAGGACCTGTTCCTCTACAAAGCAGTGTGCTGTCAACTGCTGAGCCGCTCTCCAGCTGCCTTTGTGATTTTTGTCTGTTTTTTTGTGGATGTGCGTCTGCACACGTATGTGCACCAATGTGTTCAATGCTGGCAGAGGCCACGCTGGGCAAGTTCTCCTGGAATTGGAGCTTCAGATGGTTCTCAGCCGCCATGTGGATGCTGGGGATCGAACCCGGGTCCTCTGTAAGAGCAGTCGGCGCTCTTAACCGCTAGGCCATCTCTCCAGCCCCTCCATCTTTTTTTTTATTTTATTTATTTCTGTATGTGTATGAATGTACTGTCTGCATGCAAGTTTGTGCACCCATGTCATGCAATGCTGTGGAGGTCAGAAGAGGTTGTCAGATTCCCCTGGAACTGGATTTCTCCTGGAATTGGAGTTTCACACGGTTCTCAGCCACCATGTGGGTGCTGGGGATTGAACCCAGGTCCTCTGCAAGAGCGGTTGGCGCTCTTAACCGCTAGGACATCTCTCCAGCCCTCTATTCCATCTTTATATGCCAGTGTCTACAGGAGTGCTTGATGCATGACTGACAGTTTGGCCAGTTTGGGGGTTTTTTGTTTTTGAGACAGGGCCTCCTTGTAGCCCCAGCTGGCCTGGAACTCACTATGTAGACCAGGCTAGCCTTGAACTCATAGACTTGCACCTGCCTCTTCTCCCAAGTGCTGGGATTAAAGGTGTGAGCCACCTTTAAATAAAAAAATAAAAAAAACTGGCATACCAGCCAGTTGGCTGTTTTGTTTGTTTGTTTTTTAACACTTCACGAATTTGCATGTCAACCTTGCGCAGGGGCCATGCTAATCTTCTCTGTATTGTTCCAATTTTAGTATATGTGCTGCCGAAGCTAGCACCAGTTGGCCAGTTTTGAACTGAAGTAGGCATCCCTGTCTAAGCACTTTATGTTGTCATATGTATGTTATTTTCTCCTTTTTCAGTATAAGCTCATGAGGGTGGAGAATGTCTCACTGTGTGCATCTGTAGTGTCTGGTATACCTGGCACACAGTGAGGGCCTGGCAAATGATTCTTGTTTAGAGAACCCTAGTTTTGGGTACTTTTGCTCTGAAGTAGCTAACTTGCCTCAGCTGATGGGTTTCCCAGCCAAAGCTCGTGTCAACTTGGTAACGCTTACCCTTGGGCAGGAAAGAGGCTAGTCAGTGCTTAGTGTTTACTGGGTGAATGGCTCTTATGTCTGCTTAGCAGAGAGGCAGGAGACTGGCATGCTGATGTGCCCATCTCACCTTTACCCTATATCCTCACCTAGGTCCCTGTGCCTCTAGCTGACCGCCGCCGCCGCTTCCTGGCCATGAAGTGGATGATCACAGAATGCCGAGAGAATAAGCCCCGGCGGATGCTGATGCCAGAGAAGCTGTCACATGAGCTGCTGGAGGCTTTTCACAACAGGGGTCCCGTGATCAAGAGGAAGCACAACCTGCATAAGATGGCAGAGGCCAACCGGGCTCTGGCCCACTACCGCTGGTGGTAGAAAGCCCAGGACACTGCCACAGGAAACCACTTGAGCTAGAGCTACTGACCCATTGAGCAGTACCTGTAAGGGAAGGATGACCTTATAAGGATGGAGAGGCAAGTTTGTAATGCAATCTTGGATTCTCCCTGTGAACCCTTTCAAGATTGTGCCCATACCAGCTAGTAACTGGGGAAAGCACAACGTGAGAAGTGATAGCCCCTTACGGAGAGGAAGACAGGGCCGCTCTGAAACAGGCACCTTGACAGAGCAGATGTCTGTTGTGCGTTCATCCTTCAAGATTAGACTCGGTTTCCCTGTTCCACTCTCGTGTACAGAGGGAGCATATCTTAAAGAGATTTCCTTCAAGACACTAAGGTCTTGTCTTTTCTTTCCTCAGCCTGGGGGTTCACCTTTGGCTGCTACAAAAGGAAGCAGTTTTGGTGTCAGAAAAGGTTTATTAGAAAATCCTCACCCTGGTCTGCTAAGGCGCTCTCACTAAAACTGACTGGAGGAAACAGACTTATTATCTCCACAGTGGTCTTTGTACAAAATGTATAAAACAGAATTTCTTTTAAAACTTGTGCTCTGCCTCTGCTCTTCAGTATCCCAAAACATCCCACCAGTGGCTATGATTACCCATTTTACAGATGGGGAAACTGAGGCACCGTGGTAGTACTGCACCAGTGGTTACACAGTTCAGTGGTTGTTAAGAGTTGCCTTTTTCTGCCTGGCCTAGGTAGAAGGTAGTGGGAGAAAGGTGACAGGACTTGGGGGCAAGGGAGGGAATGGGACAGTCCTGAGCCAGGGGACAGATCTGTTTGGTTTGTCCCCTAACTCTTAGTACAGAAAGGAACCAGGGCTAGATCACAGCAGTTGGGGAGGTCTAGAAAGGACTTTGGGAGAAGCAAGGATTCTGGTGCCAGGAGGGTTGCAGGAAGGAGTGTGCTGTCCTAAGCACGTGTGGCCCTGAGCCTAGTCAGAAACTTCACTATAGTAGTACTTGTGGGCAGCGGGGGTGGTCTTCCAGCCAGCTGCCCGGAACTCGATGATCTCCAGCAGCAGCAGCTGGGCCAGGGAGCTGAGGCCTGTTGGGAGCAGGAAGCCATCCCGGATCAGGACAAAGAGCTCATCCATGCGCTGCCCATTCATCTTGTCCAGCTGCTCCCCAACCCTGTGCAGCTGCAGCACCAGACAGTCCACCTGCAGGGGTGTGGGAAGATCTGCTCAGCTCAGCCAGAAGAGAGCCAGCATAGCACACAGAGTTACAGTGCTTACTGGGTGGCAGGCTGTGCTTTGCCCTTTACAACAGCTTCTTCATCCCAACAGCAGTGGGTATTGCCCACATCTTACCCAACGGGACATGTTCCTGGTCTTGCCTGGACTATCTGAGCAAGCTGAATGCATGCCTCTCTAAACTTCACCCTATTTTTCTGCCTACCCCTTACTACCTGCCCCACAGTTGGCCATAGGTAGCCACGACTCTCCCGATTATCAGTTGGCTTTCTTACTGGGAAGGAAGTGATTCAGCTATTCAGCCTTTGGCTGCTCTCCTGGATAAATTCCAGACATAGCAGTCCATCTTGCAATGGCGGCTACAGGCCTTAAGATCCCCTAGGAGGCTCCTGCCCAGAAGCAGTGTCCTCCAAGGCCTCCACAGATGGGGCTGGCACTCGGCAGCCTTCTGTCTCACGGCCACTCACCTCCTCCTCCCTCCTCAGACTGTCAGGCTGGGCCAGCCGGAAGAGACAGTCATAGACAGGGTTGACTAGGGCCATCATGGGCATGTTGTTCACCTGTGAGAGAGCAAGAGGGGCCAGGGCAGCAGCATTAGTGGCCATGGGGAACAGTCCAATCTTGACCTCAGGAGACAGCAGCGCAGGGTGGCTGCCCTTGCCTCACCCTCAGGTAGTCAAAGATGTTGCAGATAAAGGTCACGTAGCAGACCCAGCCCTGCAGGGAGCGTGCTCGCAACTGCTCCCGGGCCTGGTACTCCTGCTGCAGCCGGTTGAGGAGTCCACGGCGGAAGACACTCTGGCCTGCTTGTTTACTCTCTGCCTGTGAGCGAAGGAGAGGGTTGTAAGGAGCAGGGCTGTGGCCAATCCACCCATCCCAATCTCTCCCTGTGCCCCCCCTGAGGTGCCCTCAAGGCAGCTCCCTCTCTGCCAGCCCCTCCAACCTGGATGATGGCGTAGCACATCCGTCCTGCTTCCTTGCTGAACACACAGTCCTGCAGAGAATGGTCCACAATCACATTGGCCACTTTCTCCAAGTCCACAGCACCTGGATCTAGGGCAGAGACGAGGGGTGTCTACAGCTGCCTGTGATCATATTTGCCTTCTATCTCCTAAGGATTGGATGGGTCTTGTTCAAGAGTGTATACTGCCTGCATGTAAGGGCACCCAAGTTGTGTAATACCTGCAGAAGTCAGAATAGGGTATTGGATTCCCTCCCACAGAGCTGGAGTTACAAGTGGTTGCTAGCTGCCGTATGGGTGCTGGGACTCAGACCTGTGTCCTCTACAAAAGCAGTGCTGTCAACTGCTGAGCCGGCTCTCCAGCTGCACTGTGTATTTTTGTCTTTTTATCTGTGGATGTGCGTCTGCACACGTATGTGCACCAATGTGTTCAATGCTGGCAGAGGCCACGCTGGGCATGGTGGCGCACGCCTTTAATCCTAGCACTCAGAAGGCAAAGGCAGGTGGACCTTTGTGAGTTCAAGGCCAGCCTGGTCTACAGAGTGAGTCCAGGACAGCTGGGGCTACAGGGAGACCCTGTCTCAAAAAAAAGAGGATATCAGATCTCTGTGAGATTAAAGCCAGCCTGGTCTACATAGTGAGCTCCAGGCCACCTGGGGCTACTGGAAGAGACTTTCTCAAATAAAATAAAACAATAAAAAAAGATTTTGTGCCAGGTATGGTGGTACATGCCTTTAATTCCAGCATTCAGGAGCCAGAGGCAAGCAGATTTCTGTGAGTTTGAGGCCAGCCTGGTCTATATAGTGAGACTGCCTCAAAAAATAATTTATGTGGCTGGAAAACACCAAAGTTCCAAAATGTGGCTTCTTAGGACACACATCTTTTCTTGGCAATAGATGGAGGAATGTACTTTGACTGCCAAGACTGTCACTGTTTGTTTTTTGTTTTTGTCTTGAGACAGGGTCTCCCTCCTTTAGTCCTAGCTGGCCTGGAGCTCAACCTGTAGACCAGGCTGGCCCTCCTGAGTGCTGGGATTAAAGATGTGCATCGCCACACCTGGCTTTTTTTTTTTTTGGAAGTCTTTTGAGACAGTCCAGTTTTGATGTGTAGCCCTGGATGGCTTAGAACTCTATGTAGACCACACTGGCATGAATTTGTAGTAATCTTCCTGCCTCTGTAATCTGTTGGGTTTACAAGTGCAAAGGTTCTCTCAACACACAGAGGCCCCTGACATGAGCTGCTGTGCTAACACCCCCTTAGCTTGGCACGAGATAGGCACTGCTAATTAATTATTAGGTCAAACTTCTCTCGAGTGTTACAGTGAAAAGCACTAGGCCAGGCAATCACATATCTCCTCCACCAAACTGATATTCCATCCTCTGTCCCAGGTCATGCAGCTCTGCATTCAAGAGAGCTGGCTGCAGCCCCACAGAAACCAAGTCAAATGCAAAGGGCAGACTATTCTCTTTCATGGGTACTTAAAGGCTTTACAGTCTTAAAGACGGGTGGTGATTCATCCTTCAAAACACTGACCTAAACGTAGCTTGTTTTCCAGTGCAAGAGTTGCTTCATGACTCTTATTCTCAGAAAGCCAATAGAGGACTGAGCAGAGCCCCTGGTTCTGGGGCTCAGCCCCCCTGCAACTCTTGCTCAACCAGGGCTTCTTAGGCTCACCTTTAAGTGCTGTCTTCAGCAGCTGCTGGGTCTCAGCATCAAAAGATTGGATTTTATATTCCTCTCTGCTGGACTCTCCCATGACGGTCCAGCTCCAGCAGTTCTTCGCTGGCTGGAACTGATGACAGCACCTAAACAGCAGACGTGGACGAGGTTTCAGGTGTGAACAGCATAGCTCCAGATTCCAGGCCTACAGCCCTGGGGTGGGGCAGGGGCTACTGGGCTGTAACATTCAGAGGTTGGTTGAGAGCCTACCAAGTCTGGCTTCTGATGGAGCCCCATCTAGGGACCTGTTGCTCAGTTTAGGAAACCCCAGGCTTCTGGGATCACACGTGAGAAGACGGAATGCACCGACAGTCCTGACAGAACTTGGGTTATGATCAGCTAAAGTCTGGGTAAATTTAGGAAAGCATACGCTGAACTGGGATTAGTGGAGAAGTGGATGTCAGACTTTCCAGGATAAACCAGCCTGGAAACTGCTGGCTCAGCTCCATTGCTGGCAACTGACAAGGCTGCGGACCCATCCCAGCAGGGCCCCTCTTCCCGACCGGCTCCCCAGGCTTTTGCCATGGTCCTCAGTCTACAGCAGCCACCCCTGCCGCCAGTGTGGGTGGGAGCCAGAGTCTCCTGGGTTGCTAGAGCCCGCACTCCCAGCGTCCCAGCTAGCTCGGACCAACTGGTTAAAGTAACTCCTCAGTGGCAGAAAACCGACCCCCGATCGGCTCGAGGCTCCTGATCCCTGGGCTCTCTTCAGGACCCTTCCTCTTAAAGTAGCGAGCGGGACGTGGCGTCCGGAAAGGTGGTCCGAGCTGGAGTTCCTCTCTGGGCAGACCTCGCTGGTCTCCAGACCCTGGCGTCCTTTCCGAGCCGGAACGCACTTCGCGGTGGCGCAGGACCAACCTGGCCGACCGGCGGCGCGCCTATCCGCGCGCCCGCTGAGCTCATCTCGCCGCGCGGCGGAAGGCCGGCTCGCTAGCGCCGCCTGCCGGCCGGACTGCACCCGCCGCCCGCTGAGCCGAATCTCGGATGGGCGCCGAGACCCAGCGGCCACCTTCCGAACGGTGCTCGCTCCGCCCCGCCCGGCCGCTGCACCTGCCATAACGTCCCCAAGAAGACCTCGGTCTTGGCCCGTGGCACTCCTGCCTCGTCACCTTGTCTCTCGCGAGGCTCAGGTGAACCGGGTCAGACTTGGCCGGCAGCGCGACGTAGGAGGAGCCCCGGAAGGCGTGGCCTGCCCCGGGAGAAGGGGCGGGCTGCTGGGGAGCATCTTCAAATGCTGCTACCCCTAGTTGAAGGGTGTTCTGGGTTGGGGCACACCCTAGCAACTCCCTCCCCTTCACCCAGGCCAAGGGGCAGTTGGAGAAAGCACCCCAGCTGGCTCTTGTTCCCCTGGCTGTATAGGCTGTATTCGGTCTTTTTGGGTGGTTGGGGGAGACCGGAAACTTCACTGCTGCCTCCTCCGGCTCCACGTGGAGAACAGGAACTGATGTAGCCTAACCGACTAAGAGCTGCCACTGCAGCCACAGGAAACAGGTACCTCTTCCCAGACAGCACAAGAAACACCAAAGAGCAAGACTTGACTTCAATGGGACTTCACAGAAACATTGTCAGCTGTCTCCTGCAGCCCCAAACCCAGGAAACTAAGAGCCCAACAGCCCACCTGCTGCAGATGCCCTCCAGCAGCATCCTGAACCCTCAGAATCAGCAGCCAAGAGTGGAGAAGCCTCAATCCCCATGGGAGGAGCAGTGGGCCAAGGAGAGCCGGTTCAAGACAGGAGCTAAGTGAGAAGACCTGAGGGCAAACGCCCCAGCTTCCATGGGGGCAACCACTGCACCAGAGTCATTTCAGGGGCTGGAATGCCAGAGCAAAGGCACCTGTCCTCCTCTCTGCCAGGCAACCCCTCAGGAGAGCAGGAGCAGGGAAAGGGTGGCAGTCACCTCTTCTTCCATGTGCTCCTGAAACAAAAAGTTTATCTAGACACATCTTTCTGAATTCCTGGTTCTGGCAACTCTCCTGGGTGCCAATCATACTCTACCTGGCTGTCTGCCCCTTCTGCTACCTCCTTCTCTAGGTTGCCTGGGGGCCAAGGCCCTTCTGGGATCTGAGGACACATACCACCCATGCTAAGCTGAGGATCAAGACCCAGAGCTGGCGCTGTTGCCACCTGACCTGCGTGTGAGCTTCCCCTCTCCAGCCCAGCATCCAACAAAAGGGAAGCCATGGAGGTAGCCCAGGGTGCGAGCAGCACCTTTCACTTCTGTCAGCCAGCACATCCCCTCTTCTTCCTTCCTTCCCCCTGGAAGCTGGTTGGGTCCCACAGTCCTTCCCATCCTGTCTCAAGAAAACAAGGCCTGGGTGCTGAAGGCTTACAGCCACAAAGGTTTGAGACTAGGGGGTTAGGAGCTACCCTCTTGCTTTGGATTTTCCTGGTAAGCCAGGAATGCCTCAGGACAGCATGAGCTGAGGAAACAAGACAGCCAGACTAGGAGCTAGGGTGTGGTTTGTAAGGAAACGGGAAAGAGTAAGATAAGGAATGCGGTTTTTTTTCTTACTGTGTATTAAGTTTGTAGAAGAAACAAACCAATTATGGGGGTCAGACTTCTGCAAAGAGCCCAGTCCCAGCCCTCTGCATTCAAACTGTGGCCCCTTCAGAACTGGGAGCAGTCTCTCCAAAGACAGCACTACAAAGCAGATGATGACATCTAAGACGATTCTTTTGGGGTTGGGCTGGACACAGGAGAGACAATGCCAGGTTCCTTCTCAGGGGCCTTGTTCCCACAGCCCACACACTTCCTTCACCTTGTGTTCTTTTCACAGGGGGCCTTGCCCTTCTGCCATCAGCTCTTGATGACTCCTCATGCTCAGGACAGTTGGTCTGGAGGGCCAACCAAGCAGCACCAGTCATGCAGGATGAGCTTCAGAGAGCAGGTCTTGCTTCCTTAGGGAGGTAAAACCACTGAAGACCTTTAGGGCCTTCCTGCCCTCGTGGCTATCTGTTGTGTCTCCTTATGCAGTGGAAAAGGTTACAGAAGAACTCATACCAGCAGAATATGAAGCCAGTAGAGAGGGAAGCTTTCAGCAGGCTGGGAGACAGGCCCTTGAAGAAGCCCTGGGTTCCTTCATCTTGTAGCACCTGCCTGGTGCAATCCAGGAGGCCCTTATAGACCCGCACCTAGGGAGAGGAAGGTTCAAGCTGAGGAAGGATGAGATGATTAAAATGCAGATCCAGCCGGGGGTGGTGGCGCACGCCTTTAATCCTAGCACTTGGGAGGCAGAGGCAGGCGGATCTTTGTGAGTTCAAGGCCAGCCTGGTCTACAGAGTGAGTTCCAGGATAGCTGGGGCTACAGGGAGACCCTGTCTCAAAAAGACCAAAATAAATAAATAAATAAATAAATAAATAAATAATAAAATAAAATGCAGATCCACTTGGCACAACAAAGCCCCCAGTAACTACTTGTTGGAAGAGTGAATATAATTTGTTTTTCCTTTTAGTGGGCTAAGTCAGACAATGGATGAAGGGCCTAGGCGTGAACGCCTATCCAGACCTCCTTCTTGGTGAAGAGGCAGATGTTGACTGTGGCTTTAAAGGATGCAGTGACAACTCTGCATCATCTTGGAGACTTCACCTCATCACACCTGGTCCCCTTTGGGCAACAGATCTGAATCTGGCCATTACTACCTCATAGGCCAACCAGTGTCCACTTCCAGCCTGACCTCCTGTCAGACCTGTCCTCAAGGCACAACCCTGCCTATGCCCTGCTCCCTTCCAAAAGCTCAGGAACCTTTGATGATGAGGATGACATTATACAGTGTTAAGACTTCTGGCATTCAGCCACAGAGCACACCTTTAATCCCAGCACTCAGGAGGCAGAGGCAAGTTAATATCTGTGAGAAACAGCCCAGTCTGATCTACATAGTGAGTTCCGGGCCAGCCTGGGCTACAGGGAGACCATTTAAAAAAAAAGACACCTGGTATTCAAGGCACTCCACAGCCGACCTCTCTCCCTCAGTAAGCTCGTAGGTCCTCCCTCCCATGGGTGCCTGCATCACCCAGCAGAACTGGGCACACTAGTTTCCATTGGGAACAGGGCCTCTGTCCTGGGCTCTTGTCATTCTTCCAGGTCTAAATTCAAACTGTCTCTTCAAGACAGGTTGGTAAATGGAAAAAGGTTATAAAACCTTGTACGTGTAACCCTATTACTCTTAAAATGTACATGTGTGTTTATGCAAAGAAATAAAACTACAGAGGATGAGGTGGGGGACTGGGTTTCAGTGCTGTCCGGGTGGGAAGTTGCTGAATGCTGGTCCCTCCGTTGCCCAGTGAGTACAAGGGTCCAAGCATTCTGCACAGGGATGGCTCACCTGGCCAAAGGCAGATCGGGCCTGCTCAAACCCTCCCACCTGCAGGCGCTTCTTGAAGAGGTCCAGGGGGTACGTTAGAGTCTTGCTGATGACTCCAGATCCACAGCCACAAAGCAGGTTTTTTAGGTTTCCTGAACCAGAGAAGCAAGATTGAGGGAGAGAAATGCAGCTGATAGAGGACGACATAATATCCATTGGGGGGGGGGCAGGTGTGGTGGTGCAGATTCAATCCCAGCACTCAGGAGGCAGAAGCTGGTGGAACTGTGAGAGGGAGGCCATCCTGGTCTACATAAAGAGTTCTAGGCCAGGGAGGTCATATAACAAGCCAGGGGTCCCACTGTCTGTAACTCCAGCTTTCAGAGATCAGACCAGTTTTTCCACCTCTGAACATGGATCCTCACATGCTGTGCACACACTCTCACACAGATACAAATAAAATTAAGAGCATTTCCTGCTTTTCTAGAAGATCTGAGTTCAGTTCCCAGCACCCACATCAGGTGGCTCACAACCACTTGTAAGTCCAGCTCCAGGAGATCCGACACCCTCTTCTGGCCTCTATAAGTATTTACATATATGTGGTGTGCATGCACGCACGCGCGCGCGTGCACAGACACACACACACACACACACACCTCCATACAAAGACACGTAAAAAAATGAAATGCACCTTTAAAAAATAAAGTCAAGCTGGGTATAGTGGCACATGCCTTTAATTCTAGCACTTGGGAGGCAGAGGCAGGTGGATCTTTGTGAGTTCAAGGCCAGCCTGGTCTACAGAGTGAGTTCCAGGACAGCTGGGGCTACAGGGAGACCCTGTCTCAAAAAGACAAAAAAACCAAAGTCATCAGGTCTAATTTCCACCACAGACCCAAACCTTACAAGCATCCTCTCATCTCCAAAGGGAACCTGACCTAGGACCCTGCCAGAGCCAGACACAGCCACTGTGATAAGAATCAGAGCAGACTGCAGAGCAGAAGGTGGCAGGGCCCCATGTGCCGAAATCTTCAGCTGAAGGCCACAAGCCCCGAGTGATCTGCAACGGGGGTGGGTTCCAACCTGGAGAGGGGACAGTGTGTCCCTCCTCATCCAACAGCAAAAAAAAACACCACCACGGCCAACGAAAAGTAATTTGCAAGCTGGGCTTCTGACCAAAAAAAAATTAAAACCAGACCATTTACTGGAAAGGTGTTTATTTCAATAAGTCCAGAGATTTGAGTGGCCAGAGGCCAAAGAGGGAAATCGTCCTCTAGGCTGCTGGACTGCTTGTGGGTTTTGGTTGTTGGTTTTTGTTTTTGGGGGGTTTTTTGATGTTTTGATACAAGGTCTCCCTATAGCCCCAGCTGGCTTGGAATTCGCTCTGTAGACCAGGCTCACCTTGAACTCACAGAGACCCGCCTGCCTCGCCACCACACCCAGCTCGGATTGCTTGTTTTGTTAGCTATAATATAGAGGTAGGGACAGACATCTGTTGGGCTTTAACTTCTAACAGGAAAACAATTTCCTTTAAGATTCACAAAGAGAACTCCACCCAGGCTGGAGTGGGATGTCTCACCGGTCTGCTTCCCATCAGGCGGTATGGCCCAATCATAGGCGAGCTTCAAGGAGTGATAAAAGGAGAACTGCAGCCCGGCATATGGGAAGATGGCGATCACAGTGGGAGCCAAGCCTTTGTAGAAGACCATGGGGCCCTCTGTCCTGTACATGGTCATCACAGCATCTCGCAGGTTGTTATAGATCTGGACAGATATACACACAGGAGTGAACTCAGCTCACCTCTGGGGGCCCAGAGGTAGCTGGAGATGGCTCAGTGGTTAGGAGCACTGGCTGCTCTTGCAGAAAACCTGGGTTCAGCACCCACTTGATGGCTAATAACCATCCCAAACTCCAGTTCCTGGGGATATGATGCCCTCTTTTGGCCTCTGCAGGCACTGTACATGTGGGTGCACAAATACGCACAGAAAAACACTCATACACATAAAATAAAAAAGAAATTAAAAAAAAAAATACTCAAGATTGCCCAGCCTTAAGGGAAGGCCACTTGCCACTTGCAACAGGGTGCCCAAGGAAATCCAACAATAAAACAAGGAGTAGATGGGTTTCATCTCAAAGTTCGTGCCCTGAAAGGTTGGGACCTCAACAAAGAACAGTAGAAAAGTGTCTGATTGGTTAACACAGGTCACTTTGCAGGAGGATTAGGGCAGAGATTTTCATTACCATGTCAAATGCATTGGCCTGTTTGGGAAATTCTGTTATCACTCTAATCTGGTTTTTCTTTCCTTTTACACAAAGGAAAGCTTTTTTCTTTTTTTTTTTTTTATGTGTATGAGTGTACTGTCTGCATATAGGTTGGCGCGCCCATGTCCTGCAATGCCACAGAGGTCAGAAGAGGGTGTCGGATTCCCCAGGAACTAGAGTTAAAGACAGTTCTCAGCTGCCATGTGGGTGCTGGGGATCGAACCTGGGTCCTCTGCAAGAGCAGTCAGCGCTCTTAACCACTAGGTCATCTCTCCAGCCCCCTGACTTGGAACTTTAATGTGAGTGACTCCATTGTGACTTTTTAGCACAGTCTGTTGGGACTCAGGGAACAAGCTTAGTCCAAAACAATACCCACCCATAACTTCTCATTTAGCAGAATATACTACTCCCCTCAATACTGCCTCTACCTTTTCCTTATCATCTTTCATAAAGGCTGGAAAGTAACAGGGATGGTACCAGAAGAGGTGGGCTATCATCAGCCACCTTCCCTTCAGCCCAGAGGCCCCCACAGTGCTGAAGACTATTCGTCCTCTATGAAAGCCTTCCCTGCTCCATTTCTGTTTAGCTATGACCCCCCATCCCATTTTCTCCACACCTCAACCTCTAATTTTCTACTGGGTTACCATACGGAGCAATTTGGCTCCTATCCTATAACATGTCTTTCAGGCTATTCCCAGGGGACTTGGCTCTTTGCAACCAAAGTGTTGTCTGGATGCCTGCCCACCCAATGCAAGGGCCAGGCAAAACCACAGTGACTCCAAGGGTTTTGACCAAATTCCTAAACAAAGTGTCCTTTCTTCCCCACAAATAGGGCCTAAAAGTACAAGAGAAGCAGTGGAAACACAGACACACCCCACCCCACTGCTGGTTATTCTATTTTATTATTTTATTATTAACTTGTCTTTTTGAGACAAGATCTCCCTACAAGCGCCAGCTGTCCTGGAACTATGTAGACCAGGTTGGCCTTGAATTCACAGAGATCCACATGCCTCTGCCTCCAGAGTACTGGGATTAAGTATGTGCCACCACGCCCAGCTCATTTTTATTCTTTATACTTTATTATTTTATTTTTTGTGTCTGTGAGTGGATTAAATGTATATATGTAAGTGTGTCATGTCATGCAATGCCCATGAAGGTCAGAAGAGGGTATTGGATTCTCCTGGAACTAGAGTTAAAGACAGCTGTTAGCCACCATATGGGTACTGGGAATCAAACCCAGGTCCTCTGCAAGAGCAGCTAGTGCTCTTAGCCGCTGAGCCACCTCGCTATGTGGCTGTGGTGGTCTCATACATTGAACTGAACCCATCAGACCATTTCAGCCTCCCATGCAGCTAGGTTCCAGCCCATATTCCTCGGTTTGGGTCTGCTATTCTTTTTTCCATTCAGTGGTGGTGGGGCACGCCTTTATTCCTAGCACTTGGAAGGCAAAGGCAGGCGGATCTCTGTGAGTTCAAGGTCAGCCTGGTCTACAAAGTGAGTTCCAGGACAGCTTGGACTACAGGAGGGAGACCCTGTCTCAAAAAGACAAAAAAAAAAAAATTCCATTCAGTGGTGGCTTTTTGTGCGGGGAGTGGTTGGAGGGCTGAGATAGGGTCTCTATCTAGCCCAGGCTGGCCTTGAACTCTCCAGTCTCCCAAGTGCATAGGCCACCCAGCCTGTCAGTAACTATTCTTTTTTTGGGTATTTTTGAGACAGGGTCTCCCTTTATTTAGTCCCAGCTATCTAGAGCTCACTCTGTAGACCAGGCTGGCCTCGAAAGAGATCCACCTGCCTCTGCCTCCCAAGTGCTAGGATTAAAGGGGTGCGCCACCACACTTAGCTTGTCAGTGACTGTTCTTAAATAATACTCTAGGAAGCAGAGACCATGGTGGAGGTCAGTTTCTGGACAGGATGGTTAATATTTTTAACTTGACAGATCTAAAGTTGCCTGGGCACATGCCTCTGAGCATGTCTGTGAGGGATTATTGATTAGGTTAGCTGAGGTGAGAAGACCCACCCTATATGCTGGTGGATCATTCCACAGGCTTAGATCCTAATTCATACAAAGGAGAAAGTGACCTGAGCATGAAGGATCGTCCTTCTCTGCTCCTGACTGCAGACACACTGTGACCAGCTGCCTCAGGCTCTCATCATTAACTCCCATGACTGACTGTGCTCTTGAACTGTGAGCCAAAACAAACCCTTTCTCCCTTATCTATAGCTATAGCCACAGGGAAAGTAACTAAGGCATAGGGCTTGAATCATTGCTCTCAGGATACCAGCTCTATCTCACCTCTGTGGGCTATCTCCCCAGAGAGGTCATGGGCTACTGGGAGAAAAGGATGTGAAGCAGCTTGCAGAGTGTTGATTAGTTATGGGTCTTTCAAAGTGATCACTGTGCTAAGAACCAAGGTGCTCCAGCTTTGCTTCCACATGGGACAAGAGCACCGTGTCCGGTGTGCCCACCTCATTCAGGCTCTCCTTGTCTGGTGTGCCCACCTCATTCAGGCTCCCCTTGTCAGGCCCTGAGCTCTCACCTTGGGCTCACCCTGAGCTGCGAGGCGTGTGCGTAGGACATCCACAGGGTGCACAGCGAGAGTGGCTAAGCCAGCAGACAGCCCACCACAAATGAAGTGGGCCGAGAACTCATGAGTTTCATAAAAGTTGGCTTTATAAATCATCTCAGTCAGCTCTTCAAATGCCAGAAACTGCAAAAGTGAGTGAAAAAGGTCACTGAGGAATGGTCCCATCCAGCAGTGACAACAGGAGGCACACATGACTCTGTGTAGAATTCACATGCATTATCTTGCAGCAGACTGGAGGAAAACACTCACATGCCTCACATTCCACTTGAGTGGGGCAGCCAGGCACCCAAAGGGTGAATTAAGTACCCAGGGCCAGCTAGATCTAAGCAGTTAAGATATTTGCTGTTCTTGCAGAGTTCAGTTTCTAGTACCCACATGTTGGCTGACAACTAAACTGTTGTTACTCTAGTTCCAGGGCATCCGATGCCCTCCTCTGGCCTCCACAGGCACTGTATGATAAGAGTACACTTGCATGCATGAAGGCAAGTGTATACACACACACACACACACACACACACACACACAAAAAAAAAAAAAAATCTTTAAAAAAATATGAGGGTTGGGCCCAGAGAGATGGCTCAGCAATTAAAAGCAAACTGCTGGGCTGGAGAAATAGCCTAGCGGTTAAGAGCACCGACGCTCTTGCAGAGGACCCGGGTTCGATCCCCAGCACCCACATGGCGGCTAAAACCGTCTGTAACTCCAATTCCAGGAGAACTCCAGTTCCAGGGNTAGCCCCAGCTGGCCTGGAACTCGCTCTGTAGACCAGGCTGGCCTTGAACTCACAGAGATCCGCCTGCCTCTGCCTCCAGAGTGCTAGGATTAAAGGCGTGCACCATCATGCCCGGCAAGAGCGCTGACTGCTCTTACAGAGGACCTGGGTTTGATCCCCAGCACCCATATGATGGCTGAGAACCATCTTTAACTCCAGTTCCAGGGGAATCTGAGACCCTCTTCTGACCTCCGTGGCATTGCACGACACGGGTGCACAAACCTACATTCAGACAGTACATTCATACACATAAAAAATAAAATGGGGCTGGAGAGATGGCCTAGCGGTTAAGAGCGCCGACTGCTCTTACAAAGGACCGGGGTTCAATCCCCAGCACCCACATGGCGGCCGAGAACCATCTGAAACTCCAATTCCAGGAGAACTCCAGGTCCAGGGGAATCCGAGACCCTCTTCTGACCTCCGCGGCATTGCACGACATGGGTGCACAAACTTGCATGCAGACAGTACATTCATACGCATACAGAAATAAATAAAAATAAAAATAAAAAAAAAACATAGCCAATAGGGAGAAATGGCTTGGATGGTCAAGTACTGCTGCATGCATAAGCATAAGGACCTGAGTTTGATCTCCAACAATCACATAAAAAGCAGGATGAAGCCAGCATGGTGGCACATGCCTTTAATCCCAGCATTGGGGAGGCAGAGGCAGGCAAATCTCTGAGTTTAGGGCCAGCCTAGTCTACATAGCAAGATCCAGGCCAGCTGGGACCAAAGGGAGACCCTATCTCAAAAAACACAATGGAGGGCTGAAGAGATAGGTCAGAGGTTAAGAGCACTGGCTGCTCTTGCAGAGGACTGGTCTGGTTCCCAGCACTCACACGAAGGCTCACAACCACCTGTAACTCCAGTTCCAGGGGGATGCGATGCCCACTTCCAGCCTTTGTGGGAACTGCACTTAAATCCATGTAGGCAAAACATGCATAACACATAAAATTAAAATAAATAAATCAATATAAAAATATTTTTTAAATGTAATTTAAGAGCTGGAAGCAGTGATGCACACTTTTACACCCAGCACTTGGGAGGCAGAGACAGGCAGATTTCTTTGAGGTTAAGGTTAGCCTGGTTGACATGGAGTTCCAAGCAAGCCAGGGCTACAGTGAGACCCTGTCTTGAAAAAAAAAGTAAAGAAGGAAGCAGAAGACTGGCTACTGGCTGTTCCTGCAGAGGACTGGTTTCAGTTCCCAGCACCCACATGGCAGCTAACACCCGCCCTTAACTCCAGTTGCTGTGGGCAATACACACACATTGTGCACTTACATGCATGCAGGCAAAACATCCATTACATAAACTAAAAATCAAAAATTTAAATACAAAAAAATAAAGAATAAGGATAATGGAAGGCCTTAGTATTCCCCTTTACCAAGTTGCATGGGAACATGGTGTGGGGGACTGAATGACAGCGGCAGTGTGGGTGGGACTCAGTCAGATGACCTCTTCACAGGGTCAACTGGTTGCCCATTAAGGCAAGTGGACAGAGTGAGCACTGCCACTCCCTGCCACCAAGGGCCGTGTTCTTTCATTGCTCCACCGTCCCTCTGCTCCACAGAGCATTGTAACCCCAGTCACCCCCCGGGTCCCCTGCGACCTACTTGGACAGCTCCATAGCCCACGGAGAGAATCTGGGCTGGAACATGTCCTTTCCAGAAAGCTGCTAGGCCCTCCTCCTGCAGAATCTGCTTGGACGCTTGGTAGATCCCATGGTATTTAGCGTTGGGGTCACTTCGACACAGACGTTCAATCTGAAGCTAGAGGTCAAAATGAAAAGGTCAGGACAGTATGGGAGGGATGGGAGACAAAGGGTAATGTAAAGAAATTAAATTCACCTTGACAAAGTTCCAAGTCTTAGGAAGTGCTTTTGTAGGAAAGACTGAATTTGCCCTCCAGCCCATCATATGGAAGAATAGGGAAAGGGTACCTGGAACCGGATCTTGATGACGTCCAAAGGGCTGATCAGGGCACGAGTGACAAAGCCAGACACAGATCCTGCCACCGCCACCTCCAACTTGGAGTTAGCCCTGACGTCTGCTTTGGCATCATAGCCGACCATGCCTGCCTCTGGTCCATCCAACGTCCATGAGCGTCAAGCTAAATTTAAGAGTCACGAGGAGCACCTGCCGCCTTTAATCCCAGCACTTGGGAGGCAGAGGCAGGCAGATCTCTGTGAGATCCAGGCCAGCTAGGACTAAAGGGAGACCCTATCTCAAAAAACACAATGGAGGGCTGAAGAGATAGGTCAGAGGTTAAGAGCACTGGCTGCTCTTGCAGAGGACTGGTCTGGTTCCCAGCACTCACACGAAGGCTCACAAACACCTGTAACTCCAGTTCCAGGGGGATGCGATGCCCACTTCCAGCCTTTGTGGGAACTGCACTTAAATCCATGTAGGCAAAACATGCATAACACATAAAATTAAAATAAATAAATCAATATAAAAATATTTTTTAAATGTAATTTAAGAGCTGGAAGCAGTGATGCACACTTTTACACCCAGCACTTGGGAGGCAGAGACAGGCAGATTTCTTTGAGGTTAAGGTTAGCCTGGTTGACATGGAGTTCCAAGCAAGCCAGGGCTACAGTGAGACCCTGTCTTGAAAAAAAAAGTAAAGAAGGAAGCAGAAGACTGGCTACTGGCTGTTCCTGCAGAGGACTGGTTTCAGTTCCCAGCACCCACATGGCAGCTAACACCCGCCCTTAACTCCAGTTGCTGTGGGCAATGCACACACATTGTGCACTTACATGCATGCAGGCAAAACATCCATTACATAAACTAAAAATCAAAAATTTAAATACAAAAAAATAAAGAATAAGGATAATAGAAGGCCTTAGTATTCCCCTTTACCAAGTTGCATGGGAACATGGTGTGGGGGACTGAATGACAGCGGCAGTGTGGGTGGGACTCAGTCAGATGACCTCTTCACAGGGTCAACTGGTTGCCCATTAAGGCAAGTGGACAGAGTGAGCACTGCCACTCCCTGCCACCAAGGGCCGTGTTCTTTCATTGCTCCACCGTCCCTCTGCTCCACAGAGCATTGTAACCCCAGTCACCCCCCGGGTCCCCTGCGACCTACTTGGACAGCTCCATAGCCCACGGAGAGAATCTGGGCTGGAACATGTCCTTTCCAGAAAGCTGCTAGGCCCTCCTCCTGCAGAATCTGCTTGGACGCTTGGTAGATCCCATGGTATTTAGCGTTGGGGTCACTTCGACACAGACGTTCAATCTGAAGCTAGAGGTCAAAATGAAAAGGTCAGGACAGTATGGGAGGGATGGGAGACAAAGGGTAATGTAAAGAAATTAAATTCACCTTGACAAAGTTCCAAGTCTTAGGAAGTGCTTTTGTAGGAAAGACTGAATTTGCCCTCCAGCCCATCATATGGAAGAATAGGGAAAGGGTACCTGGAACCGGATCTTGATGACGTCCAAAGGGCTGATCAGGGCACGAGTGACAAAGCCAGACACAGATCCTGCCACCGCCACCTCCAACTTGGAGTTAGCCCTGACGTCTGCTTTGGCATCATAGCCGACCATGCCTGCCTCTGGTCCATCCAACGTCCATGAGCGTCAAGCTAAATTTAAGAGTCACGAGGAGCACCTGCCGCCTTTAATCCCAGCACTTGGGAGGCAGAGGCAGGCAGATCTCTGTGAGATCCAGGCCAGCTAGGACTAAAGGGAGACCCTGTCTCAAAAAGACCAAAAAATAGATAAATAGCTACTCAACACTCTAGTCAAAGCCGCAAACCCAGCCTCATCCCCCACATGAGAGGGCCTCCTGGGAGCTCTATCCATGGGAATGAGAAGGCAGTAGCTTGAGACATAGGACTCTACACCAACACATTTCCTCTACATAAGGACCAGCAAGACCCACCCAGAGAACATAGGCCACAGCACCCTTCCAAGATTCCAGCCCCCCCACACACACACCCAGGAAGCAGGTATCGTATTAGGGAGGACTCCCTTAAGGGACAGTCAAGTTGCAGAGAGAGCAAGCACCCTCCATAAGGCCACTAGCTCCCTTTTAAACTTTTCAGAGACATATTTACATACCATAAAGTGGACCTGCTGTGCATTTGGCCAATGGTCTCTTACATACTCAGAGCTATGCACAGGTCGCTGCCACCACCAGCCACTGATCTGCACCTATAGTCCCTATGCACCCACCCATGTGGAAACTCAAGGAAGGGATGTCTGGCATCCTTCACGTATGACGCTCTCAGCACCCACTGGTACCTAATTTCTTTGTTGTGGCTGAACAGTATTTCACTGGTGGACAGGAATACATTTCACTCATCCTTTCTCCTGTTGACATATATATGTCATATTTTTTTCACTTAAAAGAATTTCAAACCTACAGAAAAGTAAAAAAAAAAAAATCATAAAATCTACCCTTCTCATATTTTTAGCTTTTTTTTCCTCTTAAAGATATAAAGTCCTGGGTCAGTGCGATGGCTTAGCAAGTAAAGGCTCTTGCCACCAAGCTGGATGACCTGAATTCAATTCCCAGAACCTACAAGGTAGGAGGAGAGAACCCACTTCTGAAAGTTGTCCTCTGACCACACGTGTTCAGTAGCATTTATGTATGTGTGTAAATAAGTGCATGCAGGTAGATGGACAAAATACTTTAAAAGAGAGGTGGAAACACACACCATATATCTATGTATGCCATCTCATGTGCAGTCCAGTCAGATTATCCCATGTCCTCCCCCCCCAAAAAAAAACAATGCCTTTAAAAGAACCTGGAGGGGGTAACATACACATGAAATCTTCTGTACTCAGGCAGAGGCGGAGGCAGGACCATCACAAGTTTGAGGCCATGCTGGGCTACACAGGGATCTCTAGGCTAACCTGGATTATAGAGAAAGACCCTGACTCAACACAACACCAACTGGAAGCTGAGAGTGGTGGCACACACCTCTAACAAGAGCATTCAAGAGGCTGAGGCAGCCCTACGGCAAATGCCAGTCCAGTCTGGGCCACTTAGTGAGTCTGAAGACACCATGAGCAAAACCCTGGGACAAAAAAAAAAAAAAGCCAAATATGGTGGAAGACAGTCATAATCCCAGACCTGGAAGTAGGAGCAGGAGGTGGTCAAGGTCATCTTAAACTACTGAATTCAAGACCAGTCTGGGCTACGAGAGACTCTGTCTCAAAAACAGAACAGGTACTCTGGGTTAGGCCTAAAGGTGCTCTCCACATCTCCTAGCTCCAGTGGTTGTTGAGAACTGAGGGGCAAGGCGGTGAACCAATCCTGAACTGGTTCTTAACATGTAACATGGGCACTTTGCACTGGGCACATGTCATACCACAGATGCCAGCAAACTCTGCCTGATACACCCTGGTTCAGATGTGAGGCTACTGCATGTGATGACTGCATGTTTTTACTGCATATACAAAGGTTTCTGCTCTTACAGAAACTACAAAGTTTAATTTTAGATACTTTTTTTTTTTGGTCTTTTTAAGAGAGGGTCTCCCTGTAGCTCTGGCTGTCCTAGAAC
>VZQC01012944.1:8935-117567 GCA_009823505.1 Rhizomys pruinosus
TATATATACATATATATACATTTTTAGTCTAACTTCTTGTATTTGGGATTTTAGTAGTTCTTATTCCAAGTGGGAATATCTCTTCACATTCTCAACAAGTGATGTTATCTGACCTACATAGTTTGACCATATGGATGGACTAAGAAAGAAACACCATTCTTATTTGTAATTTTAACATTTCTAAACACTGTGACAAATACCTAACAAAACAAACTTAAGGAAGGACAGTTTGAGGGTATAGTCCCTCATGTAGAGAAGGCACTGCAGCAGAAGGGTGAGGCAGATGGTCACATTGTGTCCAGAATCAGGAAGCAGAGCTATGAATGCTTGAGCACAGCTTGCTTTCTCCTTCTCATTCAGTTTTAGAACCAGCGCACAGGATGGCACTTCCCACACTAGGGTGGCTCTTCCTTCCTCAGTTAACCCACTTTAGAAACTCATTCATAAGCATTCCTAGAGGTTTGTCTGCCAGATGTTTCTAGACCCCGTTAAGTGGTCAGTCAATATTAAACATCAAATAGTCTTTCTAGCAATCAATATTATCAGATTGGTTTTACTTTTATTTTCATATTAAATTTAGGTTGAGTATATTGCCTTATTTAAAATTAATTTGTATTTCCCCTTCTATAGTTCTGCTTGTTTCTATCTTTCATTTAGCTATTGATTAATCTTTTTTCTTATTTTAACAATCTTTTAAAATATGTTTGAGGGCCTGGAGATATGGCCTAGTGGTTAAGAGCACCAACTGCTCTTGCAGAGGACACGGGTTTGATCCCCAGCACCCACATGGCCGCTGAGAACCGTCTGTAACTCCAATTCCAGGAGAGCTCCAGTTCCAGGGGAAGCTGAGACCCTCTTCTGACCTCCGCGGCACTGCACGACATGGGTGCACAGACCTGCATGCAGACAATACATTCATACAAATAAATAAATAAATAAATAAATAAATAAATAAATAAATAAATAAATAAACTAATAAAAATTTTAAAAAATGTTTGAAATATCTATAGTTTCAACTTTTTAAAAATTCAATTCAGTCTTTTTTTAAATTTTATATTATTTATTTGTTTATGTGTATGAAGACTGTTCTGCATGTAGTTTTGGTTCAGCTCCGGTTCGTTCAATGCTGCGGAAGTCAAAAGAGGGTGCCGGATTCCCTTGAAACTGGAGTTCTCCTGAACTGGAGTTACAGATGGTTCTCAGCCACCATGTGGGTGCTGGGGATCAAATCCGGGTCCTCTGTAAGAGCAGTATTTTTATTATTTGTTTACATTTGAGTATTTTATGCAACTGAATTTATTGTGATATTCAGCCCCAAAATGGATTCAGGTAAAGTTTTTTTTTTTTTTTTTTTTTTGTTTTTTTGTAAGTTTTTGAAGGACGTCTCCTTTAGTTCCAGTATCCCCTGGGGGAGCTCGAGCTCGTAGACCAGGCTGGCCTTGAACCACAGGATACTCAAGATCTCTCCGCCTCCTGATGCTGGAATTAAAAGGCGTGTGCCACCAGGCCCAGCCAGGTAAAGTTATTTTGAGTCATGTATAGCATGCTAACTAGTACCAATCATAGAGTGGATCGCTGAGCGGTCTAAGAGTTTAATTTTTTTACCTATCTTTGTTGCTTGTTTTCTGCAATTCGATTTCTTACAAAATGTCATCATGCTTCTATTACCAGATTTTGATTGCATGTGTGATATATCAGTACTTGAGAAACAAGTTTAATTTACTTTAAAAAAATTTTAAATGTATTTCTTTTTTTTTTTTTTTTATGTGTATGAGTGTACTGTCTGCATGTAGGTTGGTGAACCCTTGTCGTGCGATGCAGTGGAGGTCAGTAGAGGATGTCCTGAAACTGGAGTTAAAGACGGTTCTTAGCTGCCATGTGGGTGCTGGAAATCGAATCCTGGTCCTCTGCAAGAGCAGTCGGCACTCTTAACCGCTGAGCCATCTCTCCAGCCCCTAATTTACTTTCAACTGTTTAAACATTATTAGTCTTCTCCTTTAAAAATTTACCCTCATCTGTAGATGCTAGTGCCAATTACCTAGTTGTAAGTATTTCTTGTGCATGGCCCTTTGAGCTTTTGTTCAAAGCAGTTGGGAGTGATGCATATTGGAAACAACAACAACAACAACAACAACAGAAAAGACTGCATCGAAGAACTGACTGAAACAGTGAACAGTCAACTTCCACATGGAGAGTATTGAGAAAGACTGAGAAAGAGATGAAAAGCATGTTTGGCAGAATGCATGAGCTCTGGTGGGGTGCGGGAATGGGGGGGACACGGGTCTAGATTTGATAAAATTAATTAATTAATTAATAAAAATAGAATGGGAAAAAAATAAAAATTTACTGAATTTTTTAAATTTCATGTGATATTTTTTGGTCATGTTTAGATCCCCTGGTATACCTGCATCCCTCTTTCTAATCCCTGAATTATCAAATTTCTTTTTGAAAAGATTATATTATTTTATATTACTTCCAATGAGGAGGAAGATTACAAAGACGACCATCAGTTACTCTCAAATGTTAATTACTCTCAACAGTTTCTCAGCTGCTGTGGCAGAGTGAGTGAAGGGCTTTTCATTATTTTTATCTGATCACTTATTAGAAGTAAACTTTAATAATATTAAAGAGTATTTCAAAACCATAAAGCTAGAAACAAGTTTTTAAATGCAAAAAAATTACATGTTGCAGCTGAAATTCAATGAGGAGAAATATTATTATCATGAATACATTCCTCTAAGGTGCCAAGACTTTGATACTGTTAACATCCATTTTCTAAGTATTTAAAATAGCACTTTCAAGATAGCTCAGTGAGTAATGGGACTTGTTGCCAAGATCAACAACCTGAGTTTGACCTATGAAACCCACAAAATAGAAGGTGAGAACTAAATCTTCATATTGTGTCAGGCAGTGTGGTGTGGGCAAGCCTCCTACCCCCCACCCCCACCCCTGCGAAATTCCAAGCATAAAATATTTAAATACAAATGTAATGATTTTAAAATCTCTAAGAATCATAGAGAAATCTTCCCTCTCACTCAAAAATTCTTTCAGTGGTTGACATTTATCTGTCCTCCTATTTTATTACTTCTCTCCTTCCAATTTTCTTCACTGTGCTCTGGTGAATCACTGTTAGTTAACCTTACCCTGTCACTCTTCTTGTGAGAGTCTTATTTCTCTGTTTCTTGCCTCTCCAATTTTCGGTGTGTCCCTCCAATGCCATCACTGGCATTGTCTAAAGTAAAAAAATATCAATTCACTTCCTTATCTAAAACATTTGTAATACTTCATGCTTCAAAGCAAAATGTAGAAGAAAATATGGATTTCAGTGCAAAATTACCATGTTTTTCCTTAGTTTCCCATAGTTTCTTTCCCTCGCAGACTGTACATTGAAGTTTTCCATAATTTCCCTCTACTTCTGTCCAATGTTTGCAGAGTTCTTGTTCTTTGAATAACAAAAAAAAATGATATTCAGCACTCCTTGAATGCAAATATTTCTTACATGGTACCCTTGATCTGGTAGGGAATGAAGTTGATTCAATAAGTTATCACTAATCATTTCTAATAAAATATAAAATAAAATATTTTATTAAATTTACATATTCTATAAATATTTTAATGGAAACATCTCCTTGATTAATATAACTTTTCCTAAAATAGATATCAACAGGTATATTAGAGACAATGGCAAGACCCCATGCTTTCAGACAGGATCACATATAGCCCCTGGTGGATTAGAACTTACAATGTAGTAAAAAAAATGACCTTGAACTCTTGATTCTCTTTCCTCTTATCTCTCAAGTACAGGGATTAAAGATATACACTACCATAACCAGTTTATGCAGTCCTGGGCCTCAAATTCAGGACTCGGTGAATGCCAAACAAGTACTCTGCAAACTGAGCTATATCCCCAGGCTCAAGGTTGATTTTAAACATGATTTATTATGTAGCTTGGAAATGAATCTTAAACAGAAGTAGTACATTCTTGGCATAGTGTTGTGCACCTTTAGTCCAAGTTCCTAGGAGGCAGAGGCAGGCAGCCTGGGACTAGGGATACCTTGTCAAAAATATATTACATGTGTGTGAAATTTTTATGATCTTGTAGATAGAAAATATATTTATAAGCATATATTTTAATAGTTACACATTTCCCTGAAATAGTTTATGATTCCCAAGCAAAGGAAAATGCATTTTGTACTGTGGGGCACAAAATAGAAAATAGCTGGCTCATCAACTAAATGAACCACAATCTGATTAAATAGCAAGGAGAAAGTTTTCAGGGATAAACCTTCCAAAATTTATTGACATAAAGCTGCATCTGTGAATAGACTATCTATGAAATATTAGGTAGTATAAGTGCCCAAAAAGTGACCTAAAAGTAAAGTAAAAATTTGAAGATCTGTGATTTCATAAGTTAGTGAATAAAATTAAGTTAAGCAAGAATTAATATGTATTAATTATGCTCACACAATTGTTTAACATGAGGATTAACAACTTCTATTTTAAAACTGTGATTTGAGCAGGAAAAAATGTGAGCTGTGAGAAAATATTTTGTTGCAGTTATGTTATAAACAACCTTAACCAATTTATGACTGCATCAAAGTTTTAATTTTATAAGTTAAAACAGTTTTATAAAGTTGGTAAGACTGGAGTTGCAGTTAAAAAATAAGATACATTTCTGAACTGGAGAGATGGCTCAGCAGTTTAGAACACTGACTGTTAAGTTTAGAACAATGACTAGCATAGGAGCAATGATTTGATTCCCAGCACACTCAAGGCAGCTAACAATCATCCTAATTCCAGTTCCAGGAGATCTGATTCTTTCTTCTGACCTCTGTGGGTATTGCACAACACAGGTATTCTTACATTATGCAGGCAATACACTCTTACACATGAAATAAAATATTAAATAAACAAAATAAAGAAAAAAGGTATATGTAGCAGTCATTAGTTCCAAAAAAGTCAATAAGTAGGAAATTTATAAAAGATTTAACTAAAGGTGCCCTCATGTTGGTATCACTGTCACTTTAAGAACAGATGGGTGTCATTTCACTGATTACATATATACTCAACCATCTGTGCAAAAATAAAATGCCTGGGAACAATACTAACTAAAGACACCAAAGATCTTTACAACAAAATTTTAAACCCCTGAAGAAGGAGATTAAAAACGACATCAAAAGATGGAAAGCCCGCCCATGCTCAGGGATTGAAAAAATGAATATTAGAAAAATGTCCATTTTACTTAAATTGATATACAGATTCAACAACATCTCAATCAAAATCCCCATAAGTTTCTTCACAGACTTGAAAAACAGTACTTAAATTCATGTGGAAAAACAAAAGACTCCACATAGCTAAAGCAAGCTTGAGTGAAAAGTGCAATACAGTGGGGATTGCTTTACCAAACTTCAAGCTACATTACAGGGCTATAATCATAAATACAGCCTTGTGCTGGCACAAAAAGAGCTCCCTTGACCAATGGAACAAAATTGAAGATTTAAACTTGAGCTCATACAATTTCAACCAACTCATATCTGACAAAGGGGTAAAAGAAAGTTCAATGGAAAAAGAATATCATCTTCAGCAAATGATACTGGCAAAACTGAATCTTCATTTGTGGAAGGACAAAATTAAACCCCTACCTCTCACCCTGTACAAAAATCAACTTCAAGTGGACCAAAGATCTCAACCTGAAGCCTGAAACCATGAAGGTGATAGAAGAAAAAGTTGGCAACAGCCTATAAGACATAGGCTTAGGAAAAGACTTTCTAAATCAGACAGCAGCTGCACAGGAAATAAGGTCAACAGTCAACAAATGGGACCTCATCAAACTCAAATGCTTCTGTACAGTGAAAGAAATAATCAAGGAAATGAAGAGAAAACCCACAGAGTGGTAGGAAATCTTCACCAGTGATACATCTAACAGAGCATTAATATCCAGAAATATATAGACTACTACAAAAACAAAGAGAAACAAATGACCTACTCAAAAAGATGGAGTAAAGAGCTTAACAGAGCTTCACACGGTGAGGAAATAAGATGGCTGAGAGACATCTTTTTTTTTTTTTTTTTTTTTTTTGTCTTATTCGAGACAGGGTCTCCCTGTAGCCCCAGCTGAACTGGAACTCACTCTGTAGACCAGGCTGGCCTTAAACTCACAAAGATCCGCCTGCCTCTGCCTCCCAAGTGCTAGGATTAAAGGTGTGCGCCACCAACATCATTAATAATTAAGGAAATGCAAATTAAAACCACTCTCAGATATCATCTCACTCCAATACGAATGGCTAAGATCAAGAAAACAAAAGACACCAAATGCTGGAGAGTTGTGGGGAAAGTGGAACACTCATCCACTGCTGGTGGGAATGCGAACTTCTAAAACCATTATGGAAAGCAGTGTGGAGAACCCTTAGAAAACTCAAAATGTGTCTACCACCTGACTAAGTCATACCACTCCTGGGTATGTACCCACAAGACTAATCGTACCACAAAGATACATGCACATCTATGTCTATTGCAGCATTTTTCACAATAGGGAAGAGCTGGAACCAACCCAAATGCTCCCAACAGACAAGTGGATGACAAAAATATGGTTCATCTACACAATGGAGTACTATTCAGCAGTAAAGAAAGCTATCATGAACTTTTCAGGTAAATGGATGGAACTTGAAGCCATTATGCTAAGTGAAGTATCACAATCCCAGAAAAACTAATGTCAAATGGTTTCCCCTAGTTTGTGGATGATAACACCAAATCCCCAGTTGAAAGGCAACCTGAACAACATTATTGTTATATTTCTTTTGATCTGAAAGCAACTGTGTTGTTATAATAATGTAAATCTCTTACCAGGCTCTAGAATCAACCTAAGACATTTTCAGACTCTGTAATTACCATATATGGTTGGAAGGTATGCATTCATATTTTATAGTAATATAAAATTAAAGGGGGAAATGTGAATTTCTAAACATATTTTGAAATTAACATACAGTTTATTCTCAGAGGTCATAAATTTGATGCATATGTGATGATTATATAGGCATATATTAGAGCAATATAAAGAGGAGGGAAAAACAACATAAAGACTGGGTTAAAGAACTGAATGAGAAAGCTAAACTCTGCCCAAAACAACAAGCCTCTGCCGTGAAAAACTTTGGAAAGACTGAGAGTAAGATTTAAGACATGTATTGTAGAAGGCATGAAGAGGGGTGGGGTGGGGGCAGGGAGAGGGGACTGTCTAAATTGGACTGGAAGTCAATGAATGAAATACACAATTCATCAATAATACTATTTAAAAAACGTAATGTAGAAAATAATCATTTAGTCTGTAAAAAGTAACAAGTATGTTCCAATTTTAATAATAACATAGAAATGTGTAATTGCTATATTCTGTCCACTCCATTATAAAGTATTCTCATTGGAATTTTTCTCTAAATAGGTTGAGTTGATCATTTTGCTTTGAGTTGATTTCTATGATATGGTAAGAATGTTGTGTCTAATGGATTTTCTAAGATATTTTACTGCAGTTTATCTGGAGTAGGTTGAAATGGGATGACTCTACAAGGAAGATCAGGATAGAGAGAACTCTATATTGTTTACTACATACTATATAATATATTTAAATATAATAGAGACTATTAGAAGTAGTGAATAAGTTGGATTTCCCTTCCAGTCTAAGATGAGTTTCTTCTTGGCATAGGAAATGTTCCAAGTACTGATGTTAAGGATAATATTATGAATTCTAACCTAGCACATTTTCTCACCAATTAAGATATAAAGTGATCTAAACTGAGTTTTGAACACATCAAGGGGCATGAGTGTAGAATTTTCTATTTTATCTCATAGAACATGTTGTCCATGCAAACACAATCGTTAAGAAAATAGAAATGGGGGCTGGAGAAATGGCTCAGAGGCCGAGAGCACTGGCTACTCTTGCAGACAAGTGTTTATTCCCTGTGCCCATGTGACATCTAATGACTATCCATTACTTCAGTTCCAGGGGATGGGATGCCCTCTTCTGACCTCCATGGACATTGCATGAAACAGGTGTCCTTACATGTAGGCAATGTACTCATACACATAAAATATAAATAATACATAAAACTGAAAAAAAACTGAAAAAAAATATTTTTTCAAGTCATAACCAGTTTTATTGCAAAAGGACCCTGTACATATTTCTCAATTCTAGTACCTTAATAGCTACCCAACAAGTTATTAACATACGGAAACATGCATCATGAGAAGCAAGAAACATCACCCATCCCTTCTGCATATCAGCAACTTGTCACTCCTGAGCTACAGTGCTCACATCACTGAGGTCTGTGAACAGTCACTTTTCGCATTCATCCTGAGTGAAAGATGGAATGACTTAAGTACAAATGCAACATATTATAAACAATTTCTTACAAAAAAAGTCACAAATTAAACCAAAGTATTTTACAGAATTTACTTCAAAACGCCATGAAAACTGCCTTCACTTAAGCTCTCTCTCCCTGTATCCGGCGAGCCAACTGGATGTCTTTGGGCATGATGGTGACTCTCTTGGCGTGGATGGCACACAGATTAGTGTCTTCAAACAGCCCACCAGGTATGCTTCACTGGCCTCCTGAAGCGCGCCGATAGCTGCACTCTGAAACCTCAAGTCGGTTTTGAAATCCTGGGCGATCTCTAGCACCAACCTCTGGAAAGGCAGCTTCCAGATCAGCAGCTCAGTCGTCTTCTGGTAATGATGAATCTCCCGCAGAGCCACGGTCCCGGGCCTGTAGCGGTGTGTCTTCTTCACCCCGCCGGTAGAGGGAGCGCTCTTCCGGAAGGCCTTCGTGGCCAGCTGCTTGGGGGGGGGGGGTCCTTGCCGCCGGTGGATCTATGAGCCGTCTGCTTGGTTCGGGCCATGTTCTCTCACCCAAAGCCGAAGTCGTGGGCCTGTTCTCTGACCAAAAACAACTGCAGTCGCTGCGCATCACAACAGGACGCTCGCCTAACGAACCATCAACAGAGCGATTGCTCTGTCAGAAGAAAATATTTTTAAAAGTTCTAAAAATATAAAAATATATTTGGATTTGTTACACAGAATTAAGGGTAAAAATGATAATACCATTTTAAACACATTTTAGTATTAAATTTGATTATGAGAAAATAAGTTGCCTATTAATATATTAATTTCTAGATGTTTTTGTATCAGCCTCAGATATAATTTTTGATGCTTAAAATATATTTTCAAATATGTGATTCATTTTGTTCATTGTAGTAATCTTGTACAACATAAAGGTGACCTATGAAATAAGAGTAAGAGATGGGGAAGATGATATTTCCCAGCATTAATACTAACTGTAATCACTCCACTTTTACTGGCACTTTGTTCTTCAGTGTATGAGTTGAAGGTGCATCGTAAGGAGACAGTTTTTGATGCAGTAACAAGTGACACTTTCACTGGTTTAAGAGAGCTGAACTTAACATTTTAACGTTACATGCCCATCCCAATACAGTGGGGCAGACATTCTGTTACTGGGGAAGTAGCTATCTCAAATATCATGTGTGCTGAAGATGGGATGGTTCGAACGGGTCCCAGAAATCAAATTCCTGAGACCAAATATTCCAGGGCCAAAATCTGAAGCACTCCTCCCATAGGAATTTGCAGTGTGACAAACCGTATTTAAGTTTTCCTTCAACTAACAGAAATTCTCTCCAAGTACCAGTGGTGTTTGAGAAAGAACATTTGGTTGTTTGATAAAAAGTGTTTCTGAAGAGTTCAGTAGATGAAGCTGATGTCATTTCCAACACTCCAGGGAAGAATTCATTTAGCAAACAAAAAAATAAATGGATTTTACAATGTAAGGAGTTAAGACAAGTGATAGTCCTTTGTGATACCAAATTAAACTTGATGCTTAAAATATTTAACAAACCTCTGATGAAAAGTAAGAATGCTAATGTGCTCAAAAGTTTAGTTAGATATTCTCATGCTTACAGCATTTCTATAAAACATAGAAAGTATTTTTATTGCAGACTGGTTGTGAAGAAATACCCAAGAGGCTTATAATCCTTGGTCACATATAATCCATAATAGACTAGAAGCAAAATTATCCCCAAGGACTAACATTTGATTTCCAGGACTTTCTTCCCCTTAACAGGTGTTGGGTCAAGAGTGAGCGATATCTCATTCAGAAGTTGTTTTACCCTCCTATGTAGCATAGGCCAGAATAAGGAGTAACCTTAGATGAACTATGTCCCATGATTTACTTCTTACTTTTTTGTTAATTTTTTATTGAACTTTTGCACATTTCATAAACATTTCTTTTTAAAATTATATATATATATATACAATATACATATATATAATACACATATATATTACAAGATTATGTTACTAATCAAATCTAGACCTGTGTCCCCCTCCCTACCCCCCCATCCCACCAGAGCTCATGCATTCTGCTAAACATGTTTTTCATCTTTTTCTCAGTCTTTCTCAAAATTCTTGATGTGGAAATTGACTCTTTTGAGCAGAAATTCACCATTTCAGTCAGTTCATTGACACAGTCTTTTCTTTTGTTGTTGCATACAACATTTCTTAATCAAATTTATATCCATTCCCTATTTCCATGGCCTGCACCCCTCCAGAGTTCATGCATTCTGCCATATATGTCTTGCATCCTTTTTTTTTTTTTTTTTCAATGCAGAAGTTTACTGTTTTGGGCAGAAGTTTACTGTTTCAGTCAGTTCTTTGAAAAAAGTCTTTTGTGTTGTTGTTCTCTTTAATTTTACATTACTCCAAAGTAATCATGTATACACTCCACACATATACCAACATTATGACATCTGAAAATAAACTATAGGTTAATTCTAAAACATGTTTAGGAATTCACCTTTTAACAGTAGAGTTGCATGCTTAAATTACATAGCAAGTTGATGTATGTTTCAATGTACTTTTGTTTTTTTGGTCTTTTCGAGACAGGGTTCCCCTGTAGCCCCAGTTGTCTTGGAACTCACTCTGTAGACCAGGCTGGCCTTGAACTCACAAAGATCCGCCTGCCTCTGCCTCTGCCTCCCAAGTGCTAGGATTAAAGGCTTGTGCCACCACGCCCGGCTAATGTACTTTTATAGTAGCATCAGTTATTATAATTACTAAAATACAAAAAATACTCAATTTGCCTTAACAAATAAAAGGATTTGGTGTTAGGATCCACAAATAAGGGACACCATATGCTGCTTGTTTTTCTGGGACTGTGTTACTTCACTTAGAATACTGCTTCTAGTTCCATCCATTTACCTGCAAATTTTATGATGTTGTCTTTCTTTACCACTGTATAAACTTCATTTTCTTAATCCACTCATCAGTTAAAGTACACTTGGGTTGCTTGCAGCTCTTTGTTATTGTGAATAGAGCTGCAATAAACATAGATTGCATGTATCTTTGTGATAGGATGAGTCTTGTGGGTATATACTCAGGAGTGGTATGACTGAGTCAGGTGGTAGGTTCATTTCGAGCCTTTTAAGAGTTTGCTTTCCATAGGGGTTGCAGGAGCTTGCATCCCCACCTGCAGTGAATGAGTGTTCCCCTTTCCCCACAAACTCTCCAGAATTTGGTATATTGTTTTCTTGATCATAGTCTTCTTTTTTTTTCAGATTTCCTTCAGGAAAAGATCATAGTCTTACCAATGTAAGATGTTTTTAGTATACATTTCCTTAATGCAACTTTGAACCCTTTTAAAGATGTTTCCCAGCCATGTTTACTTAGTCATTTATGAAGTCTCTTTACTCCATCTTTTGATTGGGTCATTTGTTTTCTTGCTCCTTTGTGTTTGAATAATTTATATATTCTGTATGTCATCTGTCAGATGTAATACTTGTGAAGATTTCCTCCAACTTTATGGGTTTTCAGTTCATGTATTTGATCATTTCTTTCACTGTACAGAATTCTTTTTTATAAATTTATTTATTTATTATTATTTTTGTATGTGTATGAATGTACTGTCTGCATGTAGGTTTGTTCGCCCGTGTTGTGCAATGCCTCAGAGGTCAGAAGAGGGTCTCGGATTCCCCTGGAACTGGAGTTCTCCTGGAATTGGAGTTACAGACGGTTCTTAGCCACCATGTGGGTGCTGGGGATTGAATCCGGGTCCTCTGCAAGAGCAGTCAGTGCTCTTAACCACTAGGCTATCTCTCCAGCCCTGTACAGAATTTTTTGAGTTTAATGAGGATCCACTTATTGATTGCTGAACTGATTTTCTGCACAGATGCAGTCTGATTTGAAAGTCTTTTCCTACACTTATATCTTGTAGGTTACTGCCAACATTTTCTTCTATAATTTTCAGAGTTTCAGGTTTCACATTGATGTCTCTGATCCATTTAGAGTTGACTTTTGTAATGGGTGAAACATAGGGTTTAGTTTTATTTTTCTACAAGTGGTGATTCAGTTTTGCCAGCACCATTTGCTGAAGATGCTGTCTTTCCTCCATCGAGTCATCTTGGCCTCTTTGTCAAATATGAGGTGGCTGAAATGGCATGTGATCAAGTTTGGATCTTCAGTTTTGTTCCATTAATCTCTGTTTTTGTGCCAGTATCAAACTGTTTCTATGACTATAGCACTGCAATATAGTTTGAAGTCTGATATAGTATCCCCCCCCCCTCCAGCATTGATCTTTTTGCTCAGGGTTGCTTTGGCTATCCATTGTCTTTTGTTTTTCCATATGAATTTTAGGATATTTTTTCTAAGTCTATGAAAAAACTCTAGAATTGTAATTGGGATTGCATTGAATCTGTATAGTACTTTGTGTAGGATAGTCATTTTTACTATATTAATTATTTCAATCCATGAGGACGGGAGGTCCTTCCATTTTCTGTTGTCTTGTTCAAGCTCTTTTTTCAAGGGTTTAAAAATTACATTGCAGAGAATCTTAGTGTCTTTGGTCAAGTTTTTCTGAGATTTTTTTTGAGGCTATTTTGAATGGGAAAGTATCTTCGCATTCCTTCTCCAATTCTCCAGTTGCTTGTTTTTGGTATAAAGAAAGGCTACTGATTTTCCTAGGTTCATTTTGTATCCACCACTTTACTGAAACTATTAATTGTTTCTAGAAGTTTTCTGGTGGAGTTTTTGTGTCCCTTAGGTAAACTATCATGTCTTCTGCAAAAAGTGATAGTTCAACCTCCTATTTTTTATAATTCTTAGAATAAGAATGCTTTCAATACTTCTAAAATTAAGGAAAGTGACAGAAGAAAAGAATTGAAGGGAGAGAAAAACAGCAGTACCTGTGTGACTTTAAAAAATTTAGTACCAACTAAAATATTTACTGGCATAGACAGAAAAGTTTTCCAATGCACGTGAAAATCAACTCTAACACAAATATTATGTGTGTCATAAATGATGATACATTTACTATTTATTCTTCTAGAGTACATATTAAAAATGTGGGGGCTGAAGAGATGGCCTAGCGGTTAAGAGTACCAACTGCTCTTGCAGAGGACCCGGGTTCAATCCCCAGGACCCACATGGTGGCTGAGAACCGTCTGTAACTCCAATTCCAGGAGAACTCCAGTTCCAGAGGAATCAGACACCCTTTTCTGAACTCCGAAGCATTGCACGACACGGGTGCCCAAACCTACATGCAGACAGTACACTCATACACATAAATAACTAAATAACTAAATAAATAAATAAAATTTTTTTTTTAAATGTGATATTTGTTTGAATAATATAGCCTATTAAGCTTAATAAATCCAATGTTAATAAAACCATATGTTCTTTTAAAAAATTTGGGACTGGATCATGTTGTTTAGTCTAGGCTGGCTTTAACTTATAATTTTCCTTTCTCAACTTTCTCAGTGGTAGGATTACAGGTATGTGCTATCATTCCTGATTACAGGCAACCGTTTAAAAACTAGAACNCAATTATTTTCAGACTCTGTAATTACTGTATATGGGTGGAGAATATGTATCCATATTTTAGAGTAATATAAAATTAATGGAGGAAAATGTGAGTTTCTAAGCATAAAAAAGACTGAAAGATGCAGGACAGTTATGGCAGAATGCATGATCTGGGGTGGGGTGGCATGGGGTAGGGGGAAGGGAAAGGGGAATAGGCCTGAACTGAATTGAAAAATGTTGTCTGAAATACACTAAACATCAATTAAAAAAAGAAGCCAGGCTTAGTGGTGTGTTTTTGTAATCTCAGCAATGGGAAGGCAGGAACAGGCTTCAGAGTTCCAGGCCAGTGAGAGATTTGGTCAAAAACAAAGGATATCTGATATTGTCTCTAGTTTACACAGAGAGAGAGAGAGAGAGAGAGAGAGAGAGAGAGAGAGAGAGAGAGAGAGAAAGAGAGGCAAATATACACACAGACATACACACAACAGGTTACCTATTAGATTATGACACTTTGTAGGACCATTTGTCTCTAGTTACTTAACTTCTGCTTTTCCCAAACTTGCACTCACTATTCAGCCCTTCTTTTTCTTACAGTAAAAGTTCACCAACTCAAGCTCAAATGGGAAGACCTCTAAAGATGAGAGTTGGTGAGTGTGGCTTGAATTCTAGCTGTACTTCCTAACTGCTGCAGGAATTTGAGGCAGTTCATTTAATTACCTTAAAACCATCTTCCTTTCTGCTTACTAAAAGAAAGTATTTTTTTAAACTTCAAATGCAAGTACTGTTATAGAATAGTCAAAATAAATTAACAGCATATATGACAGAAATCTGGTGGGGTGAGCTACGGGGGGGTCTGGATGAGGGAGGAGTATAAAGATGATTAAGATACTTTGTATGAAATACACAAAAACTCAATAAAATATACACTAAAAAATAAAAATAAATAAACTGCATATTTACAAAAAAGGATTGGCAATTTCATCCTCTTCAGGTTAGCCCTTATAAAAGAAACCTCAGTAACAGTTCCCTACACAGTCCTACTAGTAATAATTCTGTAGTACATATTACACAATTTATGAGATATAAACTATGAGATCTATTCCCATTTCTCTAAAATGTTAATTACTTTAAATAAAATTAATTTGATTTATAGGCTTCTAACTTTTTACTTTTTTTATTTTTTTTTTAAATTTTTTTTAATTTATTTCTGTATGTGTATGAATGTACTGTCTGCATGCAAGTCTGTGCACCCANAGAAATGGCTCAGAGGCCGAGAGCACTGGCTACTCTTGCAGAATGTTTATTCCCTGTGCCCAATGTGAATCTATTGACATTCCATTACTTCAGATTCCAGGGGATGGGATGCCCTCTTCTGACCTCCATGGACATTGACATAAACAGTGTCCCTAACATTGGTAGGCATTGGTACTCTACACATAAAATATAAAATAATACATATAACCGAAAAAAAAACTGAAAAAAATATTTATTTCAAGTCATAACCAGTTTTTATTCGCACAAGGACCCGTACATATTTCTCAATCTCTAGTACCTTAATAGCACCCAACAAGTTATTAACATACGGAAACATGCATCATGAGAAGCAAGAAACATCACCCATCCCTTCTGCTATCAGCAACTTGTCACTCCTGAGCTACAGTGCTCACATCACTGAGGTCTGTGAACAGTCACTTTTGCATACATCCTGAGTGAAAGATGGAATGACTTAAGTACAAATGCAACATATTATAAACAATTTCTTAACAAAAGAAAGTCAGCAAATTAAACCAACAAGTATTTTTACAGAATTTACTTTCAAAACGCCATGAAAACTGCCTTCACTTAAGCTCTCCTCTCCCTGTATCCGCGAGCCAGACTGGATGTCTTTGGGCATGATGGTGATCTCTTGGCGTGGATGGCACACAGATTAGTTCTTCAAACAGACCCACCAGGTATGATTCACTGGCCTCCTGAAGCGCGCCGATGCTGCACTTTGAAACCTCAAGTCGGTTTTGAAATCCTGGGCGATCTCTAGCACCAACCTCTGGAAAGGCAGTTCCCAGCATCAGCAGCTCAGTCGACTTCTGGGTAATGATCGAATCTCCCGCAAGAAGCCATGGTCCGGGCCTGTAGCGGCTGTGTCTTCTTCACCCGCCGGTAGAGGGAGCGCTCTCCTGGGCCAGGCCTTCGTAGGCCAGGCCTGCTTGCGGGGGCCTTGACAGCCGGGTGGATATTCGAGCCGTCTGCTTGGTTTGGGCCATGTTCTCTCACCCAAAGCCGAAGTCGTGGGCCTGTTCTCTGACCAAAAACAACTGCAGTCGCTGCGCATCACAACAGGACGCTCGCCTAACGAACCATCCAAACAGAGCGATTGCTCTGTCAGAAGGAAAATATTTTTAAAGTTCTAAAAGATATAGATAATATATTTGGATTTGTTACACAGAATTAAGGGTAAAAATGATAATACCATTTTAAACACATTTTAGTATTAAATTTGAATTATGAGAAAATAAGTTTGCCTATTAATATATTTAATTTCTAGAATTTTTGTTTATCAGCCAAAAATTTAAAATTAATAAAAATGTTAAAAATATATTTTTCAAAAGTGATTCATTTTGTTATTGTAGTAATCTTCAACATAAAGGGGACCTATGAAATAAGAGTAAGAATGGGAAGATGATATTTCCCAGCCATTAAATACTAACTGTAATACTCCACTTTTTACTGGCACTTTGTTCTTCAGTGTATGAGTTGAAGGTGCATCGTAAGGAGACAGTTTTTGATGCAGTAACAAGTGACACTTTCACTGGTTTAAGAGAGCTGAACTTAACATTTTAACGTTACATGCCCATCCCAATACAGTGGGGCAGACATTCTGTTACTGGGGAAGTAGCTATCTCAATTCATGTTTTGTGGAAGAATGGGATTGGTTCGAACGGGGTCCCAGAAATCAAATTCTGAGACCAAATATTCCAGGGGCCAAAATCTGAAGCACTCCTCCCATAGGAATTTGCAGTGTGACAAACCGTATTTAAGTTTTCCTTCAACTAACAGAAATTCTCTCCAAGTACCAGTGGTGTTTGAGAAAGAACATTTGGTTGTTTGATAAAAAGTGTTTCTGAAGAGTTCAGTAGATGAAGCTGATGTCATTTCCAACAACTCCAGGGAAGTAATTAGATTTAGCAACAAAAATAAATGATTTTAAATATTAATGGAGGTTAAACATGATCGGTCGGCTTTCGCTGTTGAACCAAATTAAACCTATCTTAATATTTAACAAACCTCTGATGAAAAGTAAGAATGCTAATGTGCTCAAAAGTTTAGTTAGATATTCTCATGCTTACAGCATTTCTATAAAACATAGAAAGTATTTTTATTGCAGACTGGTTGTGAAGAAATACCCAAGAGGCTTATAATCCTTGGTCACATATAATCCATAATAGACTAGAAGCAAAATTATCCCCAAGGACTAACATTTGATTTCCAGGACTTTCTTCCCCTTAACAGGTGTTGGGTCAAGAGTGAGCGATATCTCATTCAGAAGTTGTTTTACCCTCCTATGTAGCATAGGCCAGAATAAGGAGTAACCTTAGATGGAACTATGTCCCATTTGATTTACCTTAACTTTTTTGGTTTAATTTTTTTTGTTTTTTTAACTTTTACTTATTTTTTTTAAATTAGTAATATATATATATTCAATCAATATACTATTATATAATTACAATATATATACAAGATATGTTACTAATCTAAATCTACGAACCTGTGTCCCCCTCCCTACCCCCGCTCCCACCAGAGCTCATCGCATTCGTGCCAAAATGGTTTCTTCATTCTTTTTCTCGTCTTTTCTCAATAATCCTTGATGTGGAATTGACTGCTTTTGAGCAGTAAATTTCACCAATTTCAGTCAGTTCATTGACACGAGTCTTTTCTTCTTGTTGTTGCATACAACCAATTTCTTAGTCAAAATTTGATATCCATTCCCTATTTCCATGGCCTGCACCTCCAGAGTTCATGCATTCTGCATATATCGTCGTTGCATCCTTTTTTTTTTTTTTTTTTCAATGCAGAGTTACTGTTTTGGCAGAAAGTTTACTGCGTTCAGTCATCTTTTGAAAAAGGCTTTTGTGTTGTTGATTCTCCTTAATCTTTACATTACTCCAAAGTATCATGATCACTCCAACACTATACCACACATTGATGACACTTGAAAATAAACTATAGGTTAATTCTAAAACATGTTAGGGATTCACCTTTATAACAGTAGAGTTGCATGTCTAACATCTCATAGCAAGTTGAGTATGTTTCAATGTACTCTTTTTTTTTTTGGTCTTTTCGAGACAGGGTTCCCCTGTGCCCCAGTTGTCTTGGAACTCACTCCTGTAACCAGCTGGCCTTGAACTCACAAGATTCCGCCTTGCCCTCTGCCTCTGCCTCCCAGAGTATCTAGGATAAAGGCTTGTGCTACCAAGCCCGGCTAATGTATTTCTTTATATAGTTTCACATAAGTTATATATTACAAATACAAAATACTCAATTTGCGTAAAAATAAAGGATAATTGGTTGTTAGGATCCAAATAAGTACCATATGTTGCTTGTTTTTCTGGACCTGTGTTACTTCACTTAGAATATGCTATCTGTTCCATCCCATTCTACCCTGCGAAATTTTTATGATGTTGTTTTTTTACCACCTGTATAAACTTCATTTTTTAATCCACTTCATCCAGTTAAAGTAACCTTGGGATTGACTTGCAGCTCTTTGTATTGTGAATAGAGCTGGCAATAAAATAGATTGCATTGTATCTTTGTGATAGATGAGTCTTGTGTGGTATATACTCAGAGTGGTACTGACTGAGTCAGGTGGTAGGGTTCATTTTGAGCCTATTTAAGGTTTCTCACATTTTCATAGAGGGTTGCAGGAGCTTGCCATCCCACCTGCAGTTGAATGAGTGTCCCCTCTTCCCCACAGACTCCTCCAGAACTTTGGATCATTAGTTTTCTTTATCCATATCTTCTTTTTTTTTCAAGATTTCTCTTCAGGAAAAGATCATAGTCTTAACCAAATGTAAGATGTTTTAGTATAGCATTTCCTTAATGCAACTTTGACATTTTTAAGAGATGTTTCCCAGCATGTTTACTGTCATTATGAAGATCTTTTCTCTTTACTCCATCTCTTTTGTTGGGTACTGGTTGTTTTCTTGCTCCTTTGGTGTTTGAATAATTTATATACTGCTGAATGTCATCCTTGTCAGATGTCGATCACTGGTGAAGATTTTCCTCCAACTATTATGGGTTTTCAGTTCATGTATTTGAATCATTCTTTCCTTACAGAATTCTTTTTTTAAATTTATTTATTTATATTTATTTTATTTTTGTATTTATGAGTTTTGTTTCATTATTGGCAATCTCGCTGTTGTAATGCTTTATAGAGGTCAGATAGAGGGGTCTCGGATCCCCTGAACTGGAGTTCTCCTGGAATTGGAGTTACAGACGTAGTCTTAGCCACCATGTGGGTGCTGGGGATTGAACCCGGGTCCTCTGCAATAGCAGTCAGATGTCTTAACCACTAGGCTATCTCTGCCAGGCCCTGTACAGAATTTTTTGAGTTTAATGAGGATCCACTTATTGATTGCTGAACTGATTTTCTGCACAGATGCAGTCTGATTTGAAAAGTCCTTTCCTACACTATATTTGTAGGTTACGCCAACATTTTCTTCTATAATTCAGAGTTTCAGTTTCACACATTGAGTCCTGATCCTTTAGAGTTGACTTTTGTAATGGGTGAAACATAGGGTCTTTAGTTTTATTCTTCTACAAGTGGTGATTCCAGTGTTTGCCAGCACCAATTTGCTGAAGATTGCTGTCTTTCCTCCCATCGAGCATCTTGGCCTCTTGTCAATATATGAGGTGGTGAAAATGCATGGATCAAAGTTTGGATTCTTCAGTTTTGTTCCATTAATGTCTGTTTTTCTGTGCCAGTATCAACACTGTTTCTATGACATTCAGCACTGCAATAGTAAGTTGATTAGTCCTGTATATAGTATCCCCCAGCCCCCAGCATGATTTTTGCTCAGGTTGCTTTGGCATCCATGCTTTTTTGTTTTCCATATGAATTTTTAGGATATTTTTCTAAGTCTATTGAAAAACTCTAGAATTGTAATTGGGATTGCTTTGAATATTATTTACTTTTGCTAGGATAGTCATTTTTACTATATTAATTATTCTCAATCCATGAAGGACGGGAGGTCCTTTCCTTTTTCTGTTGTCATTGTTCAAGCTCTTTTTCAAGGGTTTAAAAATTACATTGCAGAGAATCTTAGTGTCCTTTTGTTCAGGTATTTTTCTGAGATTTTTTTTAGCTTATTTTTTTTTGTATATGGAAGTACTTTCATTTTATCAATTCTCTTCAGTTGCTTGTTGTTGGTAATAAAAGAAAGGCTACTGATTTTCCTAGTTCTTTTGTATCCACCACTTTACTGGAAACTATGTAATTTTCTAGAAGTTTTCTGGTGGAGTTGTTTGTGCTCCCTTAGGTAATCTATTCATCTATCTGCAAAATGATAGTCAACCTCCTATTTTTTATAATTCTTAGAATAAGAATGTTTCAATACTTCTATAATTAAGGAAATTGACAAAAGAAAAGAATGAGAGGGAGAGAAAAACAGCCGTACCTGTGTGACTTTAAAAAATTTAGTACCAACTAAAATATTTACTGGCATAGACAGAAAAGTTTTCCAATGCACGTGAAAATCAACTCTAACACAAATATTATGTGTGTCATAAATGATGATACATTTACTATTTATTCTTCTAGAGTACATATTTAAAAAATGTGGGTGCTGAAGAGATGGCCTAATGGCGTTTTAAGAGTACCAACTGCTCTTGCAGAGACCGGGTTCAATCCCAGGACCCACATGTGTGGATTGAGAACCGTTGTAAACTCCAATTCCAGGTAACTCCAGTTCCAAGGAATCGTACACCCTTTTCTGAAACTCTCGAGCATTGCAGACACGGGTGCCCAAACCTACATGCAGACAGTACACTCATACACATAAATAACTAAATAACTAAATAAATAAATAAAATTTTTTTTTTAAATGTGATATTTGTTTGAATAATATAGCCTATTAAGCTTAATAAATCCAATGTTAATAAAACCATATGTTCTTTTAAAAAATTTGGGACTGGATCATGTTGTTTAGCCTAGGCTGGCTTTAACTTATAATTTTCCTTTCTCAACTTTCTCAGTGGTAGGATTACAGGTATGTGCTATCATTCCTGATTACAGGCAACCGTTTAAAAACTAGAACAATAAGACATTTTTTATTCTTGTATTGAGTCTAGGAAATATGTTTTATGTTATAAATTTGCAGTTTTTTTTTCCAATATCGACTGTCCACGTTTCAAAATCTCAACAGCAAATAATCCCTTGTAATTGAGCTTGCTTCTATTTTGAAAGATGCAAGATATCATGGAACAAACACTTGAAAGGTAAAAATAATGAGTATTTAGACTAACCCTTCTTCTCTGTTCATCCAAGATAATTTTGAATTTAGCTGCAACTGAAAAATCTATTGTCAAACTTTACAGACTGCAACTATAAGTACATCATAGATGTTATACAGGAAATTACAGAAGTCTTCACTTTCCATACAGGTCTATTGAGAATAGGAATTCCATTAATTCACTTAAATAACATTGACATCATAGTGAAGACAGGTAGAACTTTAGAGTTCAGCATTCTTTAAGGATCAAGACTGTTGTGCTCATCTCTATCTGGTGCATTCTTGCAGAATCAGTGCTTTATCACAAAGTTATTCTGTAAAGATGCTGGAGATTCATAAAACTCACTTTGTATTCTATAGTTGCAGATACAGATTATTACACATTTAATGGCTTATATTAACAGCTGCTATTATTTTATATTTGCATAGATCAGAACTGCTTTAGAAATCTCACTGGGGGTTGGGGGCTGGAGAGATGGCCTAGCCAACTGCTCTTGCAGAGGAACCGGGTTTGATCCCCAGCACCCACATCGCAGCTGAGAACCATCTTTAACTCCAGTTCCAGGGGAATCCAACACCCTCTTCTGAGCTCCGTGTCATTGCACGACATGAGTGCACAAATCTACATGCAGACAGTACATTCATACACATAAAAAATAAAATAAAAATAAAAAAGAAGCCTCACTGAGGTAAAATCAAAATGCTGAGAGGACTAAGATCTGTTTTGAAAACTTACAGAAAAAAGACTTTCCTTTGACTGCTCTGGCTCCTATATTCCATATTTCTTTTTTCAATTATTTAGTTATTAAACTATTTCATCCATCATTTTTCAATCCAATTTAGAGTCATTTACCTTTTCATGTCCCCACCCCACCTGAGTTCATGCACTCTGCCATACATGTCCTAAATCTTCCTCTGAGTCTTTCTAGAGGTGATTTATTTTTTCCAAAGCAGAGGCTTATTGTTTTGTGGAGAACACGGTTTCGGCTGGGTTTGTTTGTTTTTTNCTGCTGGAATTTTTTTTTTTTACGTAGTATTATGAATGTAATGTATGCCATGCCGGGTGTGAAACGTTGTCATTATCAAGCCGCAGAGTTCAGAGAGGACGGAGATTCCATCTGAAACGGGACTTAAAGACGGTTTTCAGCCGGCCTGTGGTTGCTGGGGATCGAACAGGTCCTCTGCAAAGAGCAGTCTGCGCTCTTACCGCTAGGTCATCTTTTCCAGCCCTGGAATTTTTTTTCTTTAAGTTATGAAATCTTCAGGAGCTGGAGAGGTGATTCGGCCCTTAAGAGCTCTGGCTGCTCAACTAGAAGACATTATATTACAAGTAAAATAAGTGAGACATGGAAAAAGAAATATTATCACATTTCATATTCATATAGAAGTTTTTAAAAAGTTAGTATGAAAACAGAGAGCAGAATAGCAGGCTACTACTAGAGGTTACAGAAAAGGTAAGGGTGATAGTGGGAATAGAATACAGTTGCGTAGGAGGAATACCTAGTGTTCTACAGTTTAGAAGTTACTGCCTTTCAGAATGTTACCTTCTAAACTCGAACCAGAAGAGAGGAGTTTGAAGATTTCCAACACACTGAAACTCTTTGAGGGGATGAAAAACTAACTGTCCTAAGCTGATCATTAGAAATTGTAAATGTATTCAAAATGATCCCACATTGTCATCCAGAAATAGTATATTATCAATAAATGAGCTAATTGTCTACAATGGAAAAAAATTAAAGAACCATGTGTATTTTAACTAATTAGAAAATTGAGTAAATGAGTAGGGAGAATACACTCCTCACTGAGAAAAAGAATAGTATAGCAATAAATGAGCACAAACAACAGATGCACAAATGCCTTCTGCTAAGTGAAAAGATGCCATACACGAAACAAATAACTGTAAGATTTTCTTTATATGACATTTTTCCAATTACAGGGGCAAAAAGATTAGTGACAATGAGGGTGGGCATAGAGATTAATGGAGTGCTTTTTGAATATAGGAATTATTGTGTTAATTATTAAAAAAAAGCAGAAGTGGCTGCTCGTGAGAGGGACCTGGATACGGTTCCCAGCCCCCACATGGCAGTTAAAAACAATCTGTATATGCCAGTTTGAAGGATTCCAAAACATCCTCTTCTGACCTACATGGGCGTTTGTGTTACAACATGGGTAAACGTAACATAAATTACACGCCAATATACTCATACACATAAAATAAAAACATTTATTATAAATTTTTAATACTTTTTTCATCCTGAATATAAGAACTATCGATCATATCTTTCACCTCCAACTTTCGCCAAACATGACTTCTGTGATAGATGGTCTTGGCATCAACTTGACTGGATCAGGAATCAACTAAAACAGAGGATTGGGTGCTCCTCTGAGCGGATTTTCTTGACCAGATTATTTGAAGTGGGAAGACCCAACCTGAAAGTGGGCAGGACCTTCTCGGGGCTCAGACAAAGGCCATGGAAGAAGGAAGCAAGTTCATCTGTCCTGTTGCTGTGCCATTCGTTTGCTCATATTAGAACCAGCTCTTTAGGTTCCAGCACAGACTGAAGACTGATCAGTCGTCCAGGAATTCTTTAAGCCTCCAGCACAGATGAGATTGTTTGAGACATCCTTGTACTGATGAGAGGCCAGCTACCAGACTCTCAGCCTCTCAGGTTGGAGACAATCATAGTCGGGCTACTAAGACTGTGAGGCAAGCCAGTACATTAACTGCCTGCTTGATATATTATTCATTCTGTCACATCTGTTCCGAAGAGTACCCCTGAGTGATAAGGATTATGGTGCCAGAACTGGTTCTCCAGAAACAGAATTATGAGGAGGAATTTCTCTGATGGGCTTGTGACATATGGAGCTGGCTTTCCACCTCAATGAAGCTACAGTTTACTAAAATTCCCCCTCATGGCTATGCCGAGGCCAAACAACGCCATGGCGCTCTATTTACATGAACTTCAGGATAAATGCGTTTTGCTACTTTTGTATTTGATCTATACTAAACCTTTTTGACCACTTATGGAAAAATAAGGAAAATAACGATGCTGGCTGGTTGCTTCTAGCATCTCTGGATAAAGGAGCAAAGGAAAAGAATGAGTTCAGTGTCAGACTATTAACACAGCTCCAGAATTTGCACAAACAATCCATAACTGTTCTAAGTTGTGCCCAGAAAGAGAACTCTCTTCTCTCTGGCAGCAATAGAGCTCAAGCTGCCCCCAAATCAGCCCAAGCCTTCATTTTGCAACTGGCTGACTAAAACTCAAAATTAGGTCCCAGTCTCCCAGGCTATAGGCACTGATTGAAATGTGAACACTAATTGAAAAAGAGGGGGATCCTGTAACTTGAGAGAGAGATGTGTGGGAGTCCCTTAATGAAACTGGGGACATTGAGCCCTTAGATTCTGAAGGGTTTATTTCCTCTGAAGATGTAGTCTCCCCACCCTTAGCAGAGGATGCATTTCCACCATTCCCTTCTGCAGAACTGCCCTCCCTACTTTTACCTGGGGAAATTAATACTGCTTCTGCAAGCCTAGCAATGCTGATGTCCTTCAGTGCCCACCAGTTGTTGCCTCTAAACTTATAACCAAACTCAAGGCTAAGCAGGATCCTAGAGATGAGGAGAAAAGTGTGGTCCATGATGAGGTGCACTACACCACTAAATGGGGGGGGGACTCCGACGTTTGCTAATTAGTAAAGCCAAAGGGAATTATGTATGAGTAATGGATTTTAATGGCAGCGGGATAAAGGTGAAAGAAACTTATAAAACTGATTTTTTTTGTATCCTGCCACTTTAACTGAAGTCTTTAATCATTTCTAGGAGTTTATGTGGAGTCTTAGCATCCCTTAGGTAGACATATCATATCATCAGCAAAAAGGGATAGTCTTGACTTCCTCTTTCAATTAGAACTCCTTTATATTTCTTTCTTTGCCTTATTGCCCTAGCAATGTTTCAAGAACTAGATTGAAAAGGAGTGAGGTGAGGGATCCAAGGGGCAGCCTTGACTGAGCGAGTTCCTAACCGTTAAGGGGATATGCTCTGTGTTTTTCCCAACTTAGGATAATATTGGCTGTGGGTTTCTCATATATGGCTTAGATTACATTAAGAAATGATCCCTCCAAACCAATACCCACTAGGACTTTAAACATGAGGGATGCCGGATTTTGTCAAAAGGGCCAATGTCTCTGTGTGTCAATTGAGGTATTCAAAATAAATCTAGAAAAATCAGTCGCCTTGCTTTACACCAACAACAATACAACTGAAGAAGGAATTCGAGGAGAACTTCCCACTCAAATAGCCTCAAAAACAATTAAACACCTAGGAACAACGTAACAGAGACACCAAGGATCTCTACACACAAAAATTTTAAACCCTGAACAAAGGAAATGAAGAAGACACTTCAGAAGATGGACAAAAACTCCAGGCTCATGGATTCGGAAATAACATATAGTAACAATGTAAATTTACCAAAGTCATGTACAGATTTTGATTCATCCACAATCAAAATCCTCCCAAAGAGTTCTTCATGGGATGGAAAAGACATCTCATTTTATTTGGAAAAAAAAACAAAGACACGGACCTCGCCAAAGCAACCGCTGAGAAAGAGTCAATGCGAGGGGGGGATTGACTATCACAGATCAATAAACTACTTAGCAGTGCAATAGTCATAAAAAGCAGTTGATACTGGTCACAAAAAACAGAACATTTACAATGCAACAAAAACTGAAGAATCAAACAACGATCCATACGCAATTTCATCACACCTCATAATTGACAAGGGCAGCCAAGATGCTACGATGAAGGAAAGACCAGAATCTTCCACAAGATGTGTTGTCTGGCAACAACCTGAATCTACACACTGTAGAGAGTGATAAATAAACCCGACCCTACCTCGTTTCACCCTTTACAAGTCAATTTCCAAATGGATTCAGAGACATCACTTGAAACAGAAACTCTGAGTATAGAAGAAAATGTTGGCAGCTAACACACAAATATAAGTGTAGGAAAAGACTTCTACAAATCAGACTGCAGTTTGCCAAGAAATATAGTTCAGCACATGACAGAATGGATCCTCATTAAACTCAAAAGCTTGTTACAGAAAAAGAAACACAATAAAGGAAGTGTAGAGAAATCCCACAGATTGGAAGGAAACCTCACTGCAGATACATCTAACAAAACATTTTTAATTCCAGATTGTACAAGCTACTCAAAAAAAACCAAAGAGAAAGAAAACAAATGGAATCACTTCAAAAGATTGAGGCATAAGAAACTGAATAGTGTAACTTCAGAAGAGGAGAATTAGAGATGACTAAGAAAACATCTTAAAAACTGTCAAACATCACTAATAATTGGGGAAATACAAATTACGACCACATTGAGATATCATCTCCACTCTGATAAGGGGCGACTGGCCAGGATCAAGAGAGCAACAAAATAGTATCAAGTGCTGGAGAGGTTGTGGGGAAAAGGGGAACACTCAATCCATTGCTGGTGGGAATGTAAACTTGTAAGCCACTATGGAAAGCCAGTGTGGAGAACCCATGGAAAACTCAAAATGAGCGTGCTCTTTGAACCAGTCCATTTTCTACCACTCTTGGTATCTACCCTACCAAGACTCATTTTATGCAGACCTACATGCACATGCTATATTTATTGAGCTCTTTCCCCAATAACCAAAAAGCTTGAACCAACGCCCAAATGCCCCTTCAACTGCTAGTGGATAGAGAAAATGTGTAACATGTATACAAATAGTTCTATGCAGTCAGTAAAAGAAAGGACACATCATGAACTTGCAGCTAAATGGAGGAGCTAGAAGATATTACATTAAGTGAAGTATGAGTACACACCCAGTCCCAGAAAAAACAACATGAGGAATGTATCCCTCATCTGCCGATGCTAGCACCAATAAACCAGTTTGGAAAAATTATTCGTGTGGACAGGGAGCATTTTAAAAAGACACCACAAACAGAAAGACTGCATCAGAGGAAAAACTGACTGAACTGGTTGAATCAGTAAGGCGTAAGGGGTGGGAGGGGCGGGAGAGGGACACTGGTCTATATTCAATTAATGTATATTTAATTGACATGAGTTCAACAAGAATCCAATTTTGCTCAGACTCTGCCTCCAAGTTACATGGTGTTTTAGGACTTAGTAAAAGTAAATATGTGTATATCAAACAATATTGCTTTAAAGGTTCTGATAAAAACGGTAATGCACCTTAGTTAATTGGAAATATAAATTGTCCACATTTGTTTTACTTAAAATCTGTATAAGAGTAAGTTTGGGTTTGGCACATATAAATGTTCTCTATAATTTTTCTGTTGTACAGTATCATCTTGTAGCATTCTCTTTTATCTGTAGGATGATTTAACTTAAGAAATTGTTTGCTTCCCAAGTTAACGACATATAGTCACCCAAAATAGTTTGGGTGAATTTGATGAAATCTGTACCTTGACTCCTGCCTATAGGTACATGTAATATAAATGCCTTTTTGAGACTCATGAGTCAAAAAACAAAACCTTAAAATAAAAAGAGGGGAATACAGATATATATGAAATCTTTTTTGTCAAAAACTTTGCAATTCAAATCTTCAAACTAACTACGGGAAAAGATTTGTATGTTCCCACAGATCGAAACGTCACCAACTTAATGGCTAAGAAAGAAAAGACACAGCATGCATTGTGTAGGATGTACCAGGAAGTGCCAGCAGAAAGGTTGGCCTGTCTGAACATTGAAAAGAAGAAAAACATCAGACTGCTACAGGCATTAAACCCCTCTGTGGATCCTACGTGTAACAACTATTTATAAGGAGTCCTAGTGAATCTTACCTTCTAGGTGCTGCAAAGTTTTATTTATTTATTTTTTTTTATTAATTTTATTTATTTCTGTATGTGTATGAATGTACTGTCTGCATGCAGGTTTGTGCACCCATGTTGTGCAATGCCGCGGAGGTCAGAAGCGGGCCTTGGATTCCCTTGGAACTGGAGTTCTCCTGGAATTGGAGTTTCAGACGGTTCTCGGCCGCCATGTACCCTGAGAAATCAAAAACCTTGGTTAATCTGGGCTACTGTGTGGACTTAAGATCCATAAAGAAAGTATTACCAGAAATAAATAATAGTAAGGCCTGAGAAATGTACTTCAGATACAAAACTTGAGATCTTAGTAAAAAGACAAAAGACGAGAGAGGAGAGAGAGGAGAGAGGAGAGAGAGAGAGAGAGAGAGAGAAGAGAGAAAGAGAACTGTTGTTTTGTCTGTCTTCAATTCTTATTGTCAAGTGCATCTACACTGTTACTGTCACTGCCATCCTTCAAAGACATGAGACACAGCTTTTTAACCCCCCAATATGGACTGAAGACTCCTGTCTCTCCAGGAATCCTCCAAACCTTCAATGACACATGGGGACTGCTGAGACACCCATCCAGCTTGTGGACTGAGCAGCTACTGGGGTTTCAGTCTCTTCAGATTATAGACTGCCATTGTTGGACTGCCCAGGCTGTATCATGGAGCCAGTACAGGAAGATCAAGATGAGGACTTGTGCTTACGGACCTCATTTGGGTGACCATGGAGGAAAAAACCACAGTTTGGAGCTCAAGGGGAGGATTGATGTTGTTTGGGCTTGTGCTGCCAAGGAGGAGGCTTAAACACTTCCTTAAGAAAAAACATGACATCTTTTAGCCTAAAAAAAAAAAAAGAAGAAAATCCTCAATTCAGGTGTTATATATATATTATTATATATATTATATATATATATATATATATAACAAACACAAAGAACTGGAAAAAAAAAAAAAAAAAAAAAAAAACAACAACCCAGCCGAAACCGTGTTCTCCACAAAACAATAAGCCTCTGCTTTGGAAAAAAATAAATCACCTCTAGAAAGACTCAGAGGAAGATTAGGACTGTTGGCAGAGTGCTATGAACTCAGGTGGGGTGGGGACATGGAAAAGGTAAATGACTCTAAATTGGATTGAAATGCTGGATGAAATAGTTTAATAACTAAATAATTGAAAAGAAATATGAATATAGGAGCCAGAGCAGTCAAAGGAAAGTCTTTTTTCTGTAAGTTTTCAAAACAGATCTTAGTCCTCTCAGCATTTTGATTTTACCTCAGTGAGGCTTCTTTTTTATTTTTATTTTTTTTTTATGTGTTGAATGTACTGTCTGCATGTAGATTTGTCACTCATGTCGTGCAATGACACGGAGCTCGAAGAGGGTGTTGGAATTCCCCTGGACTGGAGTTAGTTAAAGATGGTTCTCAGCTGCGATTGGGTGCTGGGGATCAAACCCGTGGGTCCTCTGCAAGAGCTGGAGTTTTTGCTAGGCCATCTCTCCAGCCCAACCCCCAGTGGAGTTTCTAAAGCAGTTCTGATCTATGCAAATATAAAATAATAGCAGCTGTTAATATAAGCCATTAAATGTGTAATAATCTGTATCTGCAACTATAGAATACAAAGTGAGTTTTATGAATCTCCAGCATCTTTACAGAATAACTTTTTGATAAGCACTGATTCTGCAAGGATGCACCAGTAGAGATGAGCACAACAGTCTTGATCCTTAAAGAATGCTGAACTCTAAAGTTCTACCTGTCTTCACTATGATGTCAATGTTATTTAAGTGAATTAATGGAATTCCTATTCTCAATAGACCTGTATGGAAAGTGAAGACTTCTGTAATTTCCTGTATAACATCTATGATGTACTTATAGTTGCAGTCTGTAAAGTTTGACAATAGATTTTTCAGTTGCAGCTAAATTCAAAATTATCTTGGATGAACAGAGAAAAGAAGGTTGTCTAAAACTCATGTTTTTACCTTTCAAGTGTTTGTTCCATGATATCTTGCATCTTTCAAAATAGAGCAAGCTCAATTACAAGGGATTATTGCTGTTGGATTTTGAAAGTGGGCCAAGACGCTTCTTGGAAAACAAAAACANTTGCTCATTGAGGATATAGTCCTCAGGGGTCATTCGGATTTTCTTTTTTTTAGGGGGGTCTCCCTGGCTCCTTTTGGCTTTTCATTTACCAATTCCATCCACTGAAGGAAAATGTCAGGTCTTGCTAGACCAGTTTTCCATTTTTGAAGCATGAGCCTACTTACCTCTTTATAGACTGAACACTGGATGAAGTCCCATTAGTGGATCTCCAAGATCTCCCTACACAGAAAGACTTGTGACTCATATTTGCAGGACATTTCAAGAGAAGCCCCCATGCATAGTCCCCTGGGACATACTTGACCTCTGAGGACTAGAAACAAAGTTATCCCTTAGGTACCTTGGCCAAATTGGTATGGGCATTAAGTGTGGTATTTAAGCACCCAGAAAGGCTAAGTTTCACCAGTCTGATGCATCACATCTATACTAAAATTATGTCATCTGAAAAGAAACTGTACATTATTTCCATATCATATTTCTTGATTCACATTTTCCATTTTGATTTTATATTACTCTAAAATATGCATACATACCCATCATCAATATACCAAAAGTCCAAAGTCTGAAAATAAGTGGTAGGTTAATTCTAGTGCCTGTCTAGTGTTCATAATACAAAAACACAGTTGTTTTCAGATCATGAGGAATATAACATTAACATTGCTCAGTTTGCCTTACAGCTAGGTACTTTGTGCTAGTATCCACAGTTGAGGAATACCATTCATCCATTATAATTTAATGTTATAATTAAGAGATGTGTTTTGCTTCCTTTCACCTTATTATCCATTTGCATTTTTGGTATTTAAAATTATTTTTGGCTGATGTTTAACTATTGGAGAATGGTAGGAGAGATTCAATTATCTATTTTGAAGAATGTGGAAGGAGGTGACAAGCTAAAGAAATACAGAGTATTGGATTGTGGGCTGGTGTAGCTATGGGGGCAAAGATACCCAGCCAGCATGAACACCGGTGGGCCTGTTGCCTCTAGGAGACTTTGGTGACCACAGATCAATTGCTTCAGCTGGATCAGCTGAAGCACAGGGAGTGGGCGGGGTGAGTCAGCCAGGCAGATTGTTGGAGGGTTGGATTATTGGCCGGTTGTGCATAGACATGGATTGCTTCGGCCAGAGACGCTGAGGTGCAGGGTATAAACTGGGCACTTCAGCGTGGATTATGGGCTTGTGCACTTGTGGGGGGAAAGATACCCAGCCAGCCTGAATACAGGTAGGCCTGTGGCTTCTAGGGAACTTGAGTGCATACAGTTAAGTATCAGCACGTGGGATAAGCAAGCAACTCATGCCCTCTTCCCCAAATGGAATTCAGGAGGGAATGTCCAGGGGGGATTACAGTACAGTAAGCCACACAACTAACCTAGAGGAACTGGCTGGAAGGAAGCAGAGGTAGTACAGTGCTCAGATGGTATCATTTAGGTTGTTACCTACACAGTTTTTTGAGAACAGAAAGGGAAAAGTGAGCTATATCTTCTAATATATAACCAAAATTGTAAGCCTGAAACCTAGACAAGTCAATGCTCCATAAACAAGNAGGAGGAGGAGGAGGAGGAGGAGGAGGAGGAGAAGGAGAAGAAGAAGAAGAAGAAGAAGAAGAAGAAGAAGAAGAAGAAGAAGAAGAAGAAGAAGAAGAAGAAGAAGAAGAGATAAAAAATGAGAAAATCATTATGCTGATTTCTGTTTTCTCATCCCAAGTGTTGCCTGAAATTGTATGCCTGTACTTTTAGGTACTATCCAATTCCTTCTCATAGTTGTTATTCACAATGTATTCTCATATTAAGGTGATTATTTGAGTGACCATTCGCACAACATGGGCTCTCATTATCAGACTTGAGGCACTTTCTTTTGAAATTGATAATAAAATGAATCACAGTGATCACTTATTCAACAATGAAAAGATTTTGAATAAAAAGGAAATGTCATTTTGCTCAAGATGAATTGCCTTATGAATTATTAAAATATAATTTATAGTCTGCTGTTAATGATATTTGAATAACATCTCTGAAGTGGCATTGGACTCTGACACACACTTGGCCTCTCCCTAACTGGTTCTGATTAAATATCATGCAAAAAGTATTATCTGCAACTTTCTAGTATTCTATTTCCAAGCTTTGGGGTCCCAATAAGATCCAAATATCTTTTTCTTGAAAATTGTTTAGTGTCATACTCTAAGTTCATCTATATACAGTATCCATTCACATAAGTATTTAATGTAGCTTTTCTTTGTTCTGTGAAAATGAATGTTTCAGATTTTCTGTTTCACCTTCAATTATTTTTCCTAATTAGGATTACATAGAACATTGTGTTAGTCATAAGCCAATTTTACCAATAACATGTATATTGGATCATGAATATTTCAGATATATTAAATGATTTAAAATCTATGATTAAATCTTTCTGGAACTTGCTAATCTGTGATCTCTATATATTATTAAAATTTTAGCATGATTGAATAAATATTGGATGTTATTGATGATAATATTAAGGTATTTTTGAGCTATTTTCCATTTTGTTTTCTATTACTACATCAGTTTTTTCTTTATTTCATTTGGTCTATTCCCTGTTGACTTATTTACCTACATTCACACCATCTTTACATGAATGCTACATCATTTCTTGTATCTTTTTTTGTTATGAGATTATTGACTTTCATTCTATAAATTCTCTTCTCCTCTGTGCACATTCTATAGATTTTAAGTATAAGTAATCCATTGTTAATTAGTATAAAGTCATATGTGATTTTAATTTTGATATAATTTATTAATCAAAATTCATTTAGGACTATGGTTCATTAAGAAGAATACATGACTTTTGGCATTGATATTTGATTATATACACATATATTTGATTTCTGGCCTGGGATTTGATAAATTACTATTCTCTTTTGGCCTCTCAAAGACATTAAAGACCTTTACCTTAAAAACTTTACATCTTTGAAGAAAGAGATAGAAGAAGATACAAGGTTGAGGAACATCTGCACATGCTCATGGATTAGTAGAGTCAATACTATGAAAATGAATACTCTACAAGCAGCAACTTGTAGATTCAATGCAATCCCAATCAAGATCCCCATGATATCCTGCAGAGAAACAGAAATATAACATGAAATTCATGTGGAATTCCAAAGACAAAGTGCCAAAATAATCCTGAGCACAAACAGCAATTATGAGGGGATCACCATATCAGATCTCAAACTATATTACAGAGTTATAGTCATAAAAATAGCATGGTAGTAGGGCAAACCTGACATGAATATCATTGAAACAAAGTAAAAGCCCAAAACATGAGTGCATACAATTTCAGCCACCTGATATTTGACAAAATGCTAATATTAGAGACTGGAGGATAGATGATATATTCACCAAATGGTATTGGCAAAACTGGATCTCCACAAGTAGAAATAAAAATTAAACAAATATCTTGCACTCTGCATAAATGTCTACTCCAAATGAATCAAAGACATCAATGTGAGACCTGAAACAAGGGTACTGTTTCGAAGAAAACGTTGGTATACCCCACGAGGCACAGGTGCTGGAAAATTCATCTTAAATCGCATATTAGTAGTTCAGGAAAATGAGGTCAACAATTAGCAACCTGAAATTAGTTAAACTAAAAAGCTTCTATACATCAAAGGAAACAGCAAATCGATTGAAGAGGATGATCACAGAATGGGAGAAGATATACACCATCAATACATCTGACAGAGGATTAATTTCCAGAATATACAAATAACACACACACACAAAAGAATAAAACAAATGACCCAATTAAAACGTGGACTATTGATGTGAACAGAAAACTCTTAAAAGAAGAAACAAAAATGTCTATGAAACACCTAACAAGTGTTCAACATTCTTAGTCTTTAGGAAAATGAAAACCAAAACAAGTTGAATATTTCATCTTACCCCAGACAGGATGACTAAGAGCAAGATAATAAATGATACCAAATGCTGGTGTGGATGTGTGGAAACCTCATTTACTGCTGGTGAGGTTGCAGAATTGTATGGCCACTGTTGAAATCAGTGTGGAGAACTCTTGAAAAAGATTAAATAAATCAACCACTCGACCCAGTTGTACTATTCCTTACCATATACTCAAGTACCACTCCTATTTCAGAGATACTTACACAGCCATGCTTGCTGCTTCTCTTTTCACAATAGCTAAGAAACTGAAATGGCGTAAATGTCCCTGAACCGACAAATACAAAATGTAAATGTGGAATATTTTCACAATGGGTTTCTACCCAGTGGTAAAGAAAAATGAAATCAGGATTTTTTTTTTTAAGGTTAATGAATGGAACTAAAAACTATTATACTAAATGATGTAACAGACTCAGAAAAACAAGCAGCATATGTTTTCTCTCACCTGTGGATATGCAAATTCTTAGACCCAATCATATATCCTGATGTAATCACAGGAGCCAGGAAAATGAAAAGGAGCCCTGAGGGTAAAAGGGAAAAAGGAACTGTGGAGAGGGGCATACTAGGAGATGGGTGTTATCTAGGTGAAACAGAGGCACTTTAGCAGGGCACTGAAAAATATACAGGGAGAGAGAGAGAGAGAGAGAGAGAGAGAGAATAATGCTTAAGTGGTGTTAAACCCAAAAGATAGACATAGCATATATTTGTTTATGTGTACAGCTAAAATTTATGAAAAAAAAAAAACACAGATTGAAGTAGGCAAGGAGAAATCTCTGTGTTGCTGGTTATGGTAGTCCAAGAGACTCCAACAATAACATAGGCTATTGGCACAAATTTAAATACCTCCCAGAGCTTGAAAATAAGACTCTATTATGGAACACCTTACGTGATTTGGACACAGGACTTCAAGCAATCAATCTGAAGCTGATTTAGGACACCCCTCTCTATAGAGTAGAACTCCTTAGAGGATAATATGCAGCTGCCAAGTGAGAAAAACAAACAATGGTCCTACCTAGTTGTAAAGCCTGATAAACACAGTACTGTTAACAGACATGCCTGCAGGCAATCTAGTATAGAAAACCCATATATTGAGGTTCTTTCTTCTTAGATGACACTGATCTTTTGACCATAAAAACTAACCAGTCAAGTGGTGTACATCTGGAACAACTGATATCCAAAGAAAAAAAATCATTTTATGAGGACCATGATATTGTAATGACTACATGGAAAAGCGAAATATAGGTTTGGGTCTACTAAATCATACTTTACCTTCTTTATGATTTACTTTTAATTGAATTTTTGAGATTTTCATAAAGTATCTCAACCTCCTCTTATTTTTCCCCCACCCAATTTAATATTTTTTCTCTCTATATATATATAAAATATATAATATATAATATATATGTGTGTATAAATAAAATCAGACCCATAGAGTCTAATTTGTGTCCCCAAATGTCCAACAAAGAACAAAAACAGAATATCTGTTTAACAAAAACTTTGTCGCAGCAGACTATGGTGACAGATGTCAGATGAGGCAGTCAGAAGTGGCAAAAGTTAAAGAAACAAATTCTAAGATTTCATAGAAAAGTAGAACTTTTAAAGTTTGATTGAAGATAAATGTCTAGGCTAATTTGAGAGTCTTGAACTTCCGGAGTCACGTAAGTGTTACAAGCCTGCATTATTAAATTGTTACAGTCATTATTGTACTGATTTATAGTTAAGTGCTGGATGTTTTAGTTAAAAGTCTTTTAATTTTTTTCTTTAAATGATTACCCATATTTATTTTAAATTTGTGTTTGTTTCCTTTCAATGTATAATTTTCTAAGAATTTTTTTATTTTCTTTCTACTTAAATAAATACTTGGCATTAAGTCTGGTAACTATAGCAACAATGTTAAGTTTTCTCTCTTTTCTCCAGAGTGGTTTTAATTTTGTTTCTAGATGGATATTTTCTAAAGTAGATGTAGTAATATAATATACAATTAATCTCATTAGCAAACACCCAAATAATGTAGAAAATACGAAATGAACAAACAAAATTAATTTTAGGAATTAAAAAAATCATATGAGAAGCTCTCTTGCTTCTTGGAGAAACTAATTGTTACATTTTAAGAATAGAATTTTATGACAAACTCCAAATATTATAAGGATTAGTTACAAAAGCAGAAGTCTTGGTGCCTTCCTCAAATTTAAAGGATTTTTCTAAAAAAAAAAAATAGGACAAAAAGCTATTTTATATACTTGCAGTTGAAGTTAACTAAGAATAATGTAGAATAGCTGAGCAGGGAGCCCCAGAGGTAAAATGGAGTCTAGGAAAAACCGAAGAAAAACATGCCATCCGATGTTTATTGCAATAATTTTGATCAATATTATTGATCAAGCGGAATGGCTATCAAAGCCAAAAACTACCCTTTATGAAAACCTCATTAAACAGGCTTTTGTAAAGACATTCCCTCTAACACTGAATAAAGAAGTCTGTGTATAGACAAACTGAATGTTGGGGGTCCAAAGAAAATTACCAAATACCTAAGCTAGTCATTGAAGGTTCTGGGGAAAACTATTGAAAGTTGATGAATGGAAGAAAAAAAATAGTAATTTGTGGTTTGTGATAGCAGTGAGCGGCTGAAAACTACAATTCTATAAAGACTTTGTGGAGCAGTCCCACATCACAAACAATCAAAACTGTACGGGAAGTGACAGGACAAATTTCATCTCAACAATGCAAGCAGGTACTAAGTATAGGGTTTGTTGTTTGTCACAGCAGGTGATTGGAGATGAAGATAGCTCTGCCAAGCCTCACTCATTACTGAAATGACCACACTGTTGAGATTAATCTAAAAGCCATTTTTAAAGGCTTCTATTCTTCTACCAAAGGAGTCTGTTATTTATTTCCTGAAACCAAGAACTGATTTTTTTCCTGTGTTTTTCATTCCACTGGTATATTTCACAACCTTGAAGCAATCAGATATAGAGCAGTATTTCAAAACAGTATTCATGCATTTGTATTGTAATCATTGGAACATAAGTTCTTAGTATTTTATACACAGGGATATATATATCCTTTCCCTTCCCCCCCCCCCCACCCCATCCCAGATCATGCATTCTGCATAAACTTTCCTGCATCTTTTCTCACGTTTTTTTTTTTTTTCATTTTTAGCTATAAGTGATAATCCATGAGTACAAGCATCCTTCATGCAAAACCTAATCTGCAGGCTGTTGTGCCCAAACACCTACAGCCCACCAGTCCATGGGGGGTGACAGATTGTTTTTTCCATCAAGTTGATCAAATGAGTTCTCAGATTACATTGCTGTAGTTTCACCATTCACCCCAATCGCAGCCCTTACATTCTACCACGCCCCCTCTTCCGCTTGTAATTGGGGTCCAGGACAAATACTAAGAAAAACTAAGGAATCCTTAAAGAAGTGCAACAGTTCAAATTATTCAGTGATGGAAGATTCTGTACTGTTTTATTGGTTCCCTCAAAGCCATCTATACCTTCCAAGAAATGCTCACTAACCACTAAGTCCATGTTTTCTTTTTGGTGGATGTTGAAAAATTCATTTGTAAAATGCACACGAGTGCAAGGTAAAAAAAAAAATACTTGTAACTTCTTTGAAAAAGAACAGGCTCAGAGATGTTACATTTTGATGATGAAATAGAAAGTAATTTAGTGGTCTAAGGACACTTTTAACACACAATGTAGGGGAAATTGATAATCGTCTGCAACATCATGAAGGTCAAGCTATAACTAACAACATTCAGAGAAAAAAAAAACACTAGAATTATAAACTTAAATGTACAAGCTACAATTAAAATATTAAGAAAACACAGAATAACTAGTTGTGAACTTGACTTAGCAAAACATTCCTTACATTTCTCCCATGCAAAATATTCAAAGAAGAAAATAAGTGACTTCAGGTGTAAGAAAAGACTTTCTAAATCAGACAAGAGCTGCGAGGAAATAAGGTCAACAGTTGACAAATGGAAAATCATCAAACTCAAAATCTTCTGTACAGCAAAAGAAACAATCAAGGAAGTGAAGAGATAAAAATGCTGAGTGGGAAGAAATCTTCACCAGTGATTCATCTGACAGGACATTAACATCAATATATATAGAGTACTCAAAAAAACAAAGAAGTATGAAAACAAATAGACCTATTCAAAAGATGGAGTAAAGAGCTAAACAGAGACTTCACCAGTAGGAGTAAATATGGCTGAGAAACATCTTTAAAAGTGTTCAACATCATTAATAATTAGAAAATGCAAATTAAAACTACTCTGATATCATCTTACTCTGATAAGACTTGCCAAAATCAAACACAAAAAAGCCTCCATATGCTGGAGGTTTTGGGAAAGGGGAACATTCATTCACTGCTGGGGGAATGTAAACTTGAACAGCCATTATGGAAAGCAGTGTGGAGAACCCTTAAAAGACTTAAAATGAGCCTACTACTTGACCCAGCCATACCACTTCTGGGTATATACTCACAAGACTCATCCTATCACAAAGATACATGTGCGTCCATGTTTACTGCAGCTTTCTTCACAATAGTGAAGAACAGGAACCAACACAAATGCCCCTCAACAGATGAGTGGATGACAAAAAAATGTGGTACATTACACAATGGAGTACTACTCAGCGGTAAAGAAAGATGACATCATGAACTTTGCAGGTAAATGGATGGGAATCGAAGCCCTCATACTAAGTGAAATACACAGTCCCAGAAAACAAACATGGGAGTTGGTCTCCCTCATTGTGGAAACTAACACCACATTACCAGTTGAAGGCAAGCTGAACACATTATTGTTATATTTCTGGGTTTTTTTTTTTTTTTTTTGTCTTTTCAACGATAGGGTCTTCCTGTAGCCACGCTATCCTGGATTCACTCTGTAGACCAGGCTGGCCTTGAACTACAAATATCTTGCCTGTCTTTACCTCCCAATGCTAGGCCTATTAAAGGCTTGTGCCACCATGCCCAGCTATATTCTGTTTATCTGAATGTGCAAAAACTATGTATAATGTACCTCTTTAAGGTCTAGATCGATCACTAGTTACTTTCAGCAGCGTTTGTAATTACTGTATATGAGTGGACAAGCACATTTGCATATTTTAGAGTATATCAAATTAAAAGGAGGAAAATGTGAATTCCTAAACATAGAAAAAAGACTGAGAGAAAGATACAGGATAATTTATGGCAGAATGCATGATCTGGGGTGGTGGGAAGGAAAAGGGAAATATGTCTAAACCTGAACTGAGACATGATGTGTGAAATACACAAAACATCAAAAGAGCATTATTTAAAAAAAATTATTTTATTTGTTTTTTTTTTTTTTTTTTTTTTTTTTTTTTTTTTTTTTTTTTGTGGGTTTCTTTTTTGTTGTATTCTGATTGTGAATCTCAAATGTTTCCTCACTGTGTTGAAGGAGTCATTCCTTGTTTTTTCCTTGTTTATGGGAGCATTGACTTGTCTAGGTTCAGGCTTACAATTTGGTTATATTAGAAGATATAGCTCACTTTTCCCTTTTGTCTCCAAAAAAACTGTGTAGTAACAACCTTAATGATACCATTGCTGTACTATGCTTTCCAGCCAGTTCCCTAGGTGCTTGTGGTTTACTGTTACTTTCCCCATGGACATTATCTCCGAATCTCCATGTTGGGGAAGGAGGGCCAGAGTTGCTTTGCTTAATCCCACGTGCTGATACTTAACTGTAATGCACTCAAGTTCCCTAGAGGCCACAGCGCTACCTGTATGTAGGCTGGCTGGGTATCTTTTCCCCCCACAAGTGCAACAAGCCCAATAATCCACCGCTGAAGTGCCCGTTACTACCCTGCACCTCGCGTCTCTGGCCGAAGCTATCCATGTCTATGCACAACGGCCAATAATCCAACCCTCCACCAATCTGCCTGGCTGACTCACCCCGCCCACTCCCTGTGCTTCAGCTGATCCAACCAAACAACTGATCTGTTCACCAAAGTCCTTTAGAGGCAACAGGCCCACCGGTGTTCATGCTGGCGGGTATCTTTGCCCCCATAGCTACACCAGCCCAACCAATCCAATACCTCTGTATTTCTTTAGCTTGTCACCCTCCTTACCATTCTTCAAATACGATAATTGGAATCTCTCCTACCATTCTCCAATAGTTAAACATCAGCCAAAACATAATTTTAAATACCAAAAAGCAAATGGATAATAAGGTGAAAGAAGCAAAACACATCTGCTTATTTATAACATTAAATATACGGGATGAATGGTATTCCTCAACTGTGGATACTAGCACCAAAGTACCTAGCGCTAAGGCAAAATGAGCAATGTTATGTTATATTCCTCATGATCTGAAAAACAACTGTGTTTTGTATTATTGAACACTAGACAGGCACTAGAATTAAAACCTACCATTATTTTCAGACTTTGGACTTTTGGTATATTGTATGATCGGTATGTATGCATATTTTGAGTAATATAAAATCAAAATGGAAAATGTGAATCAAGAAATATATTATGGAAATAATGTCACAGTTTCTTTCAGATGACCTAATTTTAGTATAGATGTGATGCATCAGACTGGTGAAACTTAGCCTTTCTGGGTGCTTAAATACCACACTTAATGCCCATACCAATTTGGCAAGGGTACCTAAGGGATAACTTTGTTTCTAGTCCTCAGAGGTCAAGGTATGATCCCAGGGACTATGATGGGGGCTTCTCTTGAAATGTCCTGCAAATATGAGTCCACAAATCTTCTTTGTAGGGAGATCTTGGAGATCCACTAATGGGACTTCATCCAGTGTTCAGTCTACAGAGAGGTAAGTCAAACGAGAAAGTTCTCATGCTTCAAAAAGGGAAACTGGTCTAGCAATACCTGAATTTTCCTTCAGTGGATGGAATGGGTAAATGAAAAAGCCAAAAGGAGCCAGGGAGACCCCCCTAAAAAAAAAGAAAATCCGAATGACCCCTGAGGACTATATCCTCAATGAGCAAACCCTGAGAAATCAAAAACCTTGTTAATCTGAGGCTAATGTGTAGCGCTTAAAATCCAAAAGAAAAAAAAAAAAAGAAACAAAAATAAAATAAATCAAAAACCTAAAAAAAAAAAAAATGTACGATAAAAAAACTTAGTAATAAAGACAAAAGACGAAGAGAGAGAGAGAGGAGAGAGAGAGATGAGAGAGAGAGAGAGATGAGAGAGAGAAAGAAAATCTGTTGGTTTGTCTGTCTTCAATTCTTATTGTCAAGGTGCATCTACACTGTTACTGTCACTGCCATCCTCAAAGACATGAGACACAGCTTTTAACCCCCCAACTATGACTGAGACTCTGTCTCTCCAGGAATCTCCAAAACCTTCACATCCCATTGGGACTGCTGAGACACCCATCCAGCCTTGTGGACGGAGACAGCTACTGGGTTTCAGTCCTCTTCAATTATTTAGACTGCACATTGTTGCGACTGCCCTAGGCTGTATCCATGGAGCCAGTACAGAAGATCAGAGAGACATTGTGCTTACGGACCTCATTTGGTGACCATGAGAAAATAACCACAGTTGGAGCTCAGGGGAGGATTGATGTTGTTTGGCTTGTGCTTGCCAAGGAGGAGCCTTCAAACACTTCCTTTAAAAATCATGACATCTTTTAGCTAAAAAAAAAAAAACGAAAGAAATTTATTTCAATTCACTCTATATATAGATATATTATTATAATATATATTATATATATATATATATATATCAACAACCAACACAAACGAACTGGAAAAAAAAAAAAAAAAAAAAACAAAACAACCCAGCCGAAAACCGTGTTCTCCACAAAGACAATAAGGCCTCATGCTTTGGAAAAAAATAAATCACCTCTAGAAAACTCAGAGGAGATTTAGGACATGTATGGCAAGTGCATGAAACTCAGTGGGGGGGGACATGAAAAGGTAAATGGACTCTAAATTGGATTGACAACTGACTGGATGAAATAGTTTAATAACTAAATAATTGAAAAACGAAAGATGAATAATAGAGCCAGAGCAGTCAAAGGAAAGTCTTTTTCTGTAAGTTTTCAAAACAGATCTAGTCCTCTCAGCATTTTATTTACCCTCAGTGAGGCTTTTTATTTTTATTTTTATTTTCTTTTTACTATGTGTTGAATGTACTGTCTGCCATGTAGATTTGTCACTCATGTCGGTTGCAATGACACGGAGCTCAGAGATTGGTGTTGAATTCCCCTGGAACAAATGGAGTTAAAAGATGTCTCAGCTCGATGTGGGTGCTGGAGACTCAAACCCGGTGTCCTCTGCAAGAGCTTAGTCTTTTAGGCCACTCCATCTCCCCCCCAACCCCAGTGGAGTTCTCTAAAAGCATTTCTATCTATGCAAATATAAAATAATAGCAGCGTTAATTATACAGCCATTAAATGTTGTAATAATCTGTATCTGCAACTATAGAATACAAAGTGAGTTTTATGAATCTCCAGCATCTTTACAGAATAACTTTGTGATGAACGCACTGATTCTGACAAGGATGCACAGTAGAGAGAGCACAACAGTCTTGATTTCCTTAAAGAATGCTGAACTCTAAAGTTCTACCTGTCTTCACTATGATGTCAATGTTATTTAAGTGAATTAATGGAATTCCTATTCTCAATAGACCTGTATGGAAAGTGAAGACTTCTGTAATTTCCTGTATAACATCTATGATGTACTTATAGTTGCAGTCTGTAAAGTTTGACAATAGATTTTTCAGTTGCAGCTAAATTCAAAATTATCTTGGATGAAACAGAGAAGAAGAAGGTTACGTCTAATACTCATGTTTTTACCTTCAAGTGTTTCCATATTCTTGCATCGTTTCAAAATAGAAGCAGCTCAAATTACAAGGGATATTGCTTTGAATTTTGAAATGGGCTCGACCTTTTGGAAAACAAAAACANGGGAAATAAGCCTGAACTGAATTGGAAAAAATGTATGAAATGCACAAAGCATCAATAAAAACTAATTTAATTAGAAAAAAAAAAAAGGATCGGCTATTGTGAAGAGAGCTGCAATAAACATGGGTGTGCATGTATCTTTGCAGTAGGATGAGTCTTTGAGGTATATACCCAGGAGTGGTATGACTGGATCAGGTGGTAGGCTCATTCCAAGTCTTTTAAGGGTTCTCCACACTGCTTTCCATAGTGATTGTACAAATTTACATTCTCACCAGTAGTGGATGAGTGTTCCCCTTTCCCCACAACTTCTACATCATTTTGTGTCTTTTGTGTTCTTGATTTTAGCCAGTCTTATCAGAGTGAGATGATATCTGAGAGTGCTTTTAATTTGCATTTCCCTAATTATTAATGATGTTGAATGCTTTTTAAGATGTTTCTCAGCCATCTTTACCTCCTCACTTGTGAAGTCTCTGTTCAGCTCTTTACTCCATCTTTTGAGTAAGTCATTTGTCTTCTTATTTCTTTGTTTTTTGAGTAGTTTATATATCCTTGATCTTAATGCTCTGTAAGATGTATCACTGATAAAGATTTCCTCCCACTCTGTGGGTATTCTCTTCACTTCCTTGATTGTTTCTTTCACCGTACAGAAGCTTTTGAGTTTGATGAGGTCCCATTAGTCTACTGTTGACTTACTTCCTATGCAGCTGCTGCCTGATTTAGAAAGTCTTTTCTTTGGTGGTGCATGCCTTTAATCCTAGAACATGGGAGGCAGAGGCACGTGGATCTCTGTGAGTTCGAGGCCAGCCTGGTCTAAAGAGTGAGCTCCAGGACAGCCAGAGCTACAGGGAGACCCGGTCTTAAAAGGACCAAAAAAAAAAAAAAAGTCTTTTCCTACACCTATGTCTTGTAGGTTGTTCCCACTTCTTCTATCACCTTCAGGGTTTCAGGCTTCAGGTTGAGATCTTTGATCCACTTGGAGTTGATTTTTGTACAGGGTGAGAGGTAAGGGTTTAATTTTGTTCTTCTACAAATGATGATCCAATTTTTCCAGCACCATTTGCTGAAGATGCTATCCTTCTTCCATTGAGACTTTTTTTTGCCCCTTTGTCAAGTATTATTGTACTGATTTATAGTTAAGTGTTGGATGTTTTAGTTAAAAGTCTTTTAATTTTTTTTCTTTAAATGATTACCCATATTTATTTTAAATTTGTGTTTGTTTCCTTTCAATGTATAATTTTCTAAGAATTTTTTTATTTTCTTTCTACTTAAATAAATACTTGGCATTAAGTCTGGTAACTATAGCAACAATGTTAAGTTTTCTCTCTTTTCTCCAGAGTGGTTTTAATTTTGTTTCTAGATGGATATTTTCTAAAGTAGATGTAGTAAAATAATATACAATTAATCTCATTAGCAAACACCCAAATAATGTAGAAAATACGAAATGAACAAACAAAATTAATTTTAGGAATTAAAAAATCATATGAGAAGCTCTCTTGCTTCTTGGAGAAACTAATTGTTACATTTTAAGAATAGAATTTTATGACAAACTCCAAATATTATAAGGATTAGTTACAAAAGCAGAAGTCTTGGTGCCTTCCTCAAATTTAAAGGATTTTTCTAAAAAAAAAAATAGGACAAAAAGCTATTTTATATGCTTGCAGTTGAAGTTAACTAAGAATAATGTAGAATAGCTGAGCAGGGAGCCCCAGAGGTAAAATGGAGTCTAGGAAAAACCGAAGAAAAACATGCCATCCGATGTTTATTGCAATAATTTTGATCAATATTATTGATCAAGCGGAATGGCTATCAAAGCCAAAAACTACCCTTTATGAAAACCTCATTAAACAGGCTTTTGTAAAGACATTCCCTCTAACACTGAATAAAGAAGTCTGTGTATAGACAAACTGAATGTTGGGGGTCCAAAGAAAATTACCAAATACCTAAGCTAGTCATTGAAGGTTCTGGGGAAAACTATTGAAAGTTGATGAATGGAAGAAAAAAAATAGTAATTTGTGGTTTGTGATAGCAGTGAGCGGCTGAAAACTACAATTCTATAAAGACTTTGTGGAGCAGTCCCACATCACAAACAATCAAAACTGTACGGGAAGTGACAGGACAAATTTCATCTCAACAATGCAAGCAGGTACTAAGTATAGGGTTTGTTGTTTGTCACAGCAGGTGATTGGAGATGAAGATAGCTCTGCCAAGCCTCACTCATTACTGAAATGACCACACTGTTGAGATTAATCTAAAAGCCATTTTTAAAGGCTTCTATTCTTCTACCAAAGGAGTCTGTTATTTATTTCCTGAAACCAAGAACTGATTTTTTTCCTGTGTTTTTCATTCCACTGGTATATTTCACAACCTTGAAGCAATCAGATATAGAGCAGTATTTCAAAACAGTATTCATGCATTTGTATTGTAATCATTGGAACATAAGTTCTTAGTATTTTATACACCGAATATATATATATATATATATGTATATGGCGTGGTCTAAGTTGTTTACATATCTGTAGACGTGGTCAGGTTGGTTGGTTGGCACACCATGCTACACCAGTTTTCCAGTAGTGTTCCCAATGTTCCTCCTGAAATGTCAAAAGACAGAGGAACTCAGTCCCTGGAGATCCAGGATATCTGATCACTATATATGAAATCACGGTTGTGAAAATAAATCTACTTTATTTAAGATCTTGACATTTAAGACTTGAATTACAAAAACAAAATGTAAAGGAAAGTTACCGAAAGAATACACCATGGTGTAACAAATGATTTAAGTTGTGAAAGGCTTGACTCAAGCTTTTGGTAGCAACAGGGCAAGGTTTGCATAACATTGGGAAGATGAAAGGAGAAACAAATAACAATCCTATTTTTTAGCCTTGGGTCTCAAGTTAGCCTTAATAAATGAAGTGACGGGCCACCTGGATAACAGGAGACATCAGCTAGAAATATATGTACACATTGGTCAATAGTTTGCTGTGTGATACAGAATACATTACGAATCCTCTTGATCCTGAATTTATTCATCTCAACTGAAGGAAGATGGGGAAATTTCATCTCTGTGATTCTTTCTCTGGCTGAAGTCCTAGATTCTTAGCAGTACAATCAATTTAAATCATTCCACTTCATTCTCAGATATACATATTATCCCACGCGATTATTTATTATCTATCCATACTGTCAATAAATAGAAAATTATTTGCCCTTTGGAAAATGTTATTTGTTGTTTGATCAGTAGCTAGATGCTGGATAGCAATTTATTGTTGTGCCGTCCTTTTCCTGCTGAGAAAGGAGATCAGCTAATAATGGAAATTTTCATAGTACAATGCCTTCCTACAAAAGAGTTTGCCATGTGCGAATAGTTGATGAGGAACTTTGAATGAGTTTTTTGTTTCCTCCTCATGACTTCTTTAAAGACTTTCCACTTGTTTGGCAATCATTTAAGAAGAAAAGGAAGCTTACAGTTTTATAGCCCTTGTGACTTGTATAGAAGGAACAAAGAGTTGCTCAGTACTGGGAAATTTGAATGGTTATATACAGCATAACATGTGCAACTATCTCCCTAGTGACTGATTCTCAGAATAATTTCACTATACAGACATATTAAGCCCAGGAGTTTTAGCATCCAATAGCTTACTCTGGAAACCATCTTGGTAGACTTACTAACTATGACACTGTATACAGAGTAACTTTAACTTTTGAGAAAGGAATTACGTATTCAATATTACAGTATTGTTTCAAGATTAAATGTGATTTCATGGACACAATGCTGAATGCCATCTTGAAGCATACTGATTGGTCATAAATGTTTGCTAGAACTGTGATTATCATAAAATTCAAACCAGTTGTGTGGGACTCAGTATTAAGGCAGTGATTGATTTTAATGCCTAATCCAGTTTTATATGTTAGGCCATGAGTTTATAAATATGGAAAATTTCACATTGGTAAATACATTGGGGAATGTGATCAATTATATGATGCCATAACTGATTCTTCGAAGTATGGAAATGTATAATGTGGTGATTACTTATTTAGAGGTACACACTGAGCAAACATTAAGTGAAATCAAGAACAATGAAATATGTAAAGATTATGCATGTGTTTAACTTCAATAGATGACATGAAATAAAAATAGGATTTAATTTTTCAAGGGAAAATATTGGGAGTATCATAGAATAAGACACAAATTATATATTTTCCTTTCTAGGATTTTGTTTACATTATGCCAACAAAAATAGTTCATACTTATAGGGAGCAAATTTTTACAACACAAAACACGTTGATTAGAAAATCAGTTGATTAGAGAAAGAAAATAGGCAGTCTTCGCAAGACCACTCTCAAAATCAACATGTTGATTGATGTTCATAAGAGTTTTCCCTGTTCACTGTTAAAAATTGAAGATTATTTTGTCATATATACAAATAAAGTTTGGATAACTGAATTGAAATAAATCATAGCATTTATTTTATATTACTGTGTAAAATGCCCTCAAATTGCTTTTTTAAAAATTTACACTTATGGGCTGGAGAGATGGCCTAGCGGTTAAGAGCGCCGACCGCTCTTACAGAGGACCCGAGTTTGATCCCCAGCACCCACATGGCGGCCAAGAACTGTCTGAAACTCCAATTCCAGGAGAACTCCAGTTCTCCCGTTCCAGGGGAATCCAACACCCTCTTCTGACTTCCACCGCATTGCACGACACAGGTGCACAAACTTGCAGACAGTACATTGATACACATACAGAAATAAATAAATGCCGGGCATGGTGGCACATGCCTTTAATCCTAGCACTTGGGAGGCAGAGGCACGCGTATCTCTGTGAGTTTGAGGCCAGCCTGGTCTACAGAGTGAGTTCCAGGACAGCCAGATCTGCAGGGAGACCCTGTCTCAAAAACAAAACAAAACAAAACAAAATTATACTTATATATTATAGAAGAAAGTAAAATTATCCAAATTTAGTGTGTATTTTTTGTAAACATATTGACATTTCCTAATTCCTCAGGCCGTCTCCTTTTTCTATTTCCATAGTGGAAAGACGAGAGATTGTTCCCATCATATTTCTGCTTTCTGGTCACTTAAATGCTTGAATTTGAATACAACGAATGCACTGGGTATTAAGAAGCCTAGAAAAAATCCCTAAAGGCACTGCTTGTGGAAATGTCTGCAATTGTTGCTACTCCAAATCTCTGTGCTGTGTGTGTGATGTGGTTGGTATATGATACCTTATTTCACCAAGTAAATCTGTTTACGAAATAGGAATCTTGTATTAATCCTTGCCCACCTCAGGAATCATTATAGAATACTGGTCAGAAAAGTAGTAGGAGCCAGGGGTGGTGCATGATCATAAAGAAACATTCCTTCAGGCTTCTGAACACTTGTTCATATGAACTTATAACAGTGGTCACCGCATGCACAAGACCATACAAACTCAATCAGACAAAAACACACATAGAACTGGGGCAATAGGAGGCAGACCACAACCTCAGCCAAAAAATCTACTGGAAGCTGATTATTGCTGCATGGGGAAAAATAGATCTTCTGTAAGGGAGTGATTCTAGAGAGGCTGACTAGACTACTGTGGATGAATTTGCACCAATGGATATCTGAGCACACAAACTTGACTTAACAGACATTAACATATAGGGAATAACGAATCTGTTTGGGGGCCTATGGAGAGTATGGATAGCAAAGGTTGTCTAAGCATGGTCAAGATATAGTTTATGAAATGCACAAAATTCAATAAAATATACATTGAGAAAAAAAATGATAAAATTTCAGAGTAACCATAAATACTTTGCTCAAGATTATAGTATGGTGACCTAAACTATGAAGACTTTTGTTCATGCATTAAACACAGCTTCATGCTAAATACAAATATATAGAGATAGCAAAGACTCATGTAAACATTATTTTATTACTTCTAAAAATCACCCTACTATCCTCTTGATTAGGTTCTTCAGATGGTAGAGTATGCCACCAATCCTTGCTGCTGACCTGAATCCAGTGTCCATGAATAACAGTATAGAAAAAGAGAACCAGCTCAAGTAATTAGTCCCTGTACTCGACCACTGCACTGTGGCATATGGATAACATTACACACACATGCATACACACAGGAACACATATACATATATGCAACTATATATAAATATATTATCAATTTTGCATGCATTCTAAAGGCCAGGATTCATTGTAGATAAATAAATGTTATATATAGAAGCATAAAGTGAAATCTAAGACAATATTTAATTTTAATTAATAAAAATAAATAGTTTTGTTTTTGTCATATATCCACTTAGTCTTTTGTGTTAAATTTAAATAGCAAATTTGTGGAACTGTTGTTGAGTTGGCAGAGTTCCTGTATATTCTTCACCTAGCTTCTAAAAATGCAAATAATTTACACAGGATAGTACAGTGACCAGAAGTAAGAAATTTCAGTCCAATATTATTAAGTGAACTACAGCTTTATTTGGACTGTTGTAGTTTCTTGCTGATACTCCTTTCCTGCTTAAGAATCAAATGAAGATCAGACATTTTTCTTTAGTTTTGTGTCTCCTTTGTGTCCACCAACTCACGAAAATTCCCTAGATGGTTCATAGCTGCTCTTGTCCCTGATATTTTAAAAACATATTTCTATTATTATTTTTATTTTTTGTGTATGAATATATGGTCTATAGTTATGTAAGTACACCCTTGTTGTCCAGTAACTATGGATTTCAGAAGATGTTGGTTCCCTGGAACTGGAGCTATGGATGTTTGTTAGCTACCATGTGGGTGTTGAGAATCAAACTCATGTTCTTTACAAGAACAGCCAGTGCTCTTAACCACTGAACCATCTCTGCAGCCTCTTGTCCTTGGTATTTTTGAATATTACTAGTTAATTACTTCATGTAAGTATTTATTTCAATTTTTGTTTGTGTATTTACATGATATATGCTTTTCATCCTTTAAATTTATAATTTTATGTATATAGGTGTAAATTAATGCATTTACCTAGCTGCGACTGTTGATCTAAAACAGTGTACACAGTGCATACTTTGCTACTAAGTTCCATCCCCAGGCCTGTTTCTATATTTGGTGGCATTTGGTTGGAATATTTTTTTCCATCCTTCCACTTTAAGATGGTGCCTATCCTTGAGGGTGAGATGTGTTTCTTGTAGACAGCATATAGATTGATTCTGTTTTCTAATCCATTCTCCCAGGCTATGTCTTTTGATTGGGGATTTTAGACCATTAATATTTAAGGTTATTTTATATATTATTTTGTATATTAAATATATTACTATTTAAGGTGTTTTGCTTCTTTTCACCTTATTTCCTGTTTGCATTCTTGGTCTAGGTTTGTATTTTTGTAGTTATACTTTTATTAATTTCTCTCTCTCACTGTTTGGGGATAGTCGCTCCTTTCCTCTGTCCTTTGAGAGTTGTGCCATATCCAGTTATATTCCCAAGGATAACTTGGACTCTTGGGAAGTTATGTCTCTATCTTATTCTTAGAAAGCTTCTGTTCAGGCTGGAGAGATGGCTCAGTGGTTAAGAGCACCGACTGCTCTTGCAGAGGACCCAGGTTTGATTCCCAGCACCCACATGGTGGCTAAGAACTGTCTTTAAGCTGGGCGTGGTGGCACATGCCTTTAATCCTAGCACTCACGAGGCAGAGGCAGGTGGATCTCTATGAGTTCAAGGCCAGCCTTGTCTACAGAGCAAGCTCCGGGCCAGCTGGGACTAAAGGGATATGTTGTCTCAAAAAACAAAGAAACAAACAAACAAACAAACAAAACAAAACCAAAACAACAACAACAATAAAAAGGAAAGAAAGCTTTCGTTTTCCTTTCTTTTTGATTGCCAGAGATCTTCTATAGGAGACCAGAGACTAAGATAAACATATGTTTTAGATTGTTATGACCATTTTCAACTTATTTTAACAAATAAGTTAAATATATTATTATTTTTATAGATTTTAATATTTCTTTTCTCTTTATTCTTTTATGCACATGGAATTTCCAATTTGTGTTCATTTTCTTGTTTTTTGAATAATAGCACATGACATTTTCATCAACTATCAGATTATCTCATCTTTTATATGTCTAAAAAGTTGCTATGCACATCATTTGGAAAGTATTTTAATAAGGACAAAAAACCATATTGAGCCTCTTTCTCCTATCATTGTAATTATTTTCTTTTGTTGATTTTACTCTTCATTATCATTATTATCATCTTGCTTTGAATAGATGATAATATTTTATTATCTTCTCATGAAATATTCTATTTTACACTGAGAACAGGCAACTTAATTTTGCTGTATTTAAATATAAATGTATTTTGTCTCCTTCTCAATCCTTATTGTGTTCCCTAGGTCTTTAGATTATTTATTGTAAATAAGAGAATTATTTAGACATTCTTTACTTAAATTTTTTGTAGTTTCTGCTTCTCTGATTTCTCTTCCACTCTTCATACATACAACACAAGTAAAAGTGTCTCATGGACACAAACATATGTATTCTATTTCTATATATTATTGTTCTGAGTTGTGATAGATTTTGTAACTATGCTTTGCATTTAGGCTATTTCCAAACTGTCTCTTCTGAATCATTTCCACTGTTTTAGCATTTCAGAAATTGTGATTCATTTATCATTAGAAATTAATTTTGGCAGGTGTATTGATATATATTCAAGTCCCATGTAGGGGGAGCTTGGATTCATTTGAATCAGGGATAGATGAGTTATATTTCAAAATAAAAGACAATTAAAAGGAGTTCATTTTATCATTTTACAACTTCTATTTCAGTAATTATCAACATACTTTTAAAACTAACCATAAAATATTAATACTTCAATATTTCAGATATATAGGGATGCCTGACATATATTATAAATTGTTTACAATAGCTTTGTGTATATATGCATATATCTATTATTAACACATAGTTACATTAAAATGTTATGGAATTTATGATGATATTTTTATACAAGTATATCAATTACTTTGCTCATATTCACTCCTCTCCCTACTGCTAGTTCTATTTCTCTTCTACTCATATTTTAGATACATATACATATAAGCATCTACATTTTTAGATACATATATATATATATACATATATACATTAAATGTGTATATGCATCTAAAATATATAATATAGTAAAATATGTTATATATTTTATATAATACAAATTATATAAACATATATATTTCAAATGAGTAAAACATGCAATATTTATTTTTCTGAGCATAGCTTAGGTTGGGAAATATAACAATTTTTTCATGCTTTCCCTATTCTCCCTTATTTGTGGTGTTATGTCTAATAAATTGTAGTGCCTCTTATGTCCCTATATATTGTTACCTTTCTACTCAACACTATGTCATACTATGTTTTCATCATCTGCAAAGAGAGAGCTGAGACATCCATAGAGGGCACATGAAGCATGTTACCTTTACTTTTCCTCATCATTTTTCATTAGATATTATCTACTGTTCAATATCTAAAACAATTATGTATGGAACAAGAGAGTCAGAGAAGTCTTATGATAATTATGTCTTCAATAGAAGTCAAGGATTATGCATTTTAATTAAGCTTGTTTATATATTTTTTATTTTTGTATGCGTGTGAATGTACTGTTTGCATGTAGGTTTGTGCACTTATGTCATGCAATGCCGCGGAGGTCAGAAGAGGGTATCGGATTCCCCCTGGAACTGGAGTTCTCCTGGAATTGGAGTTACAGATGGTTCTTAACTGCCATGTGGGTGCTGGGGATGGAACCTGGGTCCTCTGCAAGAGCAGTTGGTGCTCTTAACTACTAGGCCACCTCTCCAGCCCCAAGCTTGTTTATAATTTTGCAGAAAAGTTTAACATAAGGTTTAAGTTTCCTAATATGTGTGTGAAAATAACAAATGAAATGAAAAAAAAAGAAAATAACAAATGATTTTTCATTTCATATTACTAATTTATATGTTTATTCTACAAGTGGTCCATTATTGAAAATTTACCTGAACATGTTTCTCTCCTTTTAATTTTTCTTACAATACCAACACAATTTAGAATTACATTTTTTTTGGAAAATAAAAGAATAAGAAGTTCTTACCAAGAAAAAGAATGTGATGAGAAAATGAGTACTCTAAACACAAATAAAACACAAAAATAAATGTATTAGAAACTATACCAACAATACCAATATGACTTTCCAAAATGATAAATATATAAAAGATGTATATTGAATTACATAAGGTAAATTTTCTAAATACTAGCCTTTTTCTCTCTAAAGGATTGATATTTTATGTGATTTTGATCTGAATCAGACATGAAAAAATCATAAATAACACTGATAAAGATGAGTAGAAAGAATGATTATGTGAAATAGGTGTTTTGAGATTTTACTGTTATGGACGTTTTGATGCAGCCTGAAAAATAAATAATTGAATATTTGTAGGTTGTATTTATTAACTCTTCTATTATAAAATAAGATTAAAAACACATTTTAATGCCCAGAAACTTACTTCATTTTCATTTCAATAACCAAATATTCAAATTTTAAAATCAAGCATAGGAATGTCATTATGCATAGCTTACATTTCTGCATTTTTGTTGTTTTTTGAACATGGTCTATCTGTTATCCAAGACTGCCTGGAACTCACTGTTCAGAATTGGTTGACCTCAGTCTCACAGAGATCTGCTTGTCACTGCCTCCTGAGGGCTAAGATCAATGGAAAGTAACAAATTGCCTTCCATGATTCATATTTTTAATGCAATAAACTCATAGTCTAAGAGAGAAAACAATTTTGTAATACAGAAACTGGTTGGCTGTTGTAAATTTTAATTATTAAAGATATGATCTGAGTTACTCCATTTAACCTAATGGCCTCAAGTTCTATTCATGTACCTGTAAAGCTTATGATGTTATCTTTCATGAAATGTTACAGGAAATTACGTATATTCAAAACATTAGAACTTTATATGTTAAAAATTGTTAAAAACTTTGTAAGTTACATAATGGTAAAATCCAAAGAAACAGGAAAAAGAAATGCTTCCATTTGGTCCCACAGCCAAAGACAGTGACACAGATGAACTGACTACTGATTAACTTTTTTTTTCTTTTTACCACTTAGACTTATGTTACCTTTCTTTTCTGCTGCATAGAACTCCCTTGTGTAGATGTGCCACATTTTTGTTATCTCCTCGTCAGTTGAGGGACATTTGGGTTGGTTCCAACTCTTCACTATTGTGAAAAGAGTTGTGAAAAGAGCTGCAATAAACATAGATGTGCATGTATCTTTGCAGTAGGATGAGTCCTGTGGGTACATATCCAGGAGTAGTAAGGATGGGTCAGGTGGTAGGCTCATTTTGAGTCTTTTAAGGGTTCTCCACACTGCTTTCCACAATGGTTGTACAAGTTTACATTCCCAAGAGTAGAGGATGAGTGTTCCCCTTTCCCCACAACCTCTCCAGCACTTGGTGTCTTTTGTTTTCCTGAATCTTAGCCAGTCTTATTGAGTGAGATGATATCTTAGAGTAGCTCTAATTTGCAATTTCTTAATTATTAATGATGTTGAACACTTTTTAAGATGTTTCTCAGCCATCTTTGCTTCCTCATTGGTAACACAACCCCCCCGCAAAAAAAAAATAAAAAAACAAGCAGGGAATGCTTTCCTCATTTGTGGAGTGCTCGTACCAAATACCCAAATGGAAAGAAAAGCTGAGCAATCGTTATGTTATATTTCTTCTATCATGAACTGTGAATATTTAATTGGTAAATTTTAACAGTAGAATTAACTTAGAATTAACTTACCACTTAACTTTCAGACATTATGGTAATAATGTATCATGGGTTTGGGGGAAGGTATATTTTCATATGTTTAGAGTATATAGAATTAAAAACGAAAAAAATGTTAAACTGTAAACAGAAAAAATCAATTGTGACATCTGGATGTTAAATTTTTGTCAGATGTGTCCTCGGGAAAATTTCCACCCCTAAAACTTGTTTTGGATGTAAATAGAGTTATTTTCAGATATATATATATAATATAATATATATATTACATATAATATTGGCAAACTTAAAGGGAACAACAATGACAAAAAGACGTGTTTAAAGAACTGACCAAAACTGTAAACTTTAGTATTGAAAAAGTTAAAAAAGAATGACAAAAAGATATAAGAGAAGACTTAACATGTATGACAGAATGCATGAACTCTAGTGAGGGGGGCATGGATAGGGGAGCAGGTTTAAATTTGATTAAGAAATATTGTATGAAATGTACAAAAGCTCAATAAAACTTAAGAAAAATATTTTTTAATAAAATAAAATTTAATTATATTGTCCTTCAGATCACTATGAAAAAAGATAGGATCTGATTATTTTCTAATTCATTTCATGAATCATTTGATATTTACCATTTTACTTTAGAGCCACCATTGAAATTCTCATTAATTGATTAAATTATATAGCTTTACATACACTTTATGCATGTATGCTTTCCTTAGGTCTTTATAAGATGATTAACAAATGACACATTAAAAATGATTAAAGCCAAATGTGTTTTTCTGTTGCTACTGTTTCCTGAAACAAAAGAATGAGTGAACACAGAAGGCATACCTGGCCTTGCTAAGGAAAATCTTATCTAGAGAAAAAGTGCTCAGCCTTATGATGAATAATGAGTTATTAAAAGTTTTATTGACTAAATTCTATGAAATATTGCTGAATGAAATGAGGAAGAGGTTAAGAAAAATGGATGGCCCAGTGACATGAATTATCAGGCTAGTCCAGCATGAAAAGATAGGAGGAAAGGAAACTATGGAATGGATTATTGGTCAGTCAGCGAGCACCTTATTAGCAATAGGACTGGGTGGACATCTCTAGTAGCTGATCCTGAACTAGGACCCTCTTGTTCAGATGTTCTAGCGTTCATTCAGTTATTTTCCTTGGAAGAGTCAGAGAAACAGGATAATAAAAGGAGCAAAGCACGTCATGGTGGTCTCCCTTAGCAACTTGCTTTGATCTGGTACTTATGGGAAGTTATGAAAGTTAAATTATCTCAGTAAGTTTGTCCCACTCTGAGGTTATCTGGGTCTATTTCATCCTCACCTGTTCTTACTGTTGGTAAGCTGAGGTAGCTTTAAATATTCTAAAGGAGGTGCTTCCGATCGTGTGGTCTTCGTTATCCACTTCTACAAATCTAACATCAAAATGTAGATTTTAAATTTTAAAAGACCTTCTAATATGAACTTAGCCTGGAAGCACAATATGACATTATTATTATTATTATTATTATTATTATTATTATTATTGTTGTTGTTGTTGTTATTCCATGAGTGAAACAAAAGTGAGAAAATATCAGGATAGAAAAAATTAATATAATAACACAGTACTCCTTTTACATTCCTCCACTGATAAAGGACAGATGTGTAGATATTTCTAGATTTAGAATAAGATGTTCAAAGATCTTAGATAAAATTTTGAAAGGTTTTATGAATTCAAATAAAATTTTATCAACTAGATGAAAAAAATCACAATGAAGCTGTGTGTATTGGGATGGCTTCTTGTTTCTCCCCTTGTAAAATAGGAAGACTTTCAAAATTCTCAGGAAGGTTCTTAGATGCCTTTAAGCACACCACTAGGCTCACTGAATGGGATAGGTGTGGAAGCAATTGGCTAGCAGAGTCCAAGTACAAGATCTCTGGTCTAGAATCATCAGAATAAAATTTTGCATAAACACCTTTGCATGAACAAATGTATATTAATGCTATTTCTTAGTAGCAGTCACAAAATAGAAAACTGTGATAGCAAGTAGAATTGGAAACTATGAAATTCACATGGAACATCAACTAATAAATTAATGATTTAGTGTAAGGAAAGGAGAGTAACATCAAAAATTTAACCTATGGTTATGGAACTTCAACTGGTGGGCTGAAATCCCCAATGAAAAGACATAGACTGGGAGAATGGATTAGGAAACAGAACCCATCTTTATGCTGGCTACAAGAAATCCATCTTACTCCCAAGGATAGACACCAACTTAAAGTGAAACAATGGAAAAAATATACCAAGGAAATGGTATGAAAAAGCAAGCAGGAGTTGCTATTCAAATATCACACAAAATAGACTTCAAAGTAAAACTAATCAGAAGAGAAAAAGAGGGCAACTACATCCTTACCAAAGAATCAATTAACCATGAATATTTCACAGGCATAAATATATATGCACCCAACTCTGGTGCACCAAACTTTATAAACAGTTCTAAAGGACATCAAGGCACAGATTGATCCCAGCACACTAATACTGGGGAATTTCAATACCCCACTGAGCCCATTAGGCAGGTCAACTTGACAAAGAATAAACAGAGAGACATCTGAACTGAAAAATACAATACACCAAATGGACCTCACAGATATCTACAGAATAGTCCATCCAAACACTCCAGACTATACTTTCTACTCAGCACCCCATGGAACATTCTCCAAAATCGACCACATAAGGGACACAGAAAAAATCCTCTAAAAATACAAAAGCATTGAAATAATTTCATGCATTCTATCAGACCACAGTGCAATAAAGCTCAATATCAACACGAAAATAACCCCAACTGTTTACAAGAACACATGGAAACTAACCAACACACTCCCAAATAATAAATGGGTCAAAGAAGAAATAAAAACATTCCTGGAACTAAACAAAAAAGAAAATACAACACAGCAAATCCTATGGGATACTTGAAAAGCAGTCCTAAGAGAGAAGAACCAATCCAAATTCCCCTCAAGCAATGAGTGGATAGAGAAAATGTGTTACATTTACACAATAGAGTTCTATGCAGCAGTAAAGAACTATGGCATCATGAACTTTGCAGATAAATGGATGGAACTAGAAGACACTATGTGCTATGTGAAGTAACACAGACCCAGAAAACAAAAGACAAATGGCATCTCTCATCTGTGGATGCCAGCACCAAATCCTTAGTAGTAAGGCAAACTGATATATATGTTTTACCTTAATGGGATCTAGAATGATGTGGTATATGGGGGGAGGGTATGTATGCATACTTTAGAGTAATATAAAATTAAAGGGGAAAATTGTGAGTTAAAAAAATAAAGACCTCTATGGCAGAATGCATGAGCTCTGATTCTGATGGGGAGGGGACAAGGAAGGGGAATTAGGTCTAAATTTGATTAAGAAATGTTAAAACTTCAATAAAAAGAAAAAAATGAAAAATGATAATATTAGAAGTTGATTCATAGGTGAAAGACAAAGGAACCATTTACTTAGATAAAATAAGATAAAATTCAAGCAAATATGATGGTGTCATGTATGAGCAAATATGAAGAAAAGGTACAACTGAAACACTAAAATATATTCTTGACCAATCACAATGTGAATTCCAACTGAAGCAATAAAATTCTTAGCTCAAATAACAACATATTGTAATATTTTAGTATCTATATTTCAATGATAACAATGAAATTATAATACATAAATAAAATACATAAATTTAAGTGAATATAGTAAGTAGATTAAAAACCCAGGAATCACTGAAATATTTGAGATTTGTGAATGTTTGCATTTTATAATGATTTATGTGTGGATGTAACCTAAAGTCTAAATATCAAATTCACTAATGTTCCATAAACCTTTAGATAAATAAAATTTCCATTTTATTTATGCTTTGACCAAAGTTCCTGAAATCAGAGGTGGGATTTTCATTGGTTGCATTATGTCTCCCTTTTAAACTTTGGATTTGGGAGATTTAAAAATTTTGGATTTTCAGAATATGGATGCCCAACCTGTAATAGGGTTTTTTGTTGAATGGGTGAGACCCACTCACATCAGCAAAGAACATTCATGGTTCCAATGTTTATTCTCATGTAAAACAAACTCCTGGATATATTAATATAATACTTAAAAACATATGGGTAAACTAATGGCTAAATCAATTTGACACATAAAATTATTCATCACAGTGGGTCACATAGCATATATTGCTAAGTAAAGGTATATATCCAAATAAATGGAGACTATCAAATCATAATTTTAAATAGTTTTTTAATATTTTACAAAAATTGAATAATGTGAAAAAAGATAATAACAGTCAATAAGGTCTTTGCTCTTTCCATTAAGAGGTAAAGAAATAATTTAGATTGGACTTAATATGTAAGGTGACTTTATATTTAAGTATAATTAATCTCCAATCAAATCTAGTTAATAGAAAACTATAAAATTAAAAAAGTAATAAAGATGAAATACAATTCTATAATAATAAATTATTGTTTAATACAATTGCCAAAATATGAACAAAGATAAACATTAATTTATTTATATGATAAGATTTTATTTACTTTTTAAATATTTTATGTGTGTGAGTGTATTGCTTACCATATAATGCAAGTGGAGGTCACAAGAGGGCGTTGGATTCCCTGCAACTGGAGTTACTGATGGTCGTTAGCAACCATGTGGGTGCTGGGATTCTAAACTGAGTCCTTTGCAAGAGCAGCCAGTGCTCTTAACCACTGATCCATCTCCAACACCAGCCCCAACACCAGTGCTGGTTTCTGAGTGTCTGCTCCCTGTACAGCATCAGCACCAGATGGTGGTTTAGTATCTCCAGATTCTTGTCTGTTTAGACAGAGATATCTGCCTTTCTCTCCTGAGCCAACTGATTTTGACTTGCTCTGGTAAAATCTCATAAAGGCAAATTATGTAGAATCTCCTGTAGGAATTGAACCAGTTTAACATTCTTCAACTCATGCCTTACTAAAATTTTTTTTTTCTGGATGAAAACCAAAGGCAAACTGTATCTGGAAAAAATGAAGGCAAATATAATTTTTCTCTAAATATGTACATATTTTTAAAAATTCCACCAAAACAAAAATAAATGGCTTGATATTAGTTATTTGAAATATAATAGAATCAGAGTTATACATTAGTCAAACCCTAATCAGTGGTTGCTGTAGAAATAAGAGTATTTTATTTTTTAATAACATGTCTTTTTTTAATTTATTCTTTATGTGTATGAATGTACTGTCTGCATGCAGGTCTGTGCACCCATGTCATACAATGCTATAAATGAGCAACTACTCATGCACAACAAGAAACAACTCACCTTGCCAACACTGCACTTTCTCTCCTTATGAAAAACATAATTATTCCCATGATTTCAAAGCTCACATTAGTCACTCTAACCTTTTCTTGATTGCTGAATTCACTAATTTAAAAATGAGGGCTGCAGAGCTGCACCTCCTAAACTTACATTTGAAGGAAGAGAAATGTATTCTTGTTTTAACATTTTTATTGAAGTTATGTGTGTTTCATACATTGTTTCTCAGTTCAGTCTGGACTCATTTTGTCTTCCATTCCCCACACCCCACCCAAATTCATGCACCCTGCCATCCCTGCCATGTATCTTTTTCTGATTCTTTTTAAAAGCAGAAGATTATTGTCCTTGGGGGAACTTCATTGTTTCAGTCAGTTCCCTGTTCTGGTTCTTCTCTTGTTCCCTCCAATCTGTATCACTTCAATTTATATATATATANNNNATATCTATATAGATATATACATAGATATATGTGTATATATATATATATATATATCACCTATACTAAAATTATATCATCTGTACACAAACTGTCATTTCCATATCATATTTCATGATTCACAGTTTTCCTTCTTAAATTTGTATTACTCTAAAATATGCCTATGTATCCTCCACCCATATACCAAGATTACAAAGTCTAAGAATAGGTGGTAGGTTAATTCAAGAGCCTGTTAAGGGATTTACATTATCAGAGCACACTGATAATGTAAATTATCATTATATAATGTTGATGTTTCTCAGTTTGCCTTACAACTCGTTTCTTGGTGCTAGCATCCACAAATGAGGGATACCTTTCATCTTTTGCTTTTCTGTGACTGTGTTACTTCACTTAGCATAATATCATCTACTTCCGTCCATTTACCTGTAAAGTTCATACCATTTTTCTGGAAGAGGAGTATATTCTTAAAGAGGAAAAGACCAAGGAGAGAGAAGAAATGAAAGAAGGGAGCAGATAAGGAGAGAGAGATCAATTTAAAGAAAAGAGGGGAAAATAAGAGACAAAGGTAGATTATAATTCTAACCCTTTCCAATGAGTTATTATGACCTGAAATTTGCTTGCTTGTAGATGTGAGAGATGTTCATTATAATTTTTTTTCTTTTATGTGTAAACAAAAGGATCCATTTCACATCAACTATTTTATTCATATTATTTCACTTAGTAGAGAACAAAAGAATAACCACCAAAAAACACTGTTTGAAGACTTTGTCTGCAGAAATCTACTATGAAAAATAACATAGTTTGGAGGCTAAGGAAATGGCTCTGCAAGTAAAGTACCTACCATTAAGTATGAGGACTTGAGTTTGGATCCACAGGATCAATGTAAAAAAGCTGACTATGTTTTATGTATCTCTAACCCTCTACTGGGAGATGAACATGAAAGTTGCCCAGAATGTACACAACCATAAGCATATATATATTCATGAATGTGTGTGATTTATGCCATCCTAATGCTGGAAAATAATAACTTCTATTAAATAAAATATTCCAAACCAGTATATAACTGACTGGAGATCAACAGAAAGAAAACCATGAATGACTAGGATTTCCCATGATTACAGATATGGGCTGAGGGTCATCAGTCAGTAGAGCAGGAACAAGCATACGTGAGCCATGGTGAATTTGTCTACTCTCTAAATCCATGGAAAGAGCAGAGCATGGGCCAAAGGTGCTGGCGTCAGTTTAAGCTACCTGAGGAAGAGGCCGCTGGCTCACATTATCTACAGGGATTTGTCTAGTTATTTGGCCAGAGCTCAAGTAAGTATGGACTAGATACTGTTGGCAAGGCAAGAGATGATTATTTATTAGGCTATTAAATATTGTATTTAAAATTTAATAAAGTTTAATTGTAACAAAAGCAGAAATCTTTCATGTTAGCTGAAACAGGAGAAAATTCAGTCATTTTCTTTTTTAAGAAGATGTAACAATTTCTTATCTCTTATTTTTTTGTCAGCATCTTGGTATCAGTGTAGCTTTGTCCAATGTCAATATCAATGTTTTTTGAAGTTAGTAATAATCTATGACAAAACTCTATGCCTTGGTTTTAACAATGAGCACTCATAGGGCTAGAGAAAACCTCAACAGCTAGGAGTACTTGCTGCTCTTTGAGAGGACCAGAGTTTGATTCCAGCACTCACATTTGGCCAGTCACAGTCATCTGTAACTTGAACTCCAGGGAATCCATCACCTTCTGCACAAGGAAATGTGCCATTCAAACACATGTACACACACATGCATGCACAAACATTTAAAAAATAAATTATTGAAAATAAATAATAAACAGTCTTCAGAGACATTGTTATGCTTCTTCCTCAAAGAGCACATTTGGAAAACAGAGTCACATTATCCTGCATGGGAAGAAAATCCTTATTCTAATCAATGGTTATACACATGGGGGGGGAGGTTTATTTTCTGTTTCCCTCCATGTACATAAATAAATAATTTTCAGAGCTCTTGACCTACAAAATAAACTGATTTTGTAATAATGACAAGCATGTTTTTGACACATATGCATATTCATGGAAAGTAAGAGTAATTCCTAGGGACAAAGCTGTTACCACCACAACAGTGCACCCAAATCATTCAGGGATGTTCTCACAACATTTAGCTAATGGGAGGTGGTTTCTCTTCCTACTGTTTTGCCTCCCAGCCTCCACTGCAGAGCTTGGAAGCTGAAGCATCTGGTATCATAAATTAAACCCAGCACATTAGGTAGACAGAGCAGGAGCCTGGCACTCAGACAGTGGATACTGATGTCAATTTTGGACTCTATATGTGGACATATGTATATAAAGAATAAATTTCTGTCTCATGTAAGTCTCTGTTGTTTATCTTTGTTATTGTCCTAGAACTAAACTGATGCAATGAATATTAAGCAAGTGAAAAACCGGGATTTCCTCTGGCAAAACCGTGCTAGAGCAGAATGTAAGCAGGCCGAATCTCTTTTCAAGTTTACAAAAATAAATTTTAAATTCTTATTCCTATTCACAATTTTAAGAAAACCTGGTTTGGAAAGGCCAATGATCTTCTTTTAATTGAATTAAATATTGTATTAAATTCAAAGAGAATAGTCACTGCTTCAGTTCCATCTTACTTAACTTGTTATTTCTGTAGCAAGATACCTGACCAAAGCAACTGAAAGAATGCTTACATTTCAAAGGCAAGACCATGATATTGGGAAAGATATGATGGTAAGATCACTACGTTGCTAGTCACATTTTTCCTGTCATCAGAATGAAGCAATGAAGGGAGGATGCTGGTGCTCAACTTGCCTTCCATTCTTTATACACTCTAGGACCTCAGTTCAATGAATGGTGCCATTGATAATTAGCATAGCTTCTTCTTACCTCAATTAACTTATTATATTTAATCCTTCAAACACATGTGCATAGAGGTGGCTCTGGACATTCTACATCTTGTTAACCTGAAAACTAGTGGTAATCATCACAGGCCCACTGAGTAATTGATTTGTATCCACCATTTCTTTCTGCTAGAAAAAGAAGAGAAATATTTTCAAATTGTTTTTATATCTGGGTATAATGATAAGTGATATGAGATACTAGGTTGGTGGTCTTTGCTTGGTTGTTTTTGTTGTCGCTGTTTATTTCTTTTAAGGTCACCATTGCAGACAGCTGGCTAACATATTAACTTGGAACTATGAAAACATAGTTTGGACATGGTGAATTCACACATGTGCTGATGACTGATGTGCAGAGGAAAGGAGTAAATGGAAAAGTTGATATATATTCAGTACTTATTTTGTTAAACAAATGAGGGAGCTTATATACTACAACATAAAAATTATGCCCTGGGAGATACACAGAAAATAAGACTTTGTATAATGGAGATTTTAAAATGAAACCAGGGGTAGGTGTTGCCTGAACTCTAAGGTTTAGCTTTACCCACATTTTTCTCTAGCATTCCAGTACTTGATCCTTCCCATTTATCTACACTGTTTTCTCCAGACAAACCTTATACTGTGCTATTGTGAAAAATTCTCTAAGCCTGGAAAATAAACAATAAAATTTAATCTAGCTCCAGATAAATGTGTTACTTAAACAAAGCTGACCTTACAGTATTTAGTTCAAAGAGAGTATATCTAAACATTTGTATTAAATATTCATTTAATGAACCACAGTTTAATGTTAGAGGCATATTTATGATTTTATGTCAGGAAAATATTGAATTATATAATTTATAAAACCAAGCTACAGAACAGTCTTTCAACACAGTTAGAAATGAAAAAGGAATATAATAAAATACTTTAATAATATACATATTACTGTAAGTTTTATTAAATTTCATTAATGTATTCCATTCATCATTTTTACATGTATACCAAATGTTCAATCATTGTAGCTTTATCTTATGTTTTGAAATCTAGTGATACAGCACATTTTAGTTGCATTCAATACTCCTCTTTATTTTTCATTTGAATTTTACTGTAGTTTCACTTACAATGTTGCATTATTATATATGGTTAGATTCCTAGAGCAAAGAAGGAGACATTTATATATCACTACTAAATTTTCTGCCATATGAATTTTAGTCTTTATTTACCTCTACAACATTTCATAGCTTGTAGCTTATATTACATAGACCTAAAATTCTGATTATAGTTATTTTAAGTTTTGAGTTAAAGTATAATTTAAAATATCAAGTCATATTTACCTTTAACTATAAATCTATGCTAGTTATGACTACTCCGTGTTCTTCTTTTATGTATTGTTTTCTGTATTTTCAGTAGATGACTATCTGCATCATATTTTCCTTTTTTATGTGAATAACACTAGATTTCATTTTATATAATTTAATTTAACCTTCCTTTCCATCCTAGCTGGAGTTAGATGTTTGATTAATTGTTCATTCTGGTTAATATCATAGTGAGGAACATTTGATTTCTTTCTCAGATCTACAGTGGAAGGAGGGTGGTTGTGCTCTCTGATCTTTGAAGTCTCATTTAAACCAAGTGTTCTCAGGGATAGTGAACATTTCCACCTCAACTCTTAAGTTTTAGAAATGATTTTTTTCCCATTAAGAATCTGGAATCTCATTATTTTCACACTGCTTTTGGGGTGAAATGATTACTGAGACAATCAATTATAGTAAAGACATTCCAGTTGGCAAGGGGTATATGCCAACTAGCATCTCCCACTCTTCCCTGCCATATTTTCATTTTCCTCCTGAGTGGATACATATGAACAAAATGTCCTAGTTATATTTTTATGATATGATCAGAATAAATTCTCCATTAAAAAATCTAAAAATTTTCAACAAGGGTATATTAAATGGAGGAAGACAACTTTGTTTTTCTATTCCTGGCTGACATTTAGGGGAATCAAAATTCTGAAAACTCTTCACTATTGTGAAGAGAGCTGCAATAAAAACGGATGTGCATGTATCTTTGCAGTAGGATGAGTCTTCTGGGTATATACCCAGGAGTGGTATGACTGGGTCAGGTGGTAGGCTCATTTTAAGTCTTTTAAGGGTTCTCCACACTGCTTTCCATAGTGGTTGTACAAGTTTACATTCCCACCACCAGTGGATGAGTGTTCCCTTTTCCCCAGAACCTCTCCAGCTTTTTATATCCTTTGTTTTCTTTTTTTCCTTTTTTTGTCTTTTTGAGACAGGGTCTCCCTATTTCCCCAGCTAACCTGGAACTTACTCTGTGGACCAGGCTGGCCTTGAACTCACAGAGGTCCACCTGCCTCTGCCTCCCAAGTGCAAGGATTAAAGGTGTGCACCACCACACCCAGCTTCTTTGTTTTTTGTTTTTTTTTTATCTTAGCCAGTTGTACTGGAGTGAGATGATATCCGAGAGTGGTTTTAATTTGCATTTCTGTAATTATTAATGATGCTGAATACATTTTAATATGTTTCTCATCCATCTTTAATTCCTCACTGGTCAAGTCTCTGTTCAGCTCTTTACTCCTTCTTCTGAATAGGTCATTTGTTTTCTTACTTTTCTGTTTTTTGAGTAGTACCCAAAATACCCCTCAACACACAAGTGGATGACAAAAATGTGGTACATCTACACAATGGAGTACTATTCAGTGGTAAAGAAAGATGATATCATGAACTTTGCAGGTAAATGGATGGAACTTGAAGCCATTATGCTAAGTGAAGTAACACAGTCCCAGAAAAACAAACAGTGAATGGTTTCCCACATTTGTGGATGCTAACACCAAATCTCCAGTTGAAAGACAAGCTGAACAGCATTATTGTTATATTTCTGGTTATCTGAAAGCAACTATGTTGTTATAATGTAAATCTCTTAACGGGCTCCAGAATCAACCCACCACTTATTTTCAGACACTGTAATTACTGTATATGTGTGGAAAGTACGTATTCATATTTTAGAGTAATAAAAAATTAAAGGAGGAAAATGTGGATTCCTAAACATGAAAAAAGACTGAGAGAAAAATGCAGGACAGTTATGGGAGAATGCATGATCTGGGTTGGGGTGGGGGGGAGGGAAAGGGGAATATGTCTAAATTGAACTGAAAAATGATGTCTGAAATACACAAAACATTAATAAAAGCATTATAGTAAAAAAACACCTCTGAAAACATCTGTTGTGGTGTAAAGAATATCCAGGGAAACCATTAGACCAGTTTTAAGCTAAGGCACATAGCACTGGTGACCAGGACAAAGGAAAGGATTCCTGCTGCCTCTGCAGGCAACAAGTTCAGTCTTTCAATCTCAGAAGCAGCTAGCTTCTGTAGCAAGTGAATTGGGGGAAATTTCACCATGGAGAGGCCACACAGTGGTGGAGATCCATGACAGCATTAGCCTGGTATTGAGTAAAGGAACAGAAGTCATTAGGAGTGCACTAATCACACACCCTCAATGCATGCCATCAGCCTGAAATTCCTACTGAAAAAGGATTAGGTTATAGGAAATGGATAGTGGGAAAATCCTCTATTTTGAGGGAAAAATCCCTCTCTAGATATTTGCATTTTCTTCCTGTACATCACATACATCCCTATATGAAGGGAAAGAAGAAACTTAAATTGTGGTATATTTTAGCTTCATTTTTTAATAAAATACTTTTATTGATGTTTTGTGTATTTCATACATCATTTTTCCGTCCAATTTAGACATATTCCCCTTTCCCTCTCCCCAACCTCACCCCAGTTCATACATTCTGCCATATATATCTTGGATCTTTTTCTCAGTCATTTTAAATATTTTCTCTGCAAAGGTTTATTGTTTTGGTCAGTTCTTTTACCCAGTCCTTACGTTGTTGTTGTTCCCTCCCATTTGTATTGCTCCAACATATGCCACTATAAATGTCACATATATACCAAAATTATGATCTCCAAAAATAAACTGCATGTTAATTCCAAAATATGTTTAATTCACATTTTCCCTTTAATTTTATACTACTCTAAAATATGAATACATACCTTCCACTCATATATGGCAATTACAATATCCGACAAGTGGTAAGTTAATGCTAGAGCCCATTAACAGATTCACATTACAACAGCACAGTTGATTTCAGATAAAAAGAAATATAATAGTAATGCTGCTCAGCTTGCTTTTCAACTGGGGATTTGGTGCTAGTATCTACAAATGAGAGATACCATTTGTTGTTTGTTTTTCTGGGACTGTGTTACTTCACTTAGCATAGTGGCTTCAAGTTCCTTCCATTTACCTGCAAGGTTCATAATTTCATCTTTCCTTACCACTGCATAGAACTCCACTGTGCAGATGTACCACATTTTTGTCACCCACTTGTCAGTTGAGGGGCATTTTTGTTGGTTCCAGCTCTTTGCTATCGTGAAGAGAGCTGCAACAATCATAGATGTGCATGTGTCTTTGCAATAGGATGAGTCTTGTGGATATATATACCCAGAAGTGGTATGACTGGGTCAAGTGGTAAGCTTATTTTGAGTCTTTTAAGCATTCTCCACACTGCCTTCCATAGTGGTTGTAAGAGTTTACATTCCCACCTTCAGTGGGAGTTCCCCATAATTTGGTGTCTTTTGTTTTCTTGATCTTAGCCAGTCTTATAGGAGTGAGATGATATTTTTAAGTGTTTTTGATTTGTATTTCCTGAATTATTAGCGATGTTGAACACTTTTTAAGATGTTTCTCAGCCATCTTTACTTCCTCATTTGTGAAGTCTCTGTTCAGCTCTTTACTCCATCTTTTGAGCAGGTCATTTGTTTACTTCTCTGTTTTTGAGTAGTTTATATATTCTGGATGTAAATGCTCTCTCAGATGCGTCACTGGTGAAGGTTTCCTCCCACTCTGTGGGTTTTCTATTCACTTCCTTGATTGTTTCTTTTGCTGTACAGAAGCTTTTGAGTTTGATCAGAGTCCACTTCCCATTTTTTTACCTTATTTCCTGTGAGGCTGCTGTTTGATTTAGAAAGTCTTTTACTATGCATATGTCTTGTAGGTTGCTCCCAAATTTTTCTTCTATTACCTTCAGAGTTTTAGATTTTACATTGAGGTCTGTGATCCATTGGAGTTGATTTTTTAAAATTTTTACTTGTTTATTTTTTAAGGGATTCTACAGTATAAGAGCACAGTTGTTTTCAGATCACATTAACTAATGTTGCTCAGTTTGCCACACAACTAGGTAATTGGTGCTAACATCCACAGATGAGGAATACCATTCATCATTTGTTTTTCTGGAACTGTGTTACTTCACTCAGCATGAAATCTTCTAGCTCCAGCCATTTACCTGCAAAGTTCATGATGTCTTCTTTCTTTACTGCTGCATAGAACTCCATTGTATAGATGTACCACATTTTCTCTATTCACTTGTCAGTTTTAGGGGCACTTGGGTTGGTTCCAGCTCTTTGCTATTGTGAAGGGAGCTGCAATAAGCATGGCTGTGCATGTATCTCTGCAGTAAGATGAGTCCCGTGGGTACATACCCAGGAGTGTTATGGCCTGGTTAGGTGGCAAGTTCATTCTGAGACTTCCAAGGGTTCTTCACACTGTTTTCCATAGTGGCTGTATGACTTTTCATTCCCACCAGCAATGGATGAGTGTTACCCTTTCCCCACAACCTTTCTAGCACTTGGTATCATTTGTTTCCTTGATCCAAGCCAGTCTTATTGGAGTGAGATAACATTTTAAACTCGTTTTAATTTGCATTTCCTTAATTATTAGTGACGTTGAACACATTTTAAGATGTTTCAAAGCCATCTCTAATTCCTCACTTGTGAAGTCTCCGTTCAGCTCTTTGCTCCATCTTTTGAGTGAGTAATTTGTTTTCTTTCTTTGTTTTTTGAGTAGTTTATATATTCTGGAAATCAATGTTATGTCAGATGTATCTGTGGTGAAGAGATGTGGGATTTCTCTTCACTTTCTTGATTTTTTTCTTTTTATGTACAGAAACTTTTGAGTTTAATGAGGTCCCATTTGTTAATTGTCGACCTTAATTCTTGCACGGCTGCTGTCTGATTTGGGAAGTCTTTTCCTACACCTATGTCTTGTAGTCTGCTGCCAACTTTTTCTTCTATCGCTTTCAGAGTTTGGGTTTCATGTTGAGGTATTTTATCCATCTGGAGTTGACTTTTGTACAGGGCGAGAGGTATGGGTTTAATTTCATTCTTCTACAACTGGTGATCCAGTTTTGCCAACACCACTTGCTGAAGATGCTGTCTTTCCTCCATTGTGTCTTCTTGGCCCCCTTGTCAAATATGAGGTGTGGTGGTTTGAATGAGTGTCCCCCATAGGCTTTAAGTAGTCAGACATTTGTCTCCAGTTGGCGGCACTGTTCTTGAAGGTCTTAGAAGGTGTGGCCATGCTAGAGGAAGTATGTTATTGGGGGCAGGCTTAGTGAATTTAACAAGCCTTGTGGTCTCCAGTCTCTCTCTCTCTCTCTCTCTCTCTCTCTCTCTCTCTCTCTCTCTCTCTCGTGCTTATTGCAAGATGTGACCCTCAGCTTGCTGCTCCAGCTCCAGCCACCATGCCTCCCAACACAATGGACTCTAATTCCCTGGAACTGTCAATCGTAAGCTCAAATAAACTCTTCTTTTTATAAGTTCCTTTGGTCATGCTGTTTTATCACAGCAACAGAACATGACTAATACATGAGGTGACTGAAATTGTATGTGCTAAAGTTTGGATCTTCAGTTTTGTTCCATTGGTCAACTGGTCTATTTTTGTGCCAGTACCAAGCTGTTTTCATGACTATAGCCCTATAGTATAGTTTGAAGTCTGGTACAGAGATTCCCCCCAGTTTGCTCTTTTTACTCAGTGCTGCTTTGGATATTCGAGGTCTTTTGTTTTCCCAAATAAAATTAAGGACTTTTCCCAAGCCTGTGAAGAAATTCTTGGGAGTTTTAATTGGGATTGCATTAAATCTGTACAAGAGTTTGGTAGAATGGACATTTTTACTATATTAATTTTCCCAATGTATGAGCATGGGAGGTTTTTCCATCTTCTGATGTCTTCTACAATTTCCTTCTTCAGGGGTTTAAAATTTTTTGTACAGATCTTTGGTGCCTTTGGTTAGGTTTTTCCCTAGGTATTCTATTGTAGAGACTAATATGTGTGGGAAGTTCTCCTTGTGTTCCTTCTTCAGTTGCTTGTTTGTGTAAAGAAATGCTATTGATTTTTCTAGGTTAATTTTGTATCCTGCCACTTTACTGAAACTCTTAATCATTTCTAGGAGTTTCCTGGTGGAGTTTTCAGCATCCCTTAAATAAACAATCATATCATCAGCAAAAAGTGATAGCTTGATTTCCTCTTTTCCAATTAGTACTCCTTTAATTTCCTTTTCTTGCCTTATTGCCCTAGCAAGTGTTTCAAGCACTATTTTGAAGAGGAGTGGTGACAGGGNTGTATTTGTATTGGTTTGTCTTTTTTTCAGTTTGGGGAAGTTTTCATCTATTATTCTGTTGAAGATCTGATCAATACCATTCTCTTGGGATTCTTTTCCTTCTATGATGCGAAGGTTTGATCTTTTCATTGTGTCCCACAGTTCCTGGTTGTTCCACTTTTGTGTATTTTTAAATTTTTCATAATCTTTCCTTGAGGTTTTTAATTGTTCTGTGTTATCTTCCAGTTCTGATATTCTTTGTTCTGCTTCCTCCATTCTGCTTCTGAGGCTTTTTCCTTTCCTTTCCTCTTGATTGGATGAGTGTTTGATTTCCTTTTTCATTTTCTCTTCTGATTTCTTTAGTATTTCTACTTCTTTTTGGAGCTTCTCAATCTCTTCCTGTAGCTCTTTGCTTCGATGGTTGGTTTCCTTATCTTTTTCAGCATGGGATCTTTACAGTGTTTCCAGTTCATTCTGGAGTTTGTCATTCTCTCTCTCTAGGTCCTTCTTGAGTTCTTCATTCTCTTTTCTTAGTTCTTTGATTTGCTCTTTATAATCTTGTAGTTCTTCACATATGTTCCCAATTGTGTTTCTGATATCTGTTTCCTGGGCCATCTCCAGGGGGATCCCACTGTAGGAATCTTCCATACGGTTGGTAGAGTTTGATGCAGGATTATCCTGCCCCTTTCCGGTGTTGTCTTTTCTTTGTGTTCCTGGCATATGAGCTTCTCCTTGCCTGTATTCTAACGTAAGTCCTAAATGTCTCTACACTGTGTTGAAGGTTTGCTTTGATTGCCTCCTTCAGATGACTTTGTAATCTCAGTTGGCAGAGGGGTGGGGGGATGGACTCTGGGTAGGCTCTTTAGCCCACACCCCGGCACCTGTGCTTACCTGAGCTGGTCTCGGGAGATCTCAGATGGAGACTGACCCGACCCCACCTTTTATAGCAGGTGGGAGGATAACTCCGCCCCCACAGCCACAAAAGCCAATTAACCCAAAAACAACTGGATTAACAGATTAACTAGATTAAATCAGTCACTGGAATAACAGATTAACTAGATGAAATCAATCAACAATCAGCCTTGGTGAAGCACTAGGCTGCTGCCTACCTACCTGTGCTTGCCTGAGCTGGTCTCAGGAGATCTCTAGATTTATAGGTATTTAAACAGTACTAATTGTTGGGCTGGAGAGATGGCCTAGCGGTTAAGAGTGCCGACCGCTCTTACAGAGGACCCGGGTTCAATCCCCAGCACCCACATGGTGGCCAAGAATCACATTTTCTCTATCCACTCATCAGTTGAGGGGCATTTGGGTTGGTTCCAGCTTTTTGCTATTGTGAACAGAGCTGCAATAAATATAGCTGTGCATGTATCTCTGCAGTAAGANTTTTCCCTTAGTTTTTATTTACTACTCTAAAATATAATTACATACTGTCCATCTATATATGGCAATTACAATATCCGACAAGTGGTAAGTTAATGCTAGAGCCCTTTAAGGGATTAACATTATAACACCACAGTTGATTTGCAGATAAAAAGAATATAATAGTAATGCTTGCCGCTTGCTTTTCAAATGGGGATTTGGTATTAGTATCTACAAATGAGAGATACCATTTGTTGTTGTTTTTCTTTGGGACTGTTTTTCTTTCACTTAGTCTTAGTGGCTTCGAACCCTCCATTTTCTGCCATTTCATAATTTATCTTTCCTTATCCACTGCATAGACCTCCACCGTGCAGATGTACCACGATTTGTCACCCACTTGTCAGTTTGAGGGGCATTTTTGTTTTGGTCAGCATCTTTGTCTATCGTGACAAGAGAGCTGCAACAACATAGATGTGAATGTATGTTTTGCACATTAGGGATGAGTCTTGTGGATATATCATACCCAAAGTTTGGTAAATGATGGCTGTCAAGTCGGTAAGCTTATGATTGAGTCTTTTTAAAGCATTCTCCACACTGCCTTCCACATAGTGGTTGTAAGAGTTTACATTACCACCAGCAGTGGATGTGTGTTCTTTCCCCACAATCTCTCCCTCATTTGGTGTCATTCTTTTTCTTGATCATGGTCTTTCTGATTGGGGTGAGATAGACTCTCAGTTTAGTTTTGATTTGTATTTCCTGAATTATTATGCGATGTTGAACACTTTTTAAGATGTTCCAGCCCATCTTTACATTCTCATTTTGTGATCATGTCTCTGTCAGCTTTTACTCCATCTTTGAGCAGGTCATTTCTGTTTTACTTCTCTGGCTTTTTGAAGTGTTTATATATCGGATGTAAATGCTCTCTGCAATGCGTGCACTTGGTGAAGGTTTTCCATCCACTCTGGGGTTTTCTATTCACTTCCTTGATTGTTGCTGTACAGAAGCTTAATGAGTTTGATCAGAGTCACTTCCATTTTTTTAACCTTATTTCCTGTGAGGCTGCTGGTTTTGATTAGAAAGTCTTTTCTATGCATATGTCTTGTAGGTTTGCTCCCAAATTTTTCTTCTATTACTTCATGATTTTAGATTTACATTGAGGATCTGTGATCCATTGGAGTTGATTTTTTTTTAAAATTTTTACTTTTTATTTTTTTAAAGGGGATTCTACAAATATAAGAGCACAGTTGTTTTCAGATCACATTAACTAATGTTGCTCAGTGCCACACCAACTAGGAATTTGGTGCTGAACATACACATATGAGGGAGACCATTCCTCATTTGTTTTTCTGGAAACCTGTGTTACTTCACTCAGCATAAATCTTCTAGCTCCAGCCATTTTAAACCTGCAAAGTTTCATGATGTCTTCTTTCTTTTACTGCTGCATAGAACTCCATTGTATAGGATTACCATATTTTCTCTATCCACTTGTTCAGTTTTAAGGGGCACTTGGGTTGGTTTCCAGATCTTTGCTATTATAAGGGAGCTTGCAATAAACATGGTTGAGCATGTATCTCTGCAGTAAGATGAGTCCCGTGGGTACATACCCAGGAGTGTTATGGGCCTGGTTAGGTGGGCAAGTTCATTCATGAGACTTCAGGGTTTCTTCACACTGTTTTTCCATAGTGCGCGTTATGGAACTTTCATTCCCACCAGCAATGGATTGAGTGTTACCTTTCTCCACAACCCTTCTCTAGCACTTGGTATCATTTGTTTCCTTGATCCCAGCCAGACTTATATTGGAGCTGAGATGAAATCTTAAAACTGTTTTAATTTGGCATTTCCTTATATTAGTGACGTGAACACTGTTTAAGATGTTTCAAAGCCACTCTAATTCCTCACTTGTGAAGTCTTCCTTCAGCTCTTTGCTTCCATCTTTTGAGTGAATTAATTTGTTTTCCTTTCTTTGTTTTTTTGAGTTGAGTTTATATAATCTGGAAATCAATGTTTCGTCAGATGTATCTCTGGTGAAGAGATAGTGGGATTTCTGCTAACTTATTCTTGATTTTTTTCTTTTATGTACAGAACACTTTTGAAGCTATTTAATGAGGTCCCATTTGTTATTGTCGATCTTATTTCTTGCACGGCTGCTGGTCTTATTGGGAAGTCTTTTCCTACACCATGTCTTATAGTCTGCTGCCAACTTTATTCTGCTATCGCTTTTCAGAGTTTTGGGTTTTCATGTTGGAGGTATTTTATCCATCTGGAGTTGACTTTGACAGGGCGAGCAGGTATGGGTTAATTTTATTCTTCTAACAATGGTGATCCAGTTTTGCTACAACAACCACTTGCTGAAGAGCCTGTCTTTCCTCCATTGTGTCCTTCTTGGCCCCCCTTGTCAAATATGAGGTGTGGTGGTTTGAATGAGTTGAGCGTCCCCCATAGGCTTAAGTACTCAGATATTTTGTCCCCAGTTGGCGGCAGCTGTTCTTGAAGGTTCTTGAGAGGATGTGGCCATGCTTTATAGAGAAAGTTATGTTATTGGGGGCAGGCTAAGTGAGTTTAACAAGACTGATTGGTCTCCAGTCACTCTCTCGCTTCCTGTGCTCATTAGCGAGTATCGTGACCCTCAGCTTGCTGCTTTCCAGCTCCAGCCACCATGCCTCCAACACAATGGACTCTAATCCCTGGAACTGTCAATCGTATCTCAAATAAACTCTTCTTTTTAGAAGTTCTTTTGGCATGCTGTTTATCACAGCAATAGAAAATTGGACTAATTACATGAGGTTGACTGAAATCTGTGATCGTGCTCAAGTTTGGATCTCTCAGTTTTGTTCCATTGTCAAACTGGTCTATTTTGTGCAGTACCAAGCTTTTTGCATCGACTATAGCCCCTATAGTATAGTTTTTGAAAGTCTGGTACAAGAGATTCCCCCCAGTTTGCTCTTTTTACTCAGTGCTGCTTGGTTATTCGAGGTCTTTTGTTTTCCCAAAATTAAAATTAAGGACTTTTTCCCAAGCCTGTGAAGAAATTCTTGGAGTTTTAATTGGGATGCATTAAATCTGGTAGACAAGAGTTTTGGTAGAATGGGACATTTTTAACATATTAATTTTCCCAGTCCAAGAACATGGGATGTCCATGCTTCTGATGTCTCATTCTGACAAATTTCCTTCTCAGTGGGTCTTAAATTTTTGTACAATCTTTGGCTGCCGTTTGGTAGGTTTTTCCCAGGTATTCATTGTACGAGGACTAATCAATGTGTGGAAGTTCTCCTTGTATTCCTTCTCTAATTTCTTTTTGTGTAAAGAAAGGGTATTGATTTTCTAGGTTAATTTTGTATCCTGCCACTTTACTGAAACTACTTACCATTCACTTGTTACCGGAGTTTCACTGGTGGAGTTTTATCAGCTATCCCTAAAATAAACAATCGCATATCATCAGCAAATATGAATAGCTTGATTTCCTCTTTTACCCAATTAGTACTCCTAATTTCTCTTTCTTGCCTTATTGCCCTAAAGTGTCAAAAGCAACTATATTGAAGAGGAGTGGTAGACAGGGAACAAAACTGCTGAGTTCCTACCCCTCTTAAGGGAATGCTTCTGTCATTTCCCCATTTAAGAAAAATTGATATTTGACTTGTGGGTATTTTGTGTATGGTTTTGATTACACTGAGGAATGATCCCATCCAATCCAATCCTTCTAGGACTTTAAGCTGAAGGAATACATAGATTGTCAAAGTTTTCTGCATACAATTGAGATGATCGTGGTTGATTATTTTGTCTTCCAGCCAAATTCTCATATAATTATGATATTTATGATTTTTGTTTGTATGTTGAACCATCCCTGCATCTCTGGTATAAATCCAAAAACTTGGTCATGATGGATGATCTTCTTGATGTGGGTCTGTATGCAGTTTGCAAGTATTTTGTTGAGAATTTTTTCATCTGTGTTCATTAATGAGATGGGTCTATAGTTCTCTGTTTTGGTTGTATCTTTGCTTGGTTTTGGTATTAGAGTGATGCTGGCTTCTAAAAGGAATTTGGGAGAATTCCTTCTGTGTCCTTCTAAAAATCCGAGTAATAATGGTTGTAAGTCTTTTTGAAATGTTTTATAGAATTCTGCCGTGAAACCATCTGGGCATGGCCTTTGTTGTTGGGAGGTTTCTTACTACATCTTCAATTACTTCAGATATTATGGGTCTGTTTAAGCTGTCAATCTCTTCTTGTTTGAGCTTTGGTGATTCCCAGGATTTCAGATATTCATCCATTTCTCCCAGGTTTTCAAACTTAGTACAGTATAGGTTTTTGAAGTATTCCTGTATGATTGTCTGGGTATTTTCTTTGTTGCTATATTTACCCTTTCATCATGGATTCTGTTGATTTGGAGTTGTTCCTTCTTTCTTTTGATTAACTGGGATAGAGTTATATGTTGTTATTTCTCTCAAATAACCAACTTTTGGATTAATTGATTTTTTTGTATTGTTTACTTTGTTTCTATTCCTTTGATTTCTGCTCTGTTTTTTATTATTTCTTTCTGTCTGTTGCATTTAGGGTTCATTTATTGTTGTCTCTCAGTGTTTTTAGCTGCAGTGTTAGATAGTTCACTTGTGCTCTTTCTGTTTTTCTAATGGAGGCACCCAGCGCTATAAACTTCCCTCTTAGGACTGCTTTTAAAGTATCCCCTAGGTTTTGTTGTGATGTATTATCATTGTCATTCAGTTCCAGGAAGGCTTTTATTTATTTATTTTTTTATGTCTGGAAATTGTTTATTTTAATTTTAATTTTTTATTGATGATTTGTGTATTTCATACATCATTTTTCAATTCAGTTCAGGCATATTTCCCTTTCCCTTCCCCCAACCCCACCCCACCCCATCCCAGATCATGCATTCTGCCATAAATTTCCTGCATCTTTCTCTGTTATTTTTTTCATTTTTTAACAATAAGTGATAATTTATGAGTACAAGCATCCTTCATGTAAAACCAATTTGCAAGCAGTTGTGCCCAAATCCACACAGNTTTCATTTCATCCTGTGATTTCTTTAATATATCCATTTCCTTTTTGAGTTTCTCAATCTCTTCTTGGTGCTCCTTACTTAGTTGGTTGCCTTCCTTTTTCAGTGTTTCTACCTCCTTTAGGTGTTTGTTTTTTTCTCTCTCTAGTTCTTTCTGGAGTTTGTCAATCCCTACCTTTCGTTATTTTCGAAGTTTGTCATTGTATCCCTCTAGGTCCTTTTTGAGTTTTTCATTCTTTCTTTTTAGTTCTCTGAGTTCTTCTTTATTGTCTTTAATTTCTCTGCATAGGTCTGCAATTATTCCTCTAAGGTCTGTTTCTGGGGTCCCTTCCAGGAGGATCCCATTGTAGCTATCTCCTACTGGGTTGGTAGATCTTGGTGCGGAATTATCCTGCACCTTTCCCATGTTGTCCCTTCGTTGTGTCCCTGGCATGTGGTTTTACCTTTTGTGATTCAAATCTCAAATGCCTTTTCAGTGTGTTGAAGGCTGAAAGCTTGTTTTATTTTGCTTGCCTTCTTCTGATGCTTCCCCCCCCCCCTTGTTTATGGAGTGTTGACTTGTCTAGGTTTCAGACTTTCACGTTTGCTTATATATTGGATATTGGAAGACTAAGTCACTCTTCCTTTCCTGTTCCGGAGGTTCTCCTAATCCACTGGATACTCTCTCCTCAATTCCAGTTGTTGGGGGGGGATTCCTGACTTAGCCCGTGCTCTGGCACCTGCCTGGAGCAGTGTCAGGCTGCTCCTGAGCCCTGACATAGTACCTCACTATGGCCACCTGAGCCAGACCCAAACCAGGACTGCTTCTGGCTACTAGGGGGAAGGGCCACCCAGCCAGGCAGCCACACTCTGCCGGGGCTTAAGGCTCCAATCTAGACCTGCCAGCCACCAGCTCCTCTGTCACAAACAAGCAAATCAATTGTCCAGCACCCTGTGAGTCAATGTCCTAAGTTTTTACCTGCCTGGAGCAGTGGTGGGTTGCTCTTGAGCCCTGACATGGGACCTCACTATGGCACCCAAGCCAGACCCAAACCCTTTTTATTTCTTCCTTTATCTCTTCCTTGACCCATTCATTATTCAGGAGTGTGTCTCCATGTTTTCTTGAGGATAGTAGGGCTTATCCTGGTGTTGATATTGCTCTTTATTACACTGTGGTCTGACAGAATGCATGAAATTATTTCAACCTTTTTTGTATTTGTGGAGGTTTCTTCTGTGTCCCAGTATGTGGTCAAATTTGGAGAATGATCCCTGGGGTGCTGAGTAGAAAGTGTATTCTCTGGTATTAGGGTGGAATATTCAGTAGATGTCTGTGTCATCTGTTTGGTGTATGGTATCATTCAGTTCAGATGCCTCTCTGTTTATTCTTTGTCCTGCTGACTGTCCAAAGGCTCAGTGGGGTAGTGAAGTCCCCTACTATGAGAGTACTTGGGTAAATCTGTGCCTTGAGGTCCTGGAGAATTGTCTTTATAAAGTTTGGTGCACCAGAGTTTGGTGCATATATTTTCATGATTGTGCAATATTCATGGTCAGTTGTTCCTTTGATACAAATGTACTGTCTTTCTTTGTCTCTTCTGATTTCTTATACTTTGAAGTCTATTTTGTCTGATATTAAAATAGCAACAACTGCTTTCTTTTTGGTACCATTTGCTAGGAATATTTTTTTTCATCCTTTCACTTTAAGGTGGTGCCTATCCTTGAAGGTAAGATGCGTTTCTTGTATTCAGCATACAAATGGGTTCTGTTTCCTAAGCCAATCTCCCAGTCTATGTGTTTTGATTGGGGAGCTTAGTCCATTAATATGTAAGGTTATAACTGAAAGATGTGTGTTGCTTCCCTTCACCTTATTATCCATTTGCATTTTTGATCTAGGTTTCTACTTCTGTAGTTATGCTTTTATTAATTTCTCTTTCTTGATGCCTGGGGATAGTTGCTCCTTTCTTCTGTCCTTTGAATTGCTTCAAGTATTCTCTGAAGGGTTGGTTTTCTGGACATGTATTCTTTCATCTTGTTTATGTCATGGAAGATTTTTCTCTCTCTTTCATCTATATTTGACATTTTTCCTAGGTAAAGTAACCTGGGTTGGCATCTATAGTCCTTTAACACTAAGAATGCTTTGCTTCACGTTCTTTTGCTTTCATAGTTTGCACTGAGAAGTCAGTTGTAATTCTGATAGGTTTCCCCTTATATGTAACTTGTTTTTCTCTTGTGGCTTTCAGAATTTTGTCTTTGTTTTGGGCATCTAGTGTTTTAACTATGATATGGTATGGTGAGTTTCTTTTCTGATCTTGTCTGTTTGGAGTTCTATGTGCTTCTTGTATTTGTATTGGTTTGTCTTTTTTTTAGTTTGGGGAAATTTTCATCTATTATTCTGTTGAAGATCTGATCAATACCATTCTCTTGGGATTCTTCTCCTTCCTCTATCCCTATGATGTGGAGGTTTGATCTTTTCATAGTGTCCCACAATTCCTAGTTGTTCCACTTTTGTGTATTTTTAAATTTTTCATAATCTTTACTTGAGCTTTTAGTTGTTCTGTGTTAACTTCCAGGTCTGATATTCTTTGTTCTGCTTCCTCCATTCTACTTCTGAGACTTTTTCCATTCCTTTCCTCTTGATTGGATGAGTGTTTGAATTCCTTTTTCATTTTATCTTTTGATTTCTTTAATATTTCCACTTCCTTTTGGAGCTTCACAATCTCTCCCTGTGGCTCTTTGCTTCACTGGTTGGTTTCCTTTTCTTATCCAACATGAGATCTTTTCAGTGTTTCTACTTCCTTCTAGAGTTGGTCATTTTCTTCCTCTAGTTCTTCCTGACATTTGTCATTTTCTCTCTCTAGGTCCTGGAGTTTTTCACTCTATATCCTTAGTCCTCTGACTTGTTCTTTATATTCTTTGATTTCATTGAATACGTTCACAATTCTTCCTCTAAGATCTGTGTCCTGTGCCATCCCCAGGGTGTTCCCACTGTAGGAATCTCCTACAGGGTTGGAAGAGCTTGGTTTGGAATTATCCTGCACCTTTCCCATGTTGTCCCTTTGTCCTGTTCCTGGCATGTGAGTTTCTCTTTGCCTGTATTCCAGTGTGAATCCCAAATGCCTCTTCACTGTGTTAAATGCTTGCTTTGCTTGCCTCTTTCATATGCCTCCATTGTTTGTTTGTTTAATTTGTTCTTCTCCTTGCTTATGGAGTGTTGACTTGTCTAAGTTTTAGGCTTTCTATTGGAAGTCTATCTCACTCTTCTCTTTCTGTTCTGAAAGTTCTCCAAAGAATCCACTTGGACACTCCCTCGGCAATTCCTGTTGGCAGGGTTAGGGGCGTGGGGGGAGGAATATACCTGTTTAACCTGCACCTAGGTACTCTGTGCTTCAGGTGGTCCTGGGAAATCCCCGATCTAAATTCTGTGCACTCGTGTCAATTTTTTTAAGATTTAAAAAAATGTTTTCTTCTCAGCAAATGGTATTGGCAAAACTGTATCACCATTTTTAGAAGAACAAAATTAAACCCCTACCTTTCACCCTGTACAAAAATAAACTCCAAATGGATCAAAGATCTCAGCCTAAAACCTGAAACCCTGAAGGTGATAGAAGAAAAAGTCAGCAGCAACCTACAAGACATAGGTGTAAGAAAAGACTTTCTAAATCAAACAGCAGCTGCACAGCAAATAAAGACAACAGCTGACAAGTGGGACCTCATCAAACTCAAAAGCTTTTGTACAGCTAAACAAACAATCAAGGAAGTGAAGAGAAAACCCACAGAGTGGGAGAAAATCTTTACCAGTGATACATCTGACAGAGCATGAAGGTCAAGAATATATAAACTACTCAAAGAACAAAGAAGGAAGAAGACAAATGACCTACTCAAAAGATGGAGTAAAGAGCTGAACAGAGACTTCACCAGGTAGGAATTAAAGATGGCTGAGAAACATCTTAAAAAGTGTTCAACATCATTAATAATTAAGGAAGTGGAAACCACTCTCAAATATCATCTCACTCTGATAAGACTAGTCAAGATCAAGAAAACAAAATACACCAAATGCTGGAGAGGTTGTGGGGAAAGGGGAACACTCATCCACTGATGGTGGGAATGTAAACTTGTACAACCACTGTGGAAAGCAGTGTGGAGAACCCTTAAACAATTCAAAATGAGCCTACCACCTGACCCAGCCATACCACTCCTGGGTATATACCCACAAGATGCATCCTACTGCAAAGATACATGCTCAGCTATATTTAGTGCAGCGCTCTTCATAAGAGCAAATACCTAGAACCAACCCAAATGCCCCTCAACTAATGACTAGATAACAAAAATGTGGTACATCTACACAATGGAGTTCTATGCAGCAGTAAAGAAAGATGACATCATGAGCTTTGCTGGTAAATGGATGGAACTCGAGGCAATTATATTAAGTGAAGTAACACAGTCCCAGAAAAAAAAAAAAAAGGCAAATGGTTTCCCTCATTTGTGGATGCTAATACCAAATCCCCAGTTTGCAGGCAAACTGAGCAATTTTATTATTATATTTCATTGTATCTGAAAGCATCTGTGCTATTAAAATGTGAATCTTTAAATGGGCTCTAGAATTTTCCTACCACTTATACTCACACATTGTAATTACCATATATAGATGGAGGATATGTAGTCATATTCTAAAAAAAGAATGTAAAGTTACACAACTTTATACCTGCATGCAAATTTACTGTTAAAATGTGAATCTCTAAATGTGGTTAGGAATCAACCTATAGTTTATTTTCAGAATTTTTTAATTTTGACTTATGTGTGGAGTGTATATATGCATATTTTGGAATAAGATAAAATAAAAAAATAAAAAAAATTCTTCATGGAAAACACTGTCCATGTTGTAACATATTTGAAATGCTAAATAATTCTCTAGAGTATAGTCATTTTCATATATATTTGCCTTTTAATTTGGGCACACAAAGCTATACTTTGCAATTTCCAAAGAGAAAATGTATTTTTATTATTATAAGTTTCTTGGTGTTATAAGCATATGTTGAAGGCATCTTTGGTACAATTAAAATATTAAATTATTTTCATTAATTTCTTTTCTGTTAATGATTAGTTTACTAAATGTTCTAAGAATCTCTTTTCCCTAATAATATTCCCCATCATGCTGTAGCAATTTGGGGTGATATACCCCTTTATGATTCATTATAATCTACCAAATGTACATCTGCCAATAGAAAGAGACAGCTTTGAGAGGGGTGAAATACATGATTCCCAACACATGTTACTAGTTTATATCATAAAATAAATTATGGAAGCATGTCTGAAACCATAAAATATCAGAATCATTTTAGAGTACGCTTTAATCTTGTTCTTACACAAAACAAATTTTTCTGAGTCATAATTTTAAGATTTTTCTGAGTCATAATTTTAAGACAAAATATGTTTTACACATTTCTGTATAGATTTTTTTAGTTAAATCATAAATAAGGGAGTGCATGTGTAGATGAGATAGAGTACATGTCTAGCATAAAAGAAGACCTAGGTTTGATTCCCAGTACTTCATAAACCATCCAGAGCAGTGCACATCTGCAATTCTTTTGCTCAGGAGGTGAAGGAAGTATGACAGAGTTAAAATTAATATTTTCTATATGATGATTTGGAGGCCAACCTGCATATTTGAGATTGTTCCTTAGAGTCAAACAAACAGGGATGGAGAGATGTCGCAGCAGTTAATAATGTGTACTGCTATTGCAGAGGAATCGAGTGGTTTCTCAGAATTTTTTGTTTTTAACAACCTAGGAATGATAGCTCACAAATGCCTGTAAATCCAACTCCCTACACACACACACACTAATTTACACATACACAAACACACACAAATAAAAATGCTCTACTTTTAAAAGGAATAATAAAAATAATAATAACCATAACAACACCACTACATTACCTTGCAAGCTATCTTCCACCTCCATAAGAGATTACTGAAACAATTATAGTTCCAGATCTCATATACACTGTTATTTCCCATGAAAATCATTCGGAAACAAGTGAAATACATTGAGGAATTAACTAATTACAAAACATCAAAGCTGTAACAATGAACCATAGAAAGAGATATATGAATGTTTTCAGCCCCCCAATACCTTAATGTACTACAGTTTTTAAAGTATTTTACCATTACGTTTCTTTCTTTTCCATAAGTGAAAAATTTTCAATTTTCTAAATTTAAATATATATGTTTTATTGAATTTTTGTACATTTTATACATCTTTAAGTTAATTTTTATTGAGTACATGTCATACAACATTTCTTAATCAAATTTAGATTTACTCCCCCATCCATGCCCACCCCTCACACCCCCCACCTCCCCCACCAGAGCTCATGGATTCTGCCATACATGTTAAGTCCTGTCTTGCATCTTTTTCTTGGTCTCTTATAACATTTTTGATGCAAAAGTTTACTCTTTTGGTCAGTTCTTTGAACAGACTTTTCTCTCTCTCTTTTTTTTTTGTTCCCTTTAATTTTATATTATTCCAAAGTATGCATTTAAACACTCCACACATAAATCAAAATTACAAAGTTTGAAAATAAACTATTGATCAATCATACTGAACCTCCTTCCTCTGCTGCATTCCCCCATAGTCCACTCGCAGGACTTCATGCATTCTGACATTTATGTGCAAGGCTACGAGTCAAGCTTGGATGTCCAGATGTCCTTGTTATGAGCTTGTTCATTAGAGTCAGTTCAGCTTTTCTAGTGTTATGTCCTTGAAGACCAACTCTCCATTACATAGAAGTGATTATTATTTCAATAGTTTCTCACCTAAGGTTAGGGTCTCCTACCCATTTTCCATTTCTCTTCAGGGTTTTTCTTGAGTTTGTGTAGGTCTATATAACACCATTGCTGTAAGTTCATATGAGCAACTTCCCAGCCACCTAGAAAAGTCCTCCGTGTGGTCATCCTCCATCCCTAGCTTTTACAGTTTTTCTGCCTCATCTTCTACAATTGTCCCTGAGGCCTGGATAGATGATGTATAATATAGGAGTCCTATCCAAAGTCAGGCACTCTGCAGTCTCTTCTTTTCTATGTTTTGGCCAAGTGTGACTGCCTAAAGACAGATCATCCCCATCTTTTTCATGTGGAAGCTTCACTGATGAGAGTTGAGAGATGCATTAATATTCTCTATAATCTCACTATGTTCCATGACCCTTAGATGTAGAGGTTCTATTATAAATGTATCACTTAGGGCTGGGCATCTCATAAACATTCTCTGTGTTTTACCAGTCAGAGTACACTCTAATAGTCTCCATCTGATGCAAAATAATTTTTGACATGTATACATATCAGCAAATATTAGAATACGTATTTATCAAATAGTAAGGCATTAACTTTGTCCTGGGATATGACAGACATAGGGTTTTCTCTAGGTTCTATGACCTCTCTGGCACATGTTTTGGGCTATGTTTACAGTACCACACATGAGTTCCCTCCCAATGAGTAGGCTTTAAGTTGTATAAGATTTCATCCAGGATAGCATGTCTCTACTGCCCATATATAGTTTGCTATCTTGGTCTTTGTGGAGTTATTGGGCTTTGAAGGTGGGGTTGGAATATTGATGGATTTTTCACCGTTAGCAACTTTCATAGTGTCTTGTAAAATTATGAGAGCTGGTCTTCAGGGAAGTGGCTCCCAGGTCAATCCCTGCTGGATTGCTCCAACTCCTGTCTCCAAAGTATGTCCTGTCTTCAACAATAAGTTAGTGTCTTTGAGTTCTGGAAGGCAATTGAGGGTTATAGAAATAGCTTTTATTAATTTTTGAGTATTTTTTACTAACCTGACTAACAACTCAAAGTGTGATTTCTCCTGTCTGGCACTGTGTTTCTGGTTATATATCCTTCAGCTATAATCATATGCCCATGTACAGATATTATATATGTATATGTGTACATATTACACTAAATATATGTATATATACATATATACATATAATTTGTGCATTGAACTAACTAGTTTCCCTATGGTTTTTCATATCACTTAAGCATTGTTTGTCTCTCAACTCCCTCTCCCTGTCTAACCTCCCTTCTCCCTCTCCAGTTAGAATTCTCCCATTTCCCCCTAGATAATACCTATCTCCTATCAGTCCCTCTCCCTTGAGCTCCTTCTTCCTGTTTACCCCCATGATTCCTTATACAACACCCCCTCCTCTTATCCAAGTAAAGTACTCCCACTTCCCCCATTTCCTCCATTTAATCCTTCTATTTATATATTCATTTTCTCTTTTATTTGTGCATTACTGTTTCTTTAAGGTTGCTGCATTAACTTTCCTGGGAAGACACACCAAAAGAACAGTTTCCACAAAGACTTCTTGGTAAACCAATTATTGTACTTTGAGTAATTATAGGAGCATGGATGGTAAGTTAGTTACAAGAATGTGGGTGACTCCAAACAGCTGCATCCCTGAAAAGTCTACTCCTAATATGGATGATGAGTTTCCATTCAGGTTTATACCATCTTTTGACATTGTTACTTCAAATTTTAATGGACATTTACCAAGTTCACATTCAAGAATATTGAAATCCAGATCCACCTTGCAAAAAAATAATAAAAATAAGAAAGGAAAGCAAAAAAGTTACATATTTTTAAAGTTTACACTTTGTGTTGAGGCACACTCATAGCTCTCCCACAGAATGTAGGTCATGCAGGCCCCTAGTTGGACATGCCTTGCATTTACTGTCCTGTCCGATTTCCCATTAACATTGATGCTTTAGATTATCTGCCTTTTCCCAAATCACATACACATACAGCTGGGAGGGAAGCACAGGTCAGAGAAGTGGGAGGTCATTTATGAGTAATCTTCCTGAAACGTTCTTTCCAGACAAACCATCAATAGGCCCAGTCTAGTTGAAAGCTCTTCCTGCTCACCATGGTTGTTCTGATTAAGGTAATAAGGGCAAGCATTGCAGAAAAGATGGTATACATTTTTCTTATACAAATCTTGCGTTGTCTTGTTTTAGTTGTGTTTTTCAGTTTGTTTTATGTTCTTTGTTCATGAAAAGATTTTAATTTCTGCACACATATTTATTTATTTGAAACATTCATTTGTGCCTGGAGAAATGCTCTAGCAGTTAAGAGTGCTGACTGCTCTTGCAGAGGACCTGGGTTTGATCCCCAGAACCGTCTTTAACTCAAGTTCCAGGGGAATCCAACACCTTCTCGGATACACAAACCTACATGCAGACAGTACATTCATACACACACAAAAATAAATAAAATTTAAAAAAGTTTGAAACATTCATTTGAAAATTTTAATACAAAGCAGAAGATGTTCTATTGCAGGGACTTGCTGAAGAATAAGTTTCTTTTCCCTCAATTTCTCTTCCTACCCTGTTCTACTCTATAACATCCAAAACTTTTTATTTCATGTCAAACACAACACAAACTGGAAAAAAGTATTCACTCGATCAGCATTGTTCAATTATGTGTCTTGCATTTTATTTTTCACATATAGTAAGTTATAATGCATCCAATGTCAGGGAGCTAATATGTAAACTATTGGGACATTGCTTGGCAGAACATCTGATTCATAATTAATTAATTAAAGTATAAAATACACTTTTGAGACTGGTTGCTGGCATTTCAATGAGCATTTGATTTGGAATGAGTGAATACTAAGGGTATCTTCTAAAAGAGTTACTTAACAATCATTATCTTGGACTGCCAGCTTACACATTAATACATCATATTCATAAGCCTTAAAGCAGCTTTTGTAAAATTCAATTCTCTTAAATTAATGAAGACCATAGTAGCTAAGTATTTTTACCTCATATAAGCAAACAGAGCTCCTTAAAAATAATCTGTATCCAAAATTTAAGAGATAAAACCTCACAGATATAAAGTAAAATGGCAATTGAAAAATATGTAACAATTAAGATTTAATAATGTGATTTTTTTTTCATGCTTCTGGATGATGTAAAATGCAGGAATGCCTGAAACCGTGTATTTTCGCATATAAATGCATTTTTAATTTAGATAATATCATTTTTTAAAATTATGTTCTTTTTTATTGACATTTTGCATATTTCATACATCATTTTTTGGTCCAATTTGGATACATTCCTTTCTCCATGCCCCTCCCCCCACCCCAGTTTATGCATTCTGCCATACCTGTCTTGCATCTTTCTCTCAGTCTTTCCAAGGATTTTTTTAAATGCAGAGACTTGTTGTTTTGAGCAGAATTTAACTGTATCAGTCAGTTCTTTGACCCAGTCTTATGTTGGTGTTGTTCCCTCCCCTTTGTATTACTCCAAATTATGCCCATTTAAACAGCACATATGTATCAAAATTATTATTTCTGAGAATAAACTGTATGTTAATTCCAAAATATGTTTGGGGTTCACCTTTCCCTTTACTTTTATATTAATCTAGAATATGCATACATATCTTCCACCTATATATGGTAATTACACTGTCTGATTATAAGTGGTAGGTTAATTCCAGAGCCCATTAAGAGATTCACATTATAAACAGCACAGTTTCTTTTGGATTCAAAGAAATACAATAATAAAGTTGCTCAGTTGCCTACAAACAGGGGATTTGGTGTTAGATTCCACAGATGAGGGAAACCATTTGATTTTTTGTTTTTCTGGGACTGTGTTACTTCACTTAGCATAATGGCTTTGAGTTCCATTCATTCACTGGCAAAGTTCATGATGTCAACTTTCGTTACCACTGCATAGAACCCCATTGTGTAGATGAACCATATTTTTGTTATCCAGTTATCAGTTGAGGGGCATTTGGGTTTGTTTCATATCTTCCCTATTGTGAAGAGAGCTGCAATAAACATAGCTGTGCATGTATCTTTGCAGTAGGATGAGTCTTGTGGGTATTTATCCCCAGGAGTAGTATGACTGGGTCATGTGGCAGACTCATTTTGAGTCTTTTAAGGATTCTCCACACTGCTTCCCATAGTGGGTTTTCTCTTTATTTCTTTGATTGTTTCTTTAGCTGTACAGGAGCTTTTGAGTTTGATGAGGTACCACTCCTCTGTTGACCTTATTTCCTATGCAACTGCTGTTTAGTTTAGAATGTCTTTTCCTACATCTATGTCTTGTAGGTTGTTGCCAACTTTTTCTTCAATCATCTTCAGGGTTTCAGGTTAAAATCTTTGATCCACTTGGAGTATTTATTTATTTATTTATTTATTTTTTTGGTCTTTTTGAGACAGGGTCTCCCTGTAGCCCCAGCTGTCCTGGAACTCGCTCTGTAGACCAGGCTGGCCTTGAACTCACAAAGATCCGTCTGCCTCTGCCTCCCAAGTGCTGGGATTAAAGGCATGCACCACCACACCCAGCTTGGAGTTTATTTTTGTACAAGGTGAGATGTACGGGTTAAATTTTGTTCTTCTACAACTGGTGATCCAGTTTTGCCAACACTATTTGTTAAAGATGATTCCTTTCCTCCATTGAAATTTTTGGCCCCTTTGTCAAATATGAAGTGGCTGAAATTGTATGAGCTCAAGTTTGGATCTTCAGTTGTGTTCCATTGATCAATGGGTCTGTTTTTGTGCCAGTACAGGGCTGTCTTTGTGACTACAGCCCTGTAATATAGCTTGAAGTCTGGTAAAATAATCCCCCCTGTATTGCACTTTTTGCTCATGGTTGTATAGCTATTCAGGGTTTTTTGTTTTTCCATATGAATTTAAGGATTCATTTTTCCAAATCTGTGAAAAAGCTATATTGGGGATTTTGATTGGGGTTGCATTGAATCTGTATATTAATTTGGGTAGAATGCACAATTTTACTATATTAATTTTTCCAAACCATGAGCATGGGAGGCTTTTCCATCTTTTGAGGTCATATTCAATCTCCTTCTTTATCTGAGAGGTCCATTTCATGTATTGTATTGATCAGTTCCAATGTCTCTCTGTTTATTTTTTGGCCAGTTGACCTATCCAAGGGACTCAGTCAGGTACTGAAGTCTCCCACCCACTATTAGTGTGCTGAGATTAATCTGTGTCCTGAGGTCCTGAATGATTTTGTTTACAAAGTTCATTTCACCAGTGTTTGGTGCACAAGCATTTAAGACTGTGAAATCTTACTGGTTAATCGTTCCATTGATAAGGATATAAAAGCCCTCTTTGTCTTTCTGATTAATTTTACTCTGAGGTCTATTTTGTCTGATATTAGACTAGCTATTCCCGTTTGGTTTTTGGTACCATTTGCTTGGAATATTTTTTCCATCCTTTCACTCTAAGGTGGTGTCTGTCCTTGAGGGTGAGATGAGTTCCTTGTAGACAGCATATAGATTGATTTTGTTTCCTAATCCATCCTCCTAGTCTTTGTCTTTGATTGCAGAGTTTAGACCATTAATATTTAAGGATATTATTGTTAGATTTGTGTTGTTTCCTTTCAACTTATTTTTTTCTTTGCATTCTTTGTCTAGGGTTGTATTTACTCTGTTATGATTTTATTAGTTTCTCTCTTTAGTTGCTTGGGGATAGTTGCTCCTTTCCTCTGTTTTTTGAACTGCTTCGAGTATTTTATGAAGTGTTGGTTTTTTGGGCATGTGTTCTTTAATCTTGTTTATGTCATGAAAGACTATTCTTTCTCCTTCAACTATAATTGCCATTTTTGCTGGGCATAGTAATTTTGGTTGGCATCTAAAGTCATTTAGCACTGCGAATACTTTGGCCCACATTCTTCTGGCTTTCATAGTTTACACTGAGAAATCACCTGTAATTCTGATGGGTTTCACCTTATGTGTAATTTGTTGTTTTTCTTTTGTGCTTACAGTATTTTGTCTTTGCTTTGACCATCTAGTGTTTTAATTATGAAATGGCATCGGGAATTTCTTATCTGGTCTTGTCTATTTGGTGTTCTATGTGCTTCTTGTATTTGTACGGGTTTGTCATTTTTCAGTTTGGGAAATTTTCTTCTATTATTCTGTTGAATGTCTGGTCAATGCCATTGTCATGGGATTCTTATCATTCCTCTTTCCCTATGATGTGGAGGCTTGGTCTTTTCATGTTATCCCACATTTCCTGGTTGTTCTACTCTTGTTTTGTTTTGTTTTGTTTTTTAATTTTCATAATCTTTACTTGAGGTTTCTAGTTGTGCCATGTTACCTATTGGTCTGATATTCCTTTATTCTGCTTTGTCCATTATGCTTTTGTGCTTTTTCCTATCCTTTCCTGCTAATTGGATAAATGTTCAAATTCCTTTTTTATTTCATCTTGTGATTTCTTCAGTATTCCCACTTCCTTTGGAGTTTTTCATTCTCTTCTTGTAGCTCCTTGCTTCACTTTTCAGTTACTTTTTTTCTTTCAGCCTGATATATTTTCAGTTTCCAGTTCCTTCTGGAGTTTGCCATTCTCTCCCTCTAGTTCTTTTCAGAGTTTGTCATTCTTTACTTCTAGTAACTTCATGAGGTTTTCATTCTCTCCCCTTAGTTCTCTGATTTGTTATTTATATTCTTTAATTTCTTTGAATATGTCTGCAATTGTTCTTCTAAGTTGGTGTCTTGGTTTCCTTCCAGGAAGATCTCTTTCCAGGACTGGTAGAGTTCAGCGGGGATTTATTATGAGCTTTTCCCATACTGTTGATTTTTCCATTGTGCCTTTGGCGTGTGGATTTGTGGTTTTTGTTGTTTTTGTTGTTCTTTGTTTGGATTCTGGTGCTAAACTCAAATGTTTAATATTCAGGACTGACTGATCACTCACTGCACTTCCTGCTGGTTTCTTCCTCAGCTTGGCTGTACAGCCTAGAATCACTGGCACTGTGCCTGTTGGAAAATCCCAACCAGAGCACCAGCAGCTTATAGTTTCCACTACAGTACCAGTAGCTCAAGCCCACAGGAAGGGGTTTTACTCCTTTGGTACCCAAGGTGGGGGGTTGAGTCCCTGGCCTGGCAGCAAGGCTGCATGCCTGTACGTCACCTGGTCTGGCCACCTGGTCTCCAGGCTTCCTGTCTGTCTCTCTATACTCACACATATTTCTTCTCTCTGGTCCCCAAGGCAAAGGGTGTAGTCCCTGGCCAGGCAGCAAGGCTGCATGCCAGTATCTCACCAGGTCTGGCCACCAAGTGTGCAGGCCTCCTGTCTGATAATATCATTCTATTGACACAGATTTTTCTAGAATGATTCAGTTGAAGAAAATTATTATTATAAAAATTATAATAGAACTAACTGAATGTGAATAGTTTTTCATATATATAAATATTTAAGCCACGATTTGTGGGTTTTTTACCCTCTTGTGATGGCTGCAGGGCAAATAAGTTCTAAATTTGCTTTTTGTTGTTGTATTGTTTGGTTTTGAATATTTTTTCTCAATGTTATATTTATTTATTAACTTTTTTGTATTCCATATAATACATTTTTAAACATATCCAGAACACCTCCAATATCTATATCCCCTGTACAGCAACATGATTTCATGCATTCCATCATATTTCAAGGAGTCTACAGGCAAGTTTTTGTTCCCAGATGTCCCTCCAGTGCAAATTCATCCAGTGGAGTTAAGATGGCCTATCTAGAGTCATTACCCCAAAGATCAACTTTCCCTCATCCAATAGTAACCAGCTTCAAGTATTTAACTACAACATTAGAAATAAACACATCTCTCTTGATTCTGACCCTAGTATTTCATGTTTCAAAGTGAGAGCATATCAATGATCTCTAAAGCGTGTATGGTCATCATTCCTCTGGTCTGATGGATGCCATTCCTCTGTTGAGGTTTCTTTTTCCCAAATATATCAAGTTTACCATCAGGATTAGCAGTTACACATATAATATACAGTGAAGTTATGTTTTAAACCTCACTGTGTGCTATTTTTAAATTATATTTTGATATTTCTAGTGATTTCATATGCTTTAACTTCCTGCATTATTATCGTCTGTCAGTAACATTTTCTTCTTTTGTAAAATGTTAAAATTTTTCTTCAGCAGTTATTATACATGGTATGCTTCTTTCAAAACCATGAAGTAAAATCACATATGAACTCCTGACTCACTAATCTTCAGCTATTATTTCTAAGAATTGTATATCTAATGACCCTGTTCATGGTATTTTCATATGGCCTGTGAGCTCCCAATATGAATTTTAAAGATATTTTTCTTAGCAAAATTTCTATAAATTATCAAATGAAAATCATTTTTCTAATTTAGATGGACATAATCTGTATGTATGTGCTTGTGTGAATGCATATATATATATATATATATATATATATATATATATATATATATAATCAACCTTGTCCTAACTTAATAAGCTCTCTGTAATTTAATGTTCCTTGTTAGTATTATTGTTACTTTTATTTATTTGGGGGGGTGAGAGGTTATTTTTGTCTTGTATTGTTTACTTGGACAGGGTCTCACAATGTAACCTATTCTGTCCATGAAACTCTGTATACAGCCCAATTTATTTGGGCCAATCTTCCTGCCTCAACATCCCAATTGTTAGACTTTAAATGTGTACACTACTATATCCAGCTCCTTCTTTGTTTCAATTAATTTAAGTATTTATTTATTTTCAATTTATTTTCAATTGGGCAATAAATAACTGATATAATCACATTTTCTTTATACCATGATTGTAAGACAAATATTTAGCAAATGATGAATATTTTTACAGAAATATGCATAAGCAATTATATTTTAAGATCCTTGTCTGTAAAGAAGCATAAAGCAATATAAGAAGAAGTGACTTATTACTTTGACAACGAACTTGCACTTTTAGGAAGGAAGGGTTTAGTTGTATAGTATTTTGAAGGCATGGAGTCTTTCAGAGTAGGGTTAGGCACAATGCTGGGGCATAAGGCAGCTGGTCTCTTTACAGCCACCACACAGAAACATAAAACACAAAGATACTAGATTCTTATTGGATTTCCCTCTTTTTTATTCAATAAATATTCTAGCTCTGGAATAGCTCAAGAATTCCCTTAGGTGCATTACCCTCTTGGCCACTCTTCTTTGTAGAGAATTTGTATTTTCATAAATTAAAGTTTTTGGAAGCTGAAGCCTGGTCCTCAGGGCACTTTTTTTCTTTTACCAAGGAGCATTTGAGCCTTCTCTTTCTTAATTCCAGCTCCTTTCTCTGAATCTACTCACATTCAGTGTAGGTCTTTATTCTTCATTTAAACCTGTTTGGAAATACCTTCACAGACATAAGAAGAAATAAGTCTCTTACATAATTTTTGATTCAAGCATGTTGACAAGGAACATTAATCATGATAAGTCTGCTGTTTGTCACCTTGAATATGAGGACATTATTTTTTAAATTAGAACATTCTACTCTGGCCCTAAGAGACACATAGAGATCTCATTTGTAAAATATATTCAGTTCAATTTCAAAAGTCACCATAGTCTTTAATGGTGCAAATTAGTATTCAAAATTCAGTCTTTACCATACCCACAAATCAAGTTCCATATTTCGGACACACAGTGCGTAGAACATTCTCATTCCATAACAGATCAAATAAAGATCATACCATAGCAAGTTCAAAATCCACCAGCACAAACACCAAATCATAAAACTCCATGTCTGTCATCGGAGTTTTTTGATACAATTGTCTGTGCTCCAACAGGTGTGGGCAGCTCTCCATCTAGAGTTCTGATACCTATATCACAAATAATCTGTCTTGGGCTCCATACCACTTTCTTGATGATGCATGCCCTGAGGTCCTGCATCTACATCTTTCTGTTGTCACCACTAAAACTAGGCTTTACCATCATACCTCAAAGATAATGGTATTTCAAATCCTTTTTGTAGGAAATTTGTGTGCATACAATAAAAACCTCTTCAAAGCAGCTTCCTAGCAAACTAGTGCAAAGCTCTGTGACTATGACAATTCCATGTCTGCAAAATGAGTACCATATAGAATTCTTGCCAATTCTGGGGCCATACTGAGATATAGCATGACCTCTTCCTACCATACCTGCATTGGACTCTATGTAAATTTGTTCCTGAAGAACAGACAACTCTTCCATAGGCAGTTTATAAGGCAAGAATTCCCTTAGGTGCACTATCCTCTCAGCCGCTCTTCTTTGTAGAGAATTTGTATTTTCATAATTTAAAGTTTTTGGAAGCTGAAGCCTGGCCCTCGGGACACTTTTTTCTTTTACCAAGGAGAGTTTGAGCCTTCTCTTTCTTAATTCCAGCTCCTTTCTCTGAATCCACCCTTGTGCATGTCTAAACTCCTTCACCAGTCTTTTCTTTTATCTAAAACATACTATCATATTTTTATGTTCTCTTTCTCTGTAAAACTAAGAAAACTGAGCAGTAAGCATTCAGTAGCCTGGATGTGAATTTCCAGGAATTTCCCTTATCATACAGCTTACTTTTGAAATAAACCTGACTCATTTTTTCATAGCACAGCGAACTAAAAACACATTCTTTTCCAGAATGAACATCAATGGTTTCTAGTCTTGTTTCTACTAGAGCTCTTGTTCCCCTTTGAACTCTCATCAATGGATTGCATTTTTCTCAGTATTCTGATCTTCCAAATTCCCACTGTAATGTTTCATTAATCTCTTCTCACTAAATTCTAGGGCTGTTCATTCATATTCTTCCCACATACCATTTTCAACTCCTGTGAACCACCTGGACAAGTTTATCACAGTAATGACTCCACTTCTTTTACCAAAGCAACTTAAGGATGGAAGGGTTTATTTGGCTCATGGTTGGAAAATATAAAGCTTGCTATATGATGGAAGGCAGGGCAGCGGGGTCACAAGGTCACTAGTCTCAGTGCAGTAATAATTGGAACTAGAGTGCTCAGTGAGCTTTCTCCTTCACGCTTTTCTGTTTGTTTCAGGACCCAATGCCACTGCATGGTTCTATCCATATTTAGCAAAAGTTTCATCCTCTGCTAGAATTTTTTAGGTGACACTAATCTACTCACATTCATGATGGAATGTTAACTATCGCATCATGTACTTATTAATGGTTTTAGTGAACACTGTCACCTGGATGTGCTATTATGTAGAATAGTTACTAAAAATACTATAGTATTCTTATTATATATTTTTTTATTTTTTATTGAACTTTTGTGGAGTTCATACAACATTTCTTAATCAAATTTAGACCCATTCTCCCTTCCACACCCCATTGTATTCTTCTGTATGTCCGGTCCTTCAAACAAACTCCACCTGATTTCCTTCCTTTTAAATTTTATTTATTGTTTTTATTTTATGTGTATGTGTGAATTGCCTCATATACGCAAGTGCAACCCTGTCATGCAATGCTCATGGAGGTCAGAAGAGATTGTCAGATCCCCAGAAACTGGAGTTACAGATGGTTGTTTGCCACTATATGGGGGCTAGGAATAGAACCTGGCTCCTCTACAAAAGCAGTCAGTACTCTTCATCTCTGAGCCATCTCTCCATTCCCCGATTTCTGTTTCTTGAAATTCAGTTCCCCAAATGAGCAATTTATCCACAATAAAGGGGAGAGTTCATCCAGATTGTCACACTTTTTAAAATATTGGTTAGATAAATAAAATGTCATTGCCACTCCATTTCTAATTTCCTGTCTGTCTGAGAAGCTGTATAAGCCTAAACATAATGTCACAAGATTTCAGTCCATATACTGAAGTACATACTGTCACTGATGTAATAGCTTCATAAAGTAGTCAAAGAAGCACTTATGTAATGGAGTCAGAAAGCTAGTATGAAATGTCAATCTAAAAGACAGCATTAAGAAAACAGGTGAATTTGATGCATATCAAGAATTTTCCAGCAGGTACTTTTTTAAGATTCATACTACAGATATTTTTCCCAGATAAAAATGCTATATCTCTGAATTAAAATATTTGATGCCTCAGAGGAAGTCACTGGATAAATTGGACTTAAATTAAAAATGTCCACGTTTATCCAATGGAGTCCCACTAGATGATTTCTCTGAAGGTATATAAGTTTCACAAAAGTGACATCCTCAGGAATATAACTTCCTATGATATAAGGTTCTGGAAGATGAATAATCTGAGTATCTAAAATTGTAAACACAAAATGACAGAAAAATTTATTAGTGATAATGCTTGAGGTAATAGCATCTAATATGTATTAAACTTTTAATTTGTATGAAGTGGCCTAACTACTTTAGATAAAATAATTATTTAAATTTCCCAGGAACTATATATTAGTAGCAAACATTGTTCTCATGTCTGAAAAATTAGTATCTATCATGTGCCATATCCAGATTACTTCGTCAAACAGGAGAAGAGCTGAATATGTAATCCAAAGCAGCCTGATTCTTACCAGATGTGACTTAACAGATATGACTCTGCTATTCAACCTCTATGCCAACACTTATGGATGAAGAGCACAAGTAATTACTTAAAAGCAACAACAAAGATTTGTTCAAAGAACTCATTAAAATAATAAACTTCTGCCCCAAACAATAAACTTCTGCATCAAACTTTTTTTTAAAAAGTCTGAGAAAAAAGATGCAAGACATGTGTGGCAAGGTGGGAGGCATGGAAGGAGGAATGGCTCTAAATTTGATTAAGAAATGTATGAGATACACAAAAGTTCCAATAAAACATTAAAAAAAGCCTCTATGCATGTATATACTACCTAAGCTTGTGATAGTATGCATTTTGTCCTTTACATGCAGGAGACACTCTACTAGAAACCCTGCAGGACCCATATATTCTATAATTTGATATACTACTGCAATGAATATTTGTTGAGCACCTCATCAAAAACTAATCATGTGTAAGGAACAATGCAGTATAAAGCAAACTGCATTCCTGAAGCTCCTAACCAAAGAGGAATGAGATCATAAAACCATAAATTGGAGACCCAAACATCTATGAAAGGCAGAAAAAATAGTTGGTAAACTTATAAGATATGCAAGGTACCAGGAGTGTTTCTGGAAGAAGCTTGGATTAAATGACACCCAGGGTAACTATTTTTGCTCTTGCTTCACAAATGCAAAGCTGTCACCCACTAGCTATGAAATTATTTATGCAAAATTGTCCTATAATTTTTCTAATGCTTGTTATCAGCAAGAAAAAAATTCAATAATGAAATATTTAATTTAGCTTACTAGGTGTTAAACTCTGAATCTGAAATGGCCTGCATGTTCATCTGTGTAAACCCCCACTGTTCAAATGTTGGCACTGTTTTGGGAGGTTGTAGAGCCTGTCTGGTGGAAGTGGTGGGCATTTAAGGCCATGCTTACACGTCCGTTTTCTGTTTTCACATGGAATAAGATGAAGGGGCAACTTCATGCCTCTAACAATATGGGTGGCTTGACCTCCCATTTCCTGATGGGTTTAAACTCTCTGAAACCAGGAGCCAAAGCATGCAGTTTGTTCCAGGGACAAGGAAAGTACTAATACACTGATCCACTTGATTCAATTCTCTTTCTATTATTGTTACTTGCTTTTTTAGAGGAAAGTTGAACTTGACAATATTTTACTGATCTTACCTATTTCAGCCTTGATGATTTCCCTGATTATACATTTTTCTTTTTTTTCCTTTGGCTGTAATTACATTAAATGATCTTCTCTAGACCCAATCACTTAATACAAGAAAAATTCATATGGTTGTCCAGTTCTATATGTTTCAAAAATGTGTTTTATCTCCCCAGGCTAATTTTTTAATTGTATTTTCCACTGGACATTAGGGCCATCTTGGATTTAAATCTATAATACTTGGAAACTGCTTAATTTTGAAAAAGCAATAAAAAAACAGCTTTTCAGAAGATATCTGGGACTTAGTCCTTTCACATCCCTTACCACAACAATATTCCTCTGTAAGATTCAGTTGGTATTCTACAATTAAGAATAATTACCTCCCAGATGTGGTGTCACACTCCTTTAATCCTAGCACTGGGAGGCAGAGGCAGGCAGATCTTTGTGAGTTCAAGGCCGGCCTGTTCTACAGAGTGAGTTCCAGGACAACTGGGGCTACAGGGAGACTCTGTCAGGAAAAGACCAAAAAAAAAAAAAAAACCTGTTAAAGCTGCCTTCCACATGAGATGCCTTCCATGTGGTCTACTCTTATAGGAATTCAATTGTGAAATATCAACCAAGAACAAAATAAGTTGTTTAATGACTAATGACACTGAATATATATCACAGTGTAGTCTATTAACATTTCTAATTGATGACATGCACAAAACCAACCACCTTTCTATGGATTCTAGTGATTACAGAGGGTGTCACCTAGGAGATTTGTCTTCTTATTCTGAATAATTTTTATGTGATTTTATAACCTTTTAGGAACTGATGCACATTTCAGAAAGATTCTAGAATATATCAAAATGCCAATTAGACAAATTATCTGGTTAAATNTATTTTACTGATCTTACCTATTTCAGCCTTGATGATTTCCCTGATTATACATTTTTCTTTTTTTTCCTTTGGCTGTAATTACATTAAATGATCTTCTCTAGACCCAATCACTTAATACAAGAAAAATTCATATGGTTGTCCAGTTCTATATGTTTCAAAACATTGTGTTTTATTCCCCAGGCTACTTTTTTTAATGTATTTTCCACTGGCATTATGGCCACTTGGATTTAACAATTATAATACTTGAAACGCTTTAATTTGAAAAGCAATAAAAGAACAGCTTTTCAGAAGATATCTGGGACTTAGTCCTTTCACATCCCTTACCACAACAATATTCCTCTGTAAGATTCAGTTGGTATTCTACAATTAAGAATAATTACCTCCCAGATGTGGTGTTCAACTCCTTTAATCCTAGCACGGGATCAGAGGCAGCCGATCTTTGTGAGTTCAAGGCGCGCCTGGTCTTATCTAACAGAGTGAGTTCCAGGACCACTGGGGCTTACAGGGAGACTCGTCAGGAAAGACCAAAAACAAAACAAAAAAAAAAAAAAAAACTGTTAAAGCTGCCTTCCACATGAGATGCCTTCCATGTGGTCTGCTCTTATAGGAATTCAATTGTGAAATATCAACCAAGAACAAAATAAGTTGCTTAATGACTAATGACACTGAATATATATCACAGTGTAGTCTATTAACATTTCTAATTGATGACATGCACAAAACCAACCACCTTTCTATGGATTCTAGTGATTACAGAGGGTGTCACCTAGGAGATTTGTCTTCTTATTCTGAATAATTTTTATGTGATTTTATAACCTTTTAGGAACTGATGCACATTTCAGAAAGATTCTAGAATATATCAAAATGCCAATTAGACAAATTATCTGGTTAAATTACGCAGAATTTTAACAGAGTTACAATTTATGAGGAGAGAGTGAGACGGCCGAAGTCAACAACAAACATTCAATTCTCTGAGTTATCTCTGCCCTCATCCACCTATGTGTAACTTAGGTCAGAACAATGTTTAATTGCCTTTCAAAATGATATCCAACTTTCTGTTGAATATAAATGAGAAAAAAACTCTCAGATGCCTACATCAGAATATTTTTTTGCTTGGGTTATCTTTATCATTTAAAGTCTCATTTGCTACTTATATATGGTCATGAAGGAATAGAACCAGTAAACTTTTTTCCTATACCACAAGACCTTAAAGGCTGTGTGATTTTCCATTTGCAGATCAAGGCTATAGATTCTGGTTTTGTTTACCATTTCCTCCTTTCAATACTTGTTGGCTTTCTCCATGTCATGAGGTTCCGGCCTCCCAGGTTACCAGCCTTATGGCCCTAGGTATGGCAGTAATGCCAGGCTGTGGCTCTTGGCTTGACTGCAGGGGGGTGTGGAGCAAGGAAGGGATTGGGAGGGAGCAGAGCAGTCCCCGAGATGGCGTAAAACCAAACAGATCTGAAGACCTGGGAGTTATGTCAGTGATCAAAACTCATTTATTGAAGGGGTTCAAACACATATATTTTGTTGTACATTTTGACCAGATGGTGGGCAGGACAGAGGAGAAGTGTACTTGCAGTCTGCAATGGCCAGGTTTTATGGCAGGAAAACCACTGTATCCCCCTAAGATAAGCTTATGGCTTGCACCACTTGCTTCTAGAGGACAGGGTGGGCATGCCTCAGGAGGGATAAGACTTGAGAATGCTCCTCTTCAAGCTACATTCCTCTGGAATTTGGCCAAAGATGCCTGATGTCTGATATGAAGAGTGGGAGCAGCTCTTATCTACTGCCGTCCTCCTAGGTTTTCATCGGGGAAATCTACTAGAAGGTTATCAGGGAAAGAAGCCAGCTCTCCTACATTCAGCCATAATGGATTCATCTGGCTCCATACATCCTTATTTCATCTTTTCTTTTACATTGCTCCAGGGAGGCCAGGATCCTTTCTCTCTTTTCAGGGGACAGGCAGATATACTTCTTGGCACTTGTCTCCAATTTTTCATATTATTTATATTAATGGACCCATGGAAATTAAAAAATCTTATAACTAGAACCACATTCATGAACAACAGTTGCAGGAAATTTTACAGATCACACAAAAAATGTCAAGAACAGGAATGCAAATTGAATCTTTTTTGTAATTTCTCTATGTTCTTTGTATATACATATGTTTACAAATACAGATTAAAGTTATATTTTCAAACAACATAAGATATATATCATTTATGTTTTAACAGAGGCTGGGAAAGAGTGAGATGAGCAGCAATATAATTTTCTGGATGTAGGAGCCCCTAAACCTCCTTTTTATCAGCTGTTAAATAAAAATGTATTCCCTCCTTTTGTTAGTTGTTGTACATTTATGTAAAGGATTTTGGAAAAAAACAGATAAAATTATTAATGCATGCTTCATTATCAAATGCAAGGAAATTTGAATCATTAAAAAGCTACTAAAAGAACAATTTCTAAATATTTGTCTTGATTAATTTAATATGAATGAGAATTTTATTGGAATGCACACAAATACACACACACACACACATATATATATATGTATATATATATATATATACATATATATATATATATATATATATGATGCAGCTAATCCACCTTTATCCTCTTTTCTTTTTGTGTTTTAACTTATACAACCTTTTCAGAAATCTAGCTGTGGAAGTATTCATGAGTCAATAATAAATCAAATTACTGTTTTGATGCACTTAATCATATCTCACAGGCTTAAAACTACTTTTACTATTTTCACAAAAAATTAATATATTCCACAGGGAGTAGTTTCTTCACTATGAATCACAGTTTCATTACATGTAATTATCCCATTGATAATTGACAGAGTGTTGAGGTATATTTATATTTGAATGGCTTTTCCTTTTATTCATTATGAGCCTTTTGAAGATAAAAAGTACATTTTCTTTATGTCATAAAAATAAGCCTGATCTCTCAGGTATTCCTTAAGTGTTGATAATAATGTTGAAAACCTTCCACCCACAGACTTTCAAAAATGCTTTAGTGATTAATGGTGTACATTTAAGTCAATAGAGATCAGAAATGAAGGAAGTTATAAAAACATAAGACTTTGTGCCCTTATTAAAGGTTACAAATTTCTGATACACTCAAATTAACATTTTGTTGTCCAAGAAAATTAACTGGATAAAATATAAAGGGTATTTCAATATAAAAAATATATACCATAATGAATAACTTTGTCAGTGGAGGGACACAAGTGAAATATATGGTCACTGTGGCTTTTCTATCTTTTGATAAAATACTATGACAAAAGCAACTCAAAGGAGAAAGGTTTTATCTTTTTTTTTCTTTTACAGTTCCAGAGGGATACTGTCCAAGAAGACAGGGAAGACAGAGTAACAGGAGCAGTAAGTTAGCCTGTCACAGTTTATCTACACACAGGAAATCGAGAAAGATCATGAAATGGGGCTAGGTTATAAAGCTTCAAGGCCCATGCCCAGTGACCCATTTCCAGAGAATGAACATGAAATGGGATAAAGTTATGTAACTTCAAGGCCCACCCCCACTGATGCACTCCTCCAGTGACGCTCTATCTCCTGAAGATTGTGCAACATTTCTAAGTACCACCATCAGCTGGAACCAATTGCTCAAGCATGAATAGCAATGGAGGGCATTTTACATTCAAGCATTTCACATTCTTACCTCACCCTGTCGGCACATGGCCATTTGCTTAGCAAAGTGCATTTATCCCAGCTTCTAAATCGCCATAGTCTTTACAATTCAAACCCATTTCAAAAGTTCAAAATCCAAGAGCTGAAGATTTGGCTCAGTGGTTAGGAGTACTGGCTGCTTTTGCCAATGGCTTGGGTCTGCTTCTCTTGATTGACATAGCAGTTACCGATCTTTTTCTTAACTCCAGTTCCATACATTCTGAATCTGACATCTGACATTCGATGGCATCTATTGGCATTGCACAACATGGATGCACTTACATACATCCAGAAAAAACACTCTCACACATAAAATAAAAATAAAATATAGTTTATAAATAACTTAAGTCCAAAATTCAAACTCTCTTCTGAGACTAAGGATAATCTCTTAACAGTGACAGCTGTATAATAAAAAAAAAAAACCAAATTACATATTTTCAACATGCACAGCAACAGAATATGCATTCTTATTCCAAAAGTGAAGAGCCAAGTGTCAGTAAGGAATGGCCAGACCAAAGCAAAACCAAAATCCAGCAAGACAACAATAAATTTTCTATTTCTAGAGCCAATATCTATGATACAGGATTACTGGCATTTCTTTGAGAGCGAAGGAGCCTTTCTTGGCTCTGTTGAGTTTAGCTGGAGAGGTGTAGGGTCCCCAAAACTCAATGGCCACAAAAAACACCTCAAGCTAGAAGCTTTCTGGTTCTTGTCTTACGAATTTGAAGAATGAAATTCAGAGACCACAGAGGGTGAGATTTAGGAAGAAGTATTTATTATAATGAGATTAAGATAAAGAAATCAGAGTTCCTGGTTCCCATTTCCATCAGTTAACAAGGATTTAGTGTAAGGTGGAGGGGAGAGGGAAAACAGGCTGTTCAGTCCGTCCCTCATTCCAGGTGTCCAGGTTCCTGGTTGCAAGGACCTGGTCACCAGGACTTCATCATACTGATCTTGTCCTCAGTATGTGGCTGTAATAAATAATAAAAAATAAAGATCCCTTGTACAGATCCCTTGTTGGCAACTTCAGCCTCTGGCTATGGTATAATCAGAGGCATCTTTGGATTAGATAGTTCTGGCACCTTAGTCTCAACTGGGGACAAGTTTACTAGCAGATTCAAAGAATTTTTTCCCATTCTCAGCTGGGAGAAAATATCTCCATTATTCTTTGGGGTCTTTGACCTAAGCCGCCTAGCCATTTTCTTCCTCACTCTCAGCACCTGGGTACTCTGATTAAATTATTACAACCACCAAGTGTTTGAATCATCTTTCTCAAGCTTTGCTCCGTGTAGCACAAACAGTCTCTCCTTACAGTGGGGAACATTTCATGTATGCAGTTATCTTCAGTGGACATTATATGGTTCTGGCCTGATATGATAAAGGGGTCTCCACTGCAACTTGAACTTGCTTTCACAGCTTCACTCAGTTATCTATCAAGACTTCCTTACAAAACTGCATCCTTGCCACAAGTTTCTTGGTCTCATCTCTGAAACTTTGGTACATGACTCCATGTACTCCTCAATCTTGCATATTTCATGCCTTAAATACCAGGGCTAAGTTCTGCTACCAGGCTGAAATATAACTTTGCTCCATGGACCATAGTTCCATCAGCTTCTGTGTACTAGTCCTGGCAAAATATTTCCATTGAAATTACTTTACAAGAACAGGAACCCCTTGAGCATCCCATGCATTGGATTTCCTCTTTTAAATGTATTTGCATTTTTACAAGTTGAAGACTTTGATGGGGATTCTTACCTCCTCACCTTTCTTATAATAGGAGTGTAGACTAGCAGGGTTCTCTTCAATGACACTATTTGCTTGAATAATTCCTTACAGTTTACTATCAGAATTCCCCTGGATCATAATTAAGCTTGCTCACACATCTTTCTATTTGAAAATTATGATTTTTAATTTCTTTTTTCTCGTTCTCTTTTACTGCAAATTCAAATGAGAGCTGTTACTAAAAACATGACCTGCCCTCAATGTTGTTCTATCTTAAGGTCTTCTCTGCCTAACAAGTTACTTCATTACTTTTTAATCAGCTTATTCAAGTTCTCAGGACAAACGCAGAATGCAACCAAATTCTTTGCCAGAATGTGATCTGAATTGATTTATCTCATGAAGTTAATGAAAAGTGTTAAATGCCATTAAAGTTTAAAATGGTGCTAACATGGATATCTGGCATGAGCTAAAGAGATAAAAATGAGATATCTGTGGAACCAAGAGTAAGGATTTTATTTTGAAAATAATGTAATTCATACTTCTGTTATTATGTCTGCTTCCCCACAAACTTCCTTCACTGACTTTATAGCTCAGACCCCACAGCCCCATTTCTAGTAGAATCCTTATTCTCTGAAATACCATGAGCAGTTTATATTCCATATTTTTTCTCTGTCTTTGGCTCTTTCAAACTCTAACCTTAATGGTCCATCACTCTTTGCTTATAGCATAGGAAGGTTTTCTAGTCCAGAGTTCCGAGTTCTTCCACATTTTTCTCTCAACACAATTCCAAATGCTTAAGAACCTCATGGTGAGATTTATCACACACTTTTCAGAACCAAGTTCAGTTTTGGCTCCTTTTCTATGCTATGCTAAAATATTTTAACAGAGGCCAGTTAAAAGAAGAAGCATTTGTTAAGGATTATAGTTCAAGTCTATCATGGTGGAGAAGACAGGGAGAATGCAAATCATAGTGGCAAAATCAGGGGCCTGACTGATCACATTGTATCCACTGAGGAAACACAGAGTAACTAAGACGCAGAGCCAGGCTGCAAAGTCTCAAGGTCTTCTTTCAGTAACTCATTTCCTCCACTGAACTTCCAGAATCTTCTCAAAGAGTGCCACCAGCCTGGGACCAAATGATAGATCATGAGCCTATGGGGGGTATTTCACATTAAAACCATCCATAGATGAACCAAGACATAGATAATCAAAGATGATTACATCATTTAATGTTTGCATTTAAAGATGAAGGAATTATGACCAAAACATACAAGACATTATAAACCAAGAAACATAAAATAATCTTACTGTAACAAAATTTATCAGCTCTCCTTGGCTGTCTCCAGATATCTAAGCAGAGACAGTTTCTTTCTTCTATATTTTCTTAAATTGGCAAGGACTATTCATGACTGAATAGGCTGCCTTTTATCTCTTGTGTTGAAGCAATCTTTGCAATTTCTTTTCATTTGTCACTAAATTGATTGCCGTTAATTAACCCTCTTCCTTATCAGAAGGAAGTAGGACAAGCTCTCTGGTTGTCACAGCTGCTGCCAGTCTATCAGGCAGAGTCCTCTCTTTGGCTTTGCATTTCAAACTGAAAATGCCTATCACCAGAACTTACTTCAGGACTAACCAACCTAAACAGCTGACTTCCTTTCCCCTAAGAGCTCTCATCTCCTTTGCTTTTTTTTTTTTTTATGAATTTTTTTTATTGATGCATTGTGTATTTCATACAATATTTTCCAATTCAGTTCAGGCATATATCCCCTTCCCTTCCCCCCACCCCACCCCTACCCATCCCAGATCATGCATTCTGCCCTAAGTTTTCTGCATCTTTCTCTGCTTTTTTGTTTTGTTTTGTTTTCATTTTTTTTAACAATAAGTGATAATTTGTGAGTACAAGCATCCTTCATGTAAAACCAATTTGCAAGCAGTTGTGCCCAAACCCACACACTGAAACCCTTGCAGGAGCAATAAGGCAAGAAAAGAATCAAAGGAGTTCTAATAAAAAAGGAGTCAAGTTATCCCTTTTTGGTAATGATATGATTGTCTACTTTAGGGTTGCTAAGAATTCCACCAGGAAAATCCTAGAAAGGATTAGGAGCTTCAGTCGGGGGCGGATACAAAAATAAACCTAAAAAAAATCAGTAGCTTTCTCTACACCAACAGTAGGCAGCTGAAGAAAGAAGACAAGGAGAACTTCCCACTGTTCACAATAGCCTACAAGAACAATAAATACCTATGGAAACAAACCGAACCAAAGATACCAAGGACCTCTACAACAAAAATTTAAACCTTTGAAGAAGAAATTGAAGAAGACATCAGGAGAGGAGAAACCCTTCCGCTCATGATTGGGGAATAAAACATAGTAAAAATGTCCATTCTACTAAACATTATCCAGATTTAATGAAATCCCATCAAAATCCCCAAGGCTTTTTCACAGTTTGGAAAAAAGAACCTCAATTTCATTTGGAAAAAGAAAAGACCCCGAATAGCCAAAGCACTCTGGGTGAAAGAGCAATACAGGGGGGATCGCTATACCGACATCAAACTATACACAGGCTATAGTCATAAAACAGCTTGGTACTGGGCACAAATAAGAGACCAGTTGACCAATGGAACAAAATTGGAAGAAATCCAAACCTGAATAGCAAATCCAATTTGACCATCTCATATTTGATAAGGGGGCCAAGAAGAGCACATGGGGAAGACCAGCAATGCGTCAAACAGTGATGTTGGCAAAACTGGATCACCACCTGTAGAATAATGAAATTAAACCCCTACTTCTCCCCCCTTTACAAAAGTCACATCCAAATGGACAAAGAGACTCAACGTGAAATCCAAAACTCGTGGAGGTGGATAGAAGAGAAACTTGGCAGCAGACTACACAAACATAGGTAGGAAAAGGCTTCTTAAATCAGACACAAGCTGCCACAAGAAATAATGTTGACAATTGACAAATACCTCTTAAACTCCAAAGTTTCTCTACATCAAAGGAAACAATAAAGGAAGTGAAGAGAACCCGACGAATGGAAGGAAACCTTCACAGCAATACATTGACAAGCATTAATCTCCAAGTACAAGCTGACTCAAAAAACAAAGAAGAAAGGAAAACAAATGAATCATCTCAAAGATGGAGCACAGATCATGAACAGAGACTTCCACAGAGGAAGGAAGTGAGATGGCTGAAAAAACGCTCTTAAGAAGTGGTCAACCAGCACTAATTTTTTTTAAATTAGTTTTTATATGATGCTTTGGGGCATTCAGTACATTTTTTCCAATTCAGTTTCGGAGCTTATTTTCCTTGTCCCTCTTCCCCCCCCACCCCCACCCCATCCCAGACTGCTTATCTGCCATAACTGTCCTGCATCTTTCTTTTTTTTTTTTTTTTTTTTTTTTTTCAGTTTACGAAGTGGTAATCCATGAGTACAATCATCCTTCAGCAAAACCTATCTGCAGGCTGTTGTGCTAAAGCACTACAGCCCCACCATCCAGGGAGGTGTGACAGGTTGTTTGTTCAATCAAGTTGATCAAATGATGTCCAGACTACATTGCTGTAGTTTCACCATTCACACCAGCGCGCCCATTACATTCTAACCCGCCCTCTCCGCAGGTTGTTCCCGAGGCTTAGAAAAGGGGGCACAGGTGGATGAGAGGTAAACCAGTCCACTCTCTCTGGAGCGTTGTTACTTGGACTCTGGTCAATTCTGGCTGTTTACTTTCATGGGCTGTATGTTTGTTCAGGAATAACAGTTGATCCTACTAATGAAGAACAAGCAGATAGATATAGGTATTTAAGCAGCACTAATAGTTATGTAGGTTACTTTAGCATAGACACATGTTTGGGATATGTTAATCCATGAATTACATGTTCCCCCCTGTTAAATATGACAGGGTCTTACTGTGGCTTATAACATCTTCCTAACCTGTAGAGGATGTAAGCTGTGGCATCAGCCATGGGTTATTCTCCAAGGGGAGAGCCATAGCCAATTAGATTTGGGATATACAGGCACATGGCTGCCTCTGCTGCACGAGTTTTCCAGGCAGGTGAGGTCGTAGCTGGTGCTGATGTTGGGAGTCTTGCTTGACTCAGGGAACCCATATTGCTTTATTGGTTTAGGGCCTTTGGTAACACTCTCGGCATTCCAGAGGCCATCTGTACACTTGCATGTGTCTCAATACATCCCTCCCATGTTAACATCAGGTCTTCGGCCAGCAGTGCTTATGCGCCTCTCCTCCGTAGTGTATCAAAACCAACTTAGAGGCAAGGAGCCCTTACCTTTTGTGGGGCCTTGGATCCCCTGGCACAACATCCCCTGGTAGAATCATACTCATTGCTGATGTCAGAGCTCCTGTATTAATAATATTTTGCCTGAGTGCATAGCCCTAGGACTTTAGTATTATATTTGGTTCTGAACAGAGATAATCCCTTCCACCGTTCCCATGTCTAGTAGTCAATTAAAGAAGCAGTTTTACCCGTTTTTATAAGAGATACCTCTACATAGTTGTCTCCACTTTACAGTTGGGGAAAGACCTCATCATCGTCATATTTCCCTGTAATTAAGGAAATGCAATTAAAACACTCTAAGATACCACCTTA
>VZQC01012944.1:117996-145196 GCA_009823505.1 Rhizomys pruinosus
CTTACTCCAGTAAGACTGGCTAGGATCAAGAAAACAAATGATGCCAAGTGCTGGAGAGGGTGTGGGGAAAGGGGAACACTCATCCATTGCTGGTGGGAATGTAAACTTGTGCAGCCACTATGGAAAACAGTGTGGAGAACCCTTAGAAGACTCAAAATGATCCTGCCATTTGACCCAGTCATACCACTCCTGGGTATATACCCACAAGACTCATCTCACTGCAGAGATACATGCACAGCTATATTTATTGCCACTCTGTTCACAATAGCAAAAAAACTGGAATCAACCCAAATGCCCCTCAACTGATGAGTGGATAGAGAAAATGTGGTACATGTTTTTTTTTTTAATTCTACTTTCCCATGATTAGCCTGTTATTCTTCCAAATTAAACAGTATTCTTCAAAGAAGGGAAACTCATCCAGTATTGAGTGCCACAATATTCATTATGTTGATATAGGAAATATAAATTATAGTTATACTTATTGAAATAAAAATCCTTTTTTCTAAATGGGACACCTATATCACACCCTTTCCTCTTAAGACTCAGAGATCACTGGAGAGAGTTGGTAAAAAGATTCTATGAGCCAGAGATGATGCATGAGTGACAAGGAAAAAGTATTGTCTTGACACAACAGGGAAATTGCACACATGAATTCATAGCTACTGTGAAAATGTGCACGAGACCTATGTAAGCTCAAGTCAGTCAAAATTCCAGCATGCAGGTGGAGAGATGGACAAGAAAGCCCAACTCTAGCTAAGGAGCTGTTGGTAATTAGTTGCTACCGGGAGAGAGAGAGAAGCATTTTCTTTAGATGTGTAAGACCTTGTAGGTTGTTCAAGATCCAAGGGATAGACACACACCCAAGAGCATTTAGAAAACACAGATTAGACAAAAAGAAAACATAAGAATAGAAGACATAAAGTGGATTTGGGAGGTTGAGATGTGGGATGGGCTTGCTTCTGATCAAAATATATTTTATGAATTTCTCAAAGAATCAATAATTATTTTTAAAATATTGAAGAATTCACCCTTAGATACCCCAGTTTAATCATGGTTGAGATTATCAGTTTTCATTTACATTATGGAGAGAAGAACAATAAGATTTATTTAGAAGCCATGAAAATGCAAAGTAACATGGGTCTACTCATGTAAGAATCTTATGACTGTAAAGTCAGTCTTGTTTAAATGTGACCTTGGGAGGTTGATCAAGTTCATGTGCTCAACCCATATTGAAGAGAATTTGAGGAAGCCAATTCGAATCTATACTCCTTTATGAGAGACAGGAGAGAGAGAGAGAGAGAGAGAGAGAGAGAGAGAGAGAGAGAGAGAGAGAGAAAACATAAAATTGAGTGGGAACAATAGGGTATGCAGTATTGCTCAAAATATATTGTATTAAAATTCATAAAAATTCAATAAATATATTTTATTAAAGAGTCTTTTGTATTTGAAAGAGAAACATGAATTCTATTCAACAACCACTTCCAGGGAGTACAGGAATTTTCCCTCTAGTCCTCCCACCAGTATGAGTATAAACTTCAAACAACTATTTTAAAAATACATACGCAAGAGGATTCTGATACAAAAATTATGCATACTAAGCACACCAAGATCCTGGGAAGAACATGGAGGTGAGCTCTTTTTGTTTAAATATATGACTTTTTTCCAACTATAGAAGTCAGAAACCCAGAAATAGCAATGAATGAAAAGAAAATAACATTTCCCAATCAAGGAAATGTCCCACCAGAGTGTCAAATTTCAGTTAGTGAAGAGAGAGGATGCTATAGAAAGATTGAGGGAGCTAGAAAGACAGAGAGATAGAGGGAAAGAGGGAGGGATGGATGGAGGGAGGGAGAGAGAGAATTAAATAAAATCAATATAAAATCAAATAATTTTACTCATAAATATCTGGTTACACAGAGTTAAATATTCCATATCTCTTAGTACAGTTACTTGTACATTTTAAAGTCATAATCTTCAGGTAAACCCACTATCAGCTCATTTGATATCAGATGTCAGCTGATATAGTGAACTAGAAACTGTTCTATGTACTGGGAACCAGTGATAAATAAGACAAGGCGCATACTCCTAAGAACAGCAAACTGCAACAAACCATTTCTAACAGAATAAGTTATGCAAGAGAAATGGGTGGGGGACTGACCCTGGTCTAGGAATTATAAGACATGGAGTACAGTTGGATGAGGAAGAATATGTCTTATCTAGGCTCCCTAGATATGCTGACTAGACTCCAGGGGACATACTTGCACAGAAAGACATCTATGCTTGGGAACTTGACTGGCTAGGGCTTAACTTGTATGTTGAAATGCATGAGTTCTGATGAGGGGTTTGGGCACGGGGTGGGGGGGGCACTGAGTTTGATTGGGAACCAATGTATGAGCTATACAAATGCTCAATAAAAAATAATTAAAAAATAAATTTCATAGCATAAGGAAGAGGGAGAGGACCAAAGCAGAAGAAGCAGAAGAGAGGAAACACTGAGAAAGGAATGTAGGAAGAGAAGAGTAATAAATTAGGAAGGGGAGAGATGGACAGAAAATCAAAGTTAAAAGATTTTGCTCTAGGGGCTTGAGAGATGGGTTAGCAGTAAACAGCACTGGCTGCTCTTGCAGAGGACCATGTTCAGTTCCCAGTGGAAGATGGCACTTGTCTTTACCTAGTTCCAGGGGATCCACCACCCTCTTCTGACCTCCATGCGCATTGCAACAAAGGTGTACTTACATACATGTAGGTAATACATTCATGTGTATAATATAATAACAGAAAGAGAAATAAAATGTCTTACTAAGGTCACCTTGGTTTGCCCACTTATGTTCGAATAAGAGTCAACACAGAGAAGAGATCTGCATACGCAACAGTCCTGATTACACAATTTAGATTATAGATGTTACAAGTGAGAAAGGCATACTACTATAGTTTGAGTCTATTTGAATGGTTTGTTACTCCTCAAATTTTCTTCCACCCATAGAATGAATGTTCATTTTTAATTTTATGTATACAAGGAGTTCATAATATATCATGTGTGGTATTGATATTTTTAAAGAGAAATGTTTCCCTCTTGTTAGTTTCTAATCTGTGATTAGTGGGGATGCAGGGATTCACATTTACTTCACTGTTACATGATCCATTATTGCATTTATGTTTTAAGCTACAATTGTTGGATTTTCTCTACCTTTATTGTATATTCTGTTTTAGTTTGGTTTGGTTTTGAGGGGTTTTTTATTATAAGTCATATACTTTCCTTGACTGTTCATCCCTGAAAACAATAATTTCTTCTTGCAGATATACATGATTAGAAGCCCAGAAAATTATTTGTTTCTAGATGTGCTCTATTCCATTAAGGTGACCTAGAGTCTTTCAAAAAACAAACACAAAACATGATGGCTTTTGTCTTATCTAATTTTTCTTTCAGTACATAAAACGTGAAACCTAACACAAATAATAGCTTTAATAATTTCCTTAAATCTCAACTACTATAGCAAAATTTGACCCAATTTTAACAAGTTGAATGAATTTAAAATAGTAAACAAACACTGTAAAAAGAAAAAACAACAATGTCACTTATGTATTTTAGCTAATGAAAATATCTTTGTTTCCAAATAATCAAAACTATGAAAGGTAAAGTAAGACTAAAGGAATTGTCACAGATGAAAAAGAGGCAAAATACACGAAAACAAAATATACTAATGATCGACAACAGCCTGTGGAAGAACGAAAACTGACAGCAAAATATTCTACCTTATACATTAAAAAAAATGAGCTGGGAATAGAAGCTGAGAAGCACTGTGAAGAAAGCCAACTGAGAGAAAGCAAACAGAACAGAAACTGCCAAGGAATAGGGAAAAAAAGGTGTAGCTTCCAGTTCACACAAAATATTCCATCTTTATACTGACACCCTGCCTGAGTTCCTGGATTATTCATCCTGTCCTGAGTCTCATCTTCAAACTCTACATTTCTCATCATAGTGTGTGTGTGTGTGTGTGTGTGTGTGTGTGTGTGTGTGTGTGTGTGTGATTACTGGGTTATTCACCAGCCATCATCATGACATTAGGACATGGGTTTCTCTTAAGGTCTAAAGGTGTGGTTGGCAGAAAACAGGCACTGAATGAAGATAAATTAATTTGATTTGCCATAGAGATTGCCTTGTGTCTTTTTCTCTCAAGTTTTCTTCTAATTACTCCATCCACTAGGGCATAATTTGAGGAGGGTTGTTATTCTACATATTTTGTCTGTGAATCTGAAAAAAAAGCAAATAGTAACAGTTCATGTATGTGACGTGATGCAAAAACCCAGTTTCTCACCCCCATGAGCAATGACTTCTTGGTCGATGTGGGAAGGAAAGTAGGTCCTGGTAGATTTTGTGCTCTGCAGATTTGAGTTAGGGTCACTTGATATCCCATGGACACAGTTTTGTTTTACCTTTTGGCAATGGCACATTTGTTTTGAGTGCTTTATTAGACATCTAGTGGCTCATGTAGCCCATGAACTGTCCTATTATATTATGAATGATAGTAATTTTCCTTGCTGAAAGGCAGAGTCTGAAAAGGAGACATAAAAATGAGAAATGATGACTTCTGGGACCTACAAGGGTTCTTTGAATTAAGAAAACAGGTTACAAGTATGCTCTGAGTACAATACAAATGCTTACTGCTTGTATTTTAGTATTTTACTACCTTACCATTAAAAGAAACACTATAATTTTTGGCTAATGGGCTAGGTGTATAGCCCATTGGTAAAATTCTTTCCTAGCAGGTGAGAGGCAAGATTTCAGTCCCCAGCGTCACAAATATTGTTATTTTAGCTATGAGAATTTACAGAACCATGATTTTGTTTGTGAGAAGGGCTTTCCTTCTATAGGTATGGCTAATCTTGAACTCATGTTAATCCTTCTTCCTCAACCACTTAAGAGCTGTGATTATAGGTATAATAAACAACTAACTCCTAGCAACAAAAAATTTACTCGCTAGAAAAATTTAGAACTAAATACTGAGTTAGAATAAGAGTTTTAGCAGGGCAGTAAATGTGATGAATTATTTCCTTATGGAACTTCATAGTTTAAAACCTCAAATGAAAGGAGGAACCAGAAGTAAATAGAGAGGAAGAAACAAGATAATCTCAGTGACTAAATTAAATAATATAGATTTATTTATTTATTTAGGCTTTTTTTTTTTTTTTTTTTTTTTTGGGTCTCCCTGTAGTCCCTGCTGTCTTGGAACTCACTCTGTAGATCAGGCTGGCCTTCAACTCATAGGAGCCTCTGCCTCTTGAATGCTGGGATTAAAGACATGTACCTCCACGACAGCTAAATATGCATTTAATTAGGGCAAAATATGTTATATAAGTAACATTTGTTAGGGTTCCTGTGTATTGTAAACTACTGTTTAACAAAACAGAAATGGACCCAGTTTCTGTATTATGTGATTCTCACTTCCAGCACAATTCTGAAAAGAGTGTGTATTTTAATGTAGGACATCTGCATCCTTATTTGATTGTAGTTTACATTGTGTGGTTCTCACCAAGACCTTTTTTATTTATTTTTTTTAATTTTTTTAATTTAATTTAATTTTATTTTATTTATTTATTTATTTATGTGTACGAATGTACTGTTTGCGTGTAGGTCTGTGCACCCGTGTCATGCAATGCCGCGGAGGTCAAAAGAGGGTCTCGGATTCCCCTCGAACTGGAGTTCTCCTGGAATTGGAGTTACAGACGGTTCTCAGCCACCATGTGGATGCTGGGGATCAAACCGGGGTTCTCTGCAAAAGTGGTCGGCACTCTTAACCACTAGGCCATCTCTCCAGCCCCCCGCCAAGACCTATTTTAAAGTTGCTGAACACTCTGTTAGATTTCTTTCACAATTTACATGATGTAATTTAAAGTGTTACTGAGGGGCTAGAGAGATGGCCTAGTGGTTAAGAACACTGACTGCTCTTGCAGAGGACCCAGGTTTGATCTCCAGCACCCACATGGTGGCTAAGAACCTTCTTTAACTCCAGTTCCAGGGGAAACTGACATCCTCTTCTGACCTCCACAGCACTGCACGACATGGGTGCACAGACCTACATGCAGACAGTGCATTCATACACATACAAAAATAAATTTAAAAAAATAAGAAAAAATAAAAGCTATTGAAGTGATAATGAAAGGATGATAGAGCCATGTAATTATTACTCAGGATTTTCTTGTGTGAGAAATGCCTGCATCTAGGCTTAGCTACATGTCCCTAGTACAAAATGTTTTAAGCATTTGCTTAATATTTTGTTTTATATTAGATGGAACCAGAACTATTTGTAAATCTTTCTATTATTATTTCTGTTCACTATTGAGTCCATTGTGTAGATATCAACAACACATTAGTCTATGTCTTTCTTTTTTAGATGGCATGGAGTTTATTTATTCTAGTACATATTTCACTACCTTTAACTGAACACCTTAAATAATCATTTTAAAATAATCATGTTTCTCATTACACATACTGGATTGCACATGGATATAATGCAGAAGACTGAATATCATCCTTGCAGCATTCCTCCCCTAAATAAATTACGAATAAACAAGGAACAACTATATGGTGAGGAAAAATTAACTAATATATATCAGAGAGTTCAAAACACCATCAGGTACAGTAGACTTGGGAATATCTGTGAAATCTTTCACACTGAAAGAAGATAAATATAAATAATTAAATGTAAACAAAAGGATGTCCATGTATAAAACAATCAAACTGAAAAAGTTATATAGCTTTTTTAATGAAACTGAAGTGGCATTAATTTTCTGTTATTATTTAACTGTGATTATGCAAATTGCTAACTGTAAGAGAACAATGATGATGAATAGCAGAAAACTTTTTATTACAGTGTTGACATTTTTTTCTCAAAGTTTGTAATCACCCACCAACTAAAAATTATTCCAGTCTATAATAAATGAGAAAATACAAATTAAAACCATTTTAAGATTTCATCTTACCCCAATAAACCTGACTATATTATCAAGAAAATAAACGATATCAAAAGCTGGAGAGGGTGTGGAGAAAGGGGAATGGATATTCATTCACTGCTCCTGGGATTGCATATTCTTGCCACCCCTGTGGAAAACAGAGTGAAGAACTCTTAAAAGAATAAAAATCAACTTACCAGATGCCATCTGAACCCTGTTGCTTCCAGCCCAGGATCCCAGTACCATCCTAGCACTTTTGCTTCCTGCACAGGGGAAGTGACACAGTGGGCCTCCAGGAGGTGGGTTCCAGGACTTTCCCAGCCCTGGCGCCTCCAGCACAGGGTTCAAGACCATCAGAGCCCTGTTGCTTTCAGCCCACTGTCCCAGGACCATCCCATCTCAGTCACTTCCAGCACAGGGTGAGTGATAGGTCTGGCTTCTCAGCAGTTGGGTTCCAGGTCCTTCCCAGCCCCAGTATTTCTGGTGCAGGATTACAAGACAAGACCCTTGGAGCCCTGTTGCTTCCAGCCTAGGGTCTCAGGACCAGCCCAGCCCAGACCCTTCCAGTTCAGGGGAGAGTGCCATGTCAGGCCTCTCTGCAAGGCAGGATCCAGGACCTTTCCAACCCCAGCGCCTCCAGCATAGGGTTCAAGGACAATCAGAGCCCTTTTGCTTCCAGCTCAGGGTTCCAGGACCATCCAAGCCCAGTCACTTCAGGTGCAGGGTCTCTGGAGCTGCTCCAAATTCTAGACCAGATTGTGTAAGGCCCTAAGGTCACCTTGGTGGTGACAGGATTGGGTAGGCAAAAAGCAGTGCCATCCATCCCCCCTTATGGCCATCCTGGTAGGAACAGAGAAGATGACTTGGAGCACAAAGTAACAGAAAAGACAGCCAAACTTCCAGCTTAGAAGAACATACCTTCAACCAAAGGAAGAAGCACTCAAATTTCCCATCAGACTATAAACAACACATCAAATCCACATGCCAAGAGCACAAAGAGAAATCAACAACATGGGAAAAGCAAATAATAAATCCCCAACAAAATCTAGCAGTCCTATAGAAGACCCCAATAATGAGTTCTCCATGGAGATAACCCAGGACACAGATCTTAAAAGAACAATAATAGACATACTCAAAGAAATGAAGGGAGAGAATGACAAACTCAGGAATGAAGTGGAAACACTGAAAAGAACCCATGCTGAAATGAAATAGGAAACCCACCAGTGAAACAAGGATCAGAAAGAGAGAATGACAGACTCCAAAGGGATCTGGAAAGACTAAAAAAAAAATCAGAGGGTAAAGAGAAAAAGGAAATTGCACACTCATCCAATCAGCAGGAAAAGATGGTAAGAAAGCCTCTGTAACAGATTGGGTGAAGCAAAAGGTAGAATATCAACAATGGAAGACATGGTGGAAGAACTGCAATGCTCAAACAAAAAAAAAAATGTCACAAGGGTGGAACAATCAGGAAATATTTGACACTATGAAGAGATCAAACCTCCCCATCATAGGGATAGAGGAAGGAGAAGAATCCCATGACAAAGGAATTGATCAGATCTTCAACAGAATAATAGAAGAAAATTTCCCCAAACTGAAAAATGACAAACCCATACAAGTGCAAGAACACCAAATAAACAAGATTAGAAAATAAATACCCAATGGCATATCATAGTTAAAAGACTAGACACCCAAAACAAGGACAAATTACTGAAGGCCACAAGAGAAAAACAACAAGTTACATATAAAGGGAAACACATCAGAATTACAGCTAACTTTTCAGTGCAAACAATGAAAGCCAGACAAACTTGGACCAAAGTATTTCCAGTACTAAGTGACTATAGATGCCAACCCAGATTATTATACCCAGCAAAAATGTGAATTATAGTTGAAGGAGAAAGAAAAATCTTTCATGACATAAACAAGATGAAAGAATTCATGTACAGGAAACCAACCCTTCAGAAAATACTCAAAACAAGTCAAAGGTTCATTGACATTTGCTTCAGCATTTACTTTTTCTCTTGCTTACTATGTTAATTTGTTTTTCTCTAGTTTTATAGGAGAAAAGCTTAGATTTTTCATCTTATATTTAATGTTTAAACTATGGTCATTTAATGTAAAAATTTATTCTAAGCACTAAGTTATATCACATGCATTTTAATTTTTGTTGTAATTTAAATCAGAACATGTTATAAATTTGTCATTTGCTTTGAAAAAAAATAAACTTACCTTTTTACCCAATCATACCACTCCTGTTTTATCCCAAAACAGAGATATGTGCACAGCCATGATTATTGCTACTGTTTTCATACTAGGGAAGAACTTGAACCAACCCAATTGTCCCTCAGTTGATGATTGGACAATGAAATTTGTTACATTTACACAATGGAGTTCCTTGCAGAGATAAAGAAATATGACATCATGAAAGTTGCTGGAAAATGGATGGAACTAGAAGCTGTTATGCTAAGTATAGTAACACAGTTTCAGAAAAAAACAACATATATTATCTCACATTTGTGGATCCTAGCACCACATCCTTATATGTAAGTCAAAGTGGGTAATTGGTCAATAATTGACTGATATCGCTATACATATAGCTTGAAGTATATGTCTCTATTTTCCTCAGTTCTTAGATTTAAGAGAAATAATAAATCTCTTGTTTAAAGTACATTAAAACATACATCAACTTGCTGTGTAATTTAGGATGTAAAGTTATATTTCTTTTTATGTGCGTGCAAGTTTACAGTTAAACTGTGAATTCCTAAATGTGTTTTGAAAATAACCTATAGATTATTTTCAGACTTCGTAAATTTGGTGTATGTATGGAGCATATAAAAAAGCTAAGGGTAGAATCATGAACATCACAGGCTGGGATAGAAGGAATGTGTGCATGAAACTGATCAACAAATATCAGGTTGCAATTACATAGAGCATGGTGCTTTGGTGTATTATTTTATAGTAGGATGAATGTAGATGTAAAGTTGCATGCATTTGAAAACCCTCTAAGAAAGAACTGTGGAAGTTTTAACCACAAAGAAATTATACATAAAGTTTAACAACATAGGTATGTTCAGTGGATTTAGACTTTAAATAATGTATACATGTGTGAAACATCATGTGACCCTTTTAATTTGTACTTTATATTTGTATATATCAGTCAATACAAATTTAATTTAAAAACTATAATATAAAACTTTGGAATAAAATACTAATAAAATTTTAAAAGATGAACATCTCCTTAGGAAAGTTTCAGAAGGTGACAATTGAGGACTCTATCCAGTAGTGGTACAAATCGTGCAGGTCCATCCAACCTTGCCCAAAGTGACCCACATTTATGCCTCTAGTATGGGAGGGGAAGTGTTGGCAGCGCTCTGCTGTTAGAAATGGAGCACTCTGGGCAATAACTTCACTGCTCAGTGTATGGCAGGCACTCTTCAATAGTGCTCATTAGAAGCTTCGTCTGCCAGCTATCTCTGGAACTGAGGCATCACTAATATTATGTTTCTTCATGAAAAATCAACTCTGCAGAAACAAGGGTCTGAACATAGTTGTTCTTCAGTGGAACTCTGAACTCTTTATCTCCCATTAATAATCAGAAGCCTGCATGCATTTGTGCATGAACAGCTTCCGTATGTTTCATACATTCCTGCACATGTCCTCCCTTATTTCAACCTTCTCAAAAGTCATACCCTAGGCCACTCCTAGACTCCCATGGGACAGCTGTTAGTCCCTGCCCTTATATAACTGTCTTACCTCCTCCCTCTGGTTTTTGCACCATTACTTGGAGTCTCTCTGTGAGTGTGTTTACATAGCAGCTGACTTCTCCATTATAGTCATGCAGGAGAAAGGGAAAGCTAAAGTGTCCCCAGTGAGGCTTGAGTTACACCTGGACATTGCAGCTCAGATGCTTCCCAAGCCCATAGCCCTGGAACAGCTTCTCACAGAGTTCTGTGCATGTCATCCAGCAGTAGGGAGTGTGACCTGGAGAAAAAGAAGAGGTGCCTGTGGGTGCCATTGCACGGAAGCCTGTGCCTCCTGCCCCAACACAAGAGGATTGGAGGAAGATGAGATGGATGGGGTGAGGGCCCCGAATGGCCCCGCATGTCTCCCTCCACATCCCCACTGTGTACCAGGCTGGACCTAGAGCTGCAGAGCAAGACCACTCTGTTAGTAGAGGGACCCACTGTGGGACTCCTTCCTGACCCGGCTGATTCTCCCTGAGTCCGCCTACATCCAGAATACCAATGGCATTTCCTTTTCTGTATTGGAGCGTGTATTTAAGTAATTCCAACCTTATCAGTAACAATTATTACACAGTTTTAATTAAAGCTACACATTTTTTGTAGAAAAACATGAAATACAAAAATAAAAGAAAGAAATTATATTACTTTTCTCTGTGGTGTCCTAAAGTTAACATTTTTTTTCTATTACTTCGTTTCATTTTTTAACAATAAGTAATAATTTATGAGTACAAGCATTCTGCATGTAAAACCAATTTGCAAGCAGTTGTGCCCAAAACCACACAGCTCATGGGTCCCACCATCCAGCTGGGGGAGCTTGTGTGTTCAATCAAGTTGATCAAATAAGTAATAATTTATGAGTACAAGCATTCTGCATGTAAAACCAATTTGCCAGCAGTTGTGCCCAAACCCACACAGCTCATGGGTCCCACCATCCAGCTGGGGGGGCTTGTATGTTCAATCAAGTTGATCAAATAAGTGTCCAGACTATAGTGCTGTAGTTTCACCATTCACCCCAATCGCAGCCCTTACATTCTACCATGCCCCCTATTCCGCAGATTGTTCCCTAGGCTTAGAAAAGGGGCACAGGTGGATGAGAAGCAAAACAGTCTACTTTCTCTGGAGCTGTTGTTTTGGGCTCTGGTCAATTCTGGCTGTTTCCTTTCATGGGCTGACAGTTTGTCCAGGAATAACCTTTCAATCCAACTAATGAAGCACAAGCAATTAGATATTTAGGTATTAAACAGTACTAATTGTTATGGTAGGTTATTTTGGTATAACACAGATGTTTGGAAGTATGTTAATCCATGAATTACTTTTTCCTGTAAAAATAACAGGGTCTTACTGTGGCTTATAACATCTCCTAAACACTGAAGAATAAGCTTGTGGAATCAGCCCTGGGTTATTTCTCCAGGGAGAGAGCTAATAGCCAATTAGATTCGGGATATACAGGCATATGGCTGCCACTGCTGCACAGTATTTCCAGGCAGGTGAGGTGTAGCTGGTGCTGACGGAGGAGTCTTGGTTGACTCAAGGAGACCTATATCTTTATTGGTTTAATGGCCTTTGGTAACACTCTCTGGTATTCCAGAGACCAACTGTACACTTGCATGTGTGGTCTCAATACATCTTTCCCATACTTACATCAGGTCTTGGACAGCAGGGCCTTTTCTCCTCTCTTCTTGCAGGTATCCTAGTTTACAGGCAAGAAGCCTTTACTGTTTGGGGGGGCTTGGATCCCCTGGCCAACATCTCCTTGGTAGAATAATCCATTGCTGATATCAGAGCTCTCCTGTATTAATAATTTTGCTTAAGTGCATAGCTTAAGGAGACTTTAGTATTGTATTTGGCTCTGAATAGAGAATAATCCTTTTCACAGTTCCTATGTCTATTAGTCAATTAAAGAAGGCAGTTTTGGGGTCTGGCCACCGAGAACCGTCTAAAACTCCAATTCCAGGAGAACTCCGGTTCCAGGGGAATCCAAGACCCTCTTCTGACCTCCACGGCGTTGCACGACACAGGTGCACAAACCTACATGTAGACAGTACATTCATACACATACAAAAATAATAAAATTAAAAAAAAATTCAAAGAGGAGGGCTGGAGAGATAGCCTAGCAGTTAAGAGCGTGGCCCTCTTGCAGAGGACCCGGGTTCATCCCCAGCACCCACATGGCAGCCAAGAACCATCTGAAACTCCAATCCAGGAGAACTCAGTTCCAGGGAATCCGACACCCCTTCTGACCTCCGCGGCATTGCACACGACACGGGTGAACAAACTTGTATGCAGACAGTACACTTCATACACATACAGAAATAAATAAAAATTAATAAAAAAAGAAGCAGTTTTACCGGTTTTATAAGAGATTACTTCTATAACAGTTGGCTCCAATTTACAGTTAGAAAACGACCTCATCATCATCATATTACTCCTCGTTCTATGAAGGGGAGTTAAGAAACTCTCTCATATTAAAACTTAGTGGCACCTAGAAGGTAAGTTTCATTAGGACTCATTGTAAATAGTTGTTACAAGTAGGATCTACAGAGAGGTTTGATGTCTGTAGCAGTCTGAGGCTTTTCTTTCTTTCAATGTTCAGATGGGCCAACCTTTCTGCTGGCACTTCCTGGTGCATCCTACACAAGGCAAAGCTGTATCTTTTCTTTCTCAGCCATTAAGTTGGTGACATTTTAACCTGTTGGAACATACAACTCTTTTCCCGTAAATATTTCTTGTGGAGAGGGATGCATACTAAAAGAGCAACAACAGAAAGACTGCATCAGAAAACTGACTGAAATGGCGAATTGGGAGGGGTGGGAGGGATGGAAGAGGGACACATGTATATTTGATTAATGTATATTTAATTGACATGAGATCAACAAGCATCCAATTTTGCCCAGACTCTGTCTACAGGTTACATGGTGTTTTAGGACTTAGTAAAAGTAAATATGAGTATAATAAACAACATTAGTTTAAAGGTTCTGATAAAAATAGTAATGCACCTGAGTTAATTGGAAACATAAATTGATGTTGTCCACATTTTTTTTTTTACTTAAAATCTGTATAACAATAACTTTGGGATTGGCACATACAATGTTCTCTATAATTTTTCTGCTGTACAGTATCATCTCGTAGCATTCTCTTTTACCTGTAGGATGATTTAATTTAAAAAAAAAACTAAGTTTGCTTCCCAAGTTAATCACATACAGTCCCCCAAAACAGTTTGGTTGAATTTGATGAAATCTGTGTCTTGATTCCAGCCTATAGGTATGTGCAATACAACTGCCTTTTTGAGACTCATGAGTCAAAAAATAAAAACCTAAAATAAAAAGGGGGGATACAGATATATATGAAACCTTTTTGTCAAAAACTTTGCAATCCAAATCTTAAAGTTAACATTTTTAGGAATAAAATTAGTATCATGGTACATAAAAGTATTGCGGTTCAGATTTTAAATTTAATACACATAAAATACCCATAAAGGAAGGATATAAAACCACAGACTACAATTTTGTATTATAATGTTTTATTATTTGTGTATTATGTTATGTGTATTAGTGTGTTTGTAAGTGAACCATATCTTGCAATGCCTGTGGAGGTCAGAAGAGGGCCTTGGATTCCCCTGGAACTGCAACTAAGCTCTGCTGTGAGCTGCCTTGTGGGAGTCAAATCTGGATCTTCTGCAAAAACATCCAGGGATCTTGACTGCTGAGCCATCTCTCTAACCCTATATCCTGTAAAATTCTTTAATATTTTAAGATTTTATTTTATGTATATTAATGTTTTGCCTGCATGTTATAAGTAAGTGCACCACATTATTATCTGTTGCCAACAGATCCTAGAAGAGGATGTTGGATGCCCTGGAACTGGAATTAGAGCAGGTGTTAGCTGTCAAGTATATACTGGGAAACAAACCAAGGTCCTCTAAAAAAGAGTTCAGTGCTCTTAACCTCTGATTCATCTCTCCAGCCCCAATTTTAAAATTCTTAAAGAACTTTATATTATAAGATAAGAAAAAAAAATCTATATTTTGAGCTTAGAAAAAAATGAACCAACATATAGCTGGAAAGTAAATTAATGTAGAATGTAGTAAGTGTGGGTAGTCAGCATTCCACAGGCTAGCCTGTTTTCCACTGTTACAGGATTAGCATTACCTATAGAGGCAATTCAAAAGCTATAGGTTTTGTTTTGTTGTTAGTAGTAAGTAAGCTCTGTTTACCCAGATGAGTAGGCATCTTAAGTTGACATAGAAAAGGCATTAAGTTTTGTATTTTTTTAAAGTTGAACCCATTTTGTAGAAAAATAGTTTCTATAACTTTTTAGAATGCAATGAGGAAGTTGCTGGCATCCTCATTAACCAGATTAAGAAGTGGGTACTCATGTGGTTAGGATCCTATTGGAGCATAAAGAACAGCCTTTGTCATTCCCACATGTGTTCTATTCTCTGTAAGTTCTGACTGCTAACAGTAACAGTATCAGGTCATGTTTTATTTGTTTTGTTTGGTTTCTGTCAGATAGAGTAAAGGAAATTTTATTTTCCAGAAATGCTGTTTCCATTAATAGTCCAAAGTTTAGATCAAATCCATGTGATCACCTGTTCTAATATCTCATAATAACAGCAGTTATGTTAGGATTGTCTTCTCCTCCTTCCCTGAGCATTTGTTCTGTCTTTGGAAAACAAAACAAAATTAATGTCTCTTAGTAGTGTCAGAAAAAGGCTTTTATTGACCCAATGGAATGAGATATTTAACTACAAGGAAAAAAATACACTTTATTTTGCCAATTGAATTATTTCTGCTAGTCTTCCTAACAACCACAAATAGCAAACCATTGATTTGTTTATTTTGAAAAAATAGCAATCAAGATTGAACCTAACCTGTAGATTCTCATCTGTTACCACACATAGCACTATCTAGTTTGTGTATATAGGTCATCTTTCAAAGCACTCCCTTGAACCTAACCTGTAGATTCTCATCTGTTACCACACATAGCACTATCTAGTTTGTGTATATAGGTCATCTTTCAAAGCACTCCACAGAAATTCAATCTAAATACCTGGGTGTTATAAACAGGCACCAATATTTTAGAGTAATGTGTAAAACAAACAAGCAAAAAAAAATTCTTTCTAAACCAGAATTCGGGATAAAATAAATATTCCTTAAGTTGTGCCGAACTGAAAACCAATTAGAACAATCACAGGAGAGGAGATCCCAAAGCCCATAGTTGTACAAAAAATTATCTAGCACATTACTAATTAGGGAGATGCAAATTAAAACAATAATTACCTGTAATTTTACATCCATCAATTTAAAACATTTTTAAAAATACTAACAGTCATTGCCAAGATATAGGGCAACAAGAATGATTATTCATTTCTGGCAGTTCTGTAAATTGGCACAGCCTCTTTGGAGAGCAATTTCACATTTTCTAGTGAAATGAAAGTTGTGCATATATTAGTATTACTAAGCACCTACACTTTCACAGAAGTCATGCATTATCAAAGGGACATGGAATTGGGACATGTGTTTAGTATTCTTTGAGGTGTAGGAAGAATGGAAGTGGTCTTAATTGCCATTTAGGAAGCTAAATAAAGAAATTATTTACCCTGTAAGGAATACACAGTAACTCAAAGAAAGGCTAAAATGTACTTTGTATTAATGTAGAAAATTATTTTTTGAAAATGACAAGTATAACACAAAATGATCATAAGATATACTGACATTAACATAATTTTAATACACCCCAAATAAATCACATTCTATTTGGAGATAATATATAATAATATATGAAAATGTCCATAATAATTTAAGAGCCAAATTTATGATAAAGGTTACCTCTGAGACAACACAATGGAGATGAGATATGGGAGGAATAAATCGAAAGCCTTGATTGCATTTTATTTCTTCAACTTGATAGTGCATGCAAATTATATTGTTAAATATATTTTCTTATGCCAGAAAAAATTTAGGATGTAATATATTTCTTACTACCACTTAACCCACTGGAAATTTCATGGTTCAAATTTGAACTTTGGTTTTTGGTCCTGAAAGTCTCTCAGCCTAAATTTATAATAATTTTAAAATATTTGCCTAACAGCATTTTAAAACATAATTATAACTGCATAAATCAAAATATTTTAATGCCTAAGTTTTGGAACAAAATTGCTGAGAGTTAAATATTGTAACCTAAGAAGGGCGTGATGACCAACCATGACTTTAAGCCCAAACACTCCTAAGGCAGAGACAGGTGGGTTTCTGAGACCAAGGCCAGACTGGTCTACAGAGAGCATTCCAAGATGTAGACTACAGATGGGACTAAATGGAGACCCTATCTCAAGAACAACAATAATGAAACACAAAAATACCCCCCCCACACACAATTCTTCAACCTGAAATTATTTTTGTCAAAGTGAATAGGAGGAAATAATTTCTTTTAGGTTTGTATCATTCTTACTCACAGATACTTTTTCTCTCACCATTTCAGACACATTTACCTGGATCATGAAGAATCCCTGGAATTTACTAGTCATTCAACAATGTAGTAATACAATGTAATTTTGACTACCAGTACAAGAGAGATCATAAGCATCTTCGAAATCTCTGTGCATCTTAAAATCTTAGTCTTTCAGATAATATTACTTCAGGGACTTTCAACTCATGAGTTGGATGAATCTAATTGTTTCCTGATTTTGGTTTATCCTATTTTATTTTTAGTGAACCAGTTAGTTTTCCCTTCCTTTATTCTTGCTCTGTTTGTACAGTAGCTTTATAATTTAATTAGATCCTGTATACTAATGATTGCTGAGCTTAATGCTCCAGCAACTGATGTCTGATTTAGAAAATCATTTCTTACATGTATATATCAGTGGTGGGTAGTGTCCATGTTTTCTTCTAGCAATTTCAGAGGTTCAGCCAGTATATTTAGGTTTTTTATTTATTTGGAGCTGACGTTTTTGCAGGGTAAAATATAACATTCTGATTTTATTTTTCTATAGTTGGAGATCCAATTTTGTCCTTACAGTTTGTTGAAGATGCTGTGTTTCTCCATTGTGTGTCCTGGTACCTTTATCAAATATCAAGTAGGTGAAATTGCATGTACTCATGTCTACTATTATTTTCCATTGATCTTTGTGTTTATTTTTGTGCCAGTACCATTCTATTGCAGTGTAATGCTCTGTAATATAATCTCAGATCTTGTGTGATGATCTTCTCATTGTCCTTTTTGCCCAAGAATGTTTTAGCTATCCAGGGTTGTTTGTGATTACACTTAAATTTTAGGATGATTTTTCTAGCTCAATATGGTTCATTTTATAATTCAATCATTCCTAGTTTTATCTAAGATCTATAATGCAGGCCCTGGTTACCTAGCACTCTGTAAGATAGGTATCATGGCATACTTGACCTGAAGTTAAAACCTATGTTGCATAAAATTGTCCTCTGCCTGTCAAGTTATACTGGTGAGCTATGGAGAGATGGCTTTCCTCAACTTTGGTTGCCTCAGAATATCACAAACCTTGACTGTTCATTCTCCAGAAGCAAGCAGGAGTAGAGAGTCAGTCATGCCTCCCAAAACACTTGGCCTGAGTTTTATGTGGAGAAGCACCTAAGGCTATATAAGCAGGTAAAGGTGGAGAGAGTCACTTTATTACTCTCATGATTTTGTTGGGCTGCTGTGAGCACACAAGGTCCCTGCTTCAATGCATATTTTCCTGTGCAGTCTTGAGGGCTGTCCGCATTTCTGTAAGTAACCCCCTCAACCATTGCTCTTTTAGTAAGCCCAAAATCCCTGAGTTGGCAAAATTGTACCTTGCTTTCTCATTTGGGACAGAGGGAGGAAGGGGGCTGTACACTGTTCACCTCTCCCAGAATGAATTTTATCAACAGTTGACATAGTTGAACAGGATAGAGAAGACTGAGGATGAGTTTGGGAAGAAAAATAGCATTTCCTCAGATATGGGGAAGGAGGCCAGCAACCAAAGGGAAGCTGGGTGAGGGAAGAGTGTGGGCAGATGAGATTTTGAAATTTTAGGGGTATCTGCAGTGGTGTGGATTGTGCAGCAGATAATGACATGTGTAACTAGGGTGTGGCCACCTAAGTGGACAATGTCATTGGGGGCAATGTCAATTGCCATCCTGGACAGCAGGGCTCCTCTAGGTGGTATAGAGTTGCAAGTCCACTTGAGTGCTGGGGTCTCCCATGTGGATATGGAGATGCTTTGAGGAAAACAGAATGCCTAAAACCAACATTGCAAGCCCTGGGAGGAGTGCACCATGGGTAGAAGTTTCAGGCAGGGGTAGAAGTTTCAGGCAGAGGTAGAGGCAGCCTGGCTGCTGTTTTGGGTAATAAGAGATTTGTCCCAGGTGAAGGTAGTAGCTCGGAGGGAGGCTGAAGGGTTAGAAGAGGAATTAAAGTGTTGACCTCTGACCTTGGCAGTAAATCCCATCAGAGAGAGAGCCTCATCCTGTGACCGAAAATCCTAGATCTCATGGGAAATAGAAGATAGTATTAAGGAAGGGAGGGAACTGGAAATACCTAAAGATGTCCCTACTCTTCAATCTTTATTACAAAGAAAGAAAAATCCATGTTTCACCATGCTGTCTGGTGCTAGAGGCTATAGCAATAAGAGAATATTCAACAGTAGAGCTTTTGGCGCTAGGGAATACTTTCAAACAAGCAATGAAGGGGCTCCTCATTACGTAGTTTGTGAGGATTTGGGACATGGGAAGATATGATATTAGTTTAAGTGCTGTAGAAACATTAAAGTTGATCAATATAACCACCGATCCTGCATTGAGATGCAGGCTTCATAGACTGAGACAGTACAGATAAATCAGTCCCTAATGGACTGGCTTCTACAAGCCATTAGAGATATTTGGTCATCACCAATGGAGGTTCCCTTGGATATCAGAGGCTGGAAGACAGTAGAAGTGAGAACAGGCAGTACTGACAGAACTAGGTATTAGGAAAGAAATATATTGTACCCAGTTCACTTGGCCTCATAGGACTGTGCTCACCAGAGATTAAAAGAACTTGAATCCCTATGGTCCACAAAATTGGTGAGGACCTTTAGTGACTTTGCTGAGTCTCTTAGGCATGATCTTTACAAAGTAAGAAAAGTTTTAACAGATCTAAGTGACTTATACCAGCATGTAAAGTATGTCTGAAAAAGAGTAGAACAACCTAAAAGATATATAAAGAAGACAAAGCAAAAAAAGAGACCTACTTGGGTTACTCAAAGGCAAATGTGGCAAGATTTGTGAAGAGCCCAAGATCCTAAAGGAAAATTTACAAACAGACAAAATCTGTGCTAAAGAGCTTCTAGAAGGCTTTTAAACCTGAGGAATATTTCAAAAAAGTAATACAAAAAATAACAGCTGCCTGAGAAGTGGATCATAACCCCCACCCCCCAGCTTAAACAGGGCACATTTCTCTCCTCTAAAAATTTATGCAAGTGTTGGAGGCAGTTTGCCCAGCCAGGGCATCCCCCAGAAGCCAGGTATGGTCAATGGAGAGAAAACAGATGTGGCAATAGTCAGGAGTGATCCCCAGGGAACCAACCTGTGCTTCAGGGGAGAGAGGGTTGTTTGTCTACCTTGGGTCTGAGTGGGGCCAGGCAACACGAGACAGCCCCAATGAGTTTATTAAGGATAAAAAATTCAGGGAGTCTTCATGTAAAAACCCCAGGATACTGGATGACATCAAAAATTGACTAAATATATAAAAGAAGTAACTAAATTAACATCTCTCATCCATGTTATTGTGCCCAATAAGGATCTGTTGAGGGGACAATGGATACAAATGCATACAGTTTTCCATGCTGTGTTAGACCCTTTTATTTTCCATTTAATATATATTATTGCCTTAGTATTTTGCAGATGTGGAACCCATTTGAGAGGTAGCATGTACACCTTGAAGAACAAAGATGTAAAGTCAAAAAAGATACAAGAGTCAGATATTCCTGCAAAACTCTTGGGACCATTATGGTAAGGCACATGGGTATCCACCAGGATAGTTGAGAAAAGTCTACAACAGCCTTGATCTATAGATGCTAAAGTTTAAACAGATATCTTAGAAAAACAAAACAAAAAAAAAATAGATCCTCCCTCAAATTATATGATTGTTAAATGAGAATCCCAGTGTCAGAAGTGGGTTGCCCCCCCTATAAACTGTTCATAAGGGAAGCCTGGAGGCCCTTAAAGCAGTAAAGCTTATTACCACTAATACTGGTGGCACACTGGAAGCAGACAGTAAGACCCTCTCACCAAAGATGTGGCATGATGTGAACACTGGAAAGAGTGGTACAGCTGGGGACGAGCTGAAAACTCTCTGCCACTACCTGGCATTATGCCAGAAGGTGCTGTGCAGATTGCAATGGGAGAGTGGGCCCAGAAGTTTTGCTTAATGATTGACATGGTGTCCTGCACTACTGATATGCCAAGTAAGATGTCCCTGCTGGATAAGTAGTGGCTTATCTCATACATGGACAACCAGTGAATTTCCACTTGGATTTAAGTCCTGCTCCATTGGGAGGACCACACATCTGGTACTACAGGCCAGGTAGACCTCCAGCGACAGGGAGGTTTTACACTCCAGTGGCTAAGCCACTGCCATTATTTTGTTAAATGAATGTAATAGCCCTGCTAAGGTAGTGTCCAAGCATTTGTGTTTACACCCATAGATAGCAGCCAATGTTTGTTTAGATGTCCCTATTTCTTTCTATTTTTGTACTTTTATAGTAGGGGAAATATCTCTAAAAATGGGACCATGGCTTATTGAAAACAGTGGATAAAAAGGCTGAAGAGTTCAGTATCTACCAACAAGAGAAAGATATTCCTACATCTGACTCCTCCTCCAAGGCTCAGGGATTCTTACCTGAGAGGATGGTGGAAAGAGGAAAGAACAGGAGGAAGGGGTGGTGTGTTTCACAGAGCTGTCCTCTGCCTGGCAAGCTATGGTCAGATGCCTTTTTCCCAAGTTTGAGGGCACCTGCTTGCCTTGGAGCATCATAAAGCCTGACTATTGATACTCCATAAGAAGAGTGGGGGAGAGAGAGTCAGTCATGCTTCTCGTCAACCAGTTGGCCCAAGTTGTACATGGGGGAGCAACTGAAGTGATAGCACTGAAAGCCAGAGAGAGGCAGGCCCTCATCCTTGCCATTTTGTGTGGCTGTTGGGAGGACACAAGGTCCATGCCAACATGAAGAATTTTGTATGTGGCCTGGTGGAGGGAGGAGTACCCATATTTCTATAATTAACTCCCTCACCCATTGTTCCACTTCTAAGCCCATTAAAATCTCTGGTTTTGAAAAATAGTACCTTGCTTTGTCATTACAGACCAAGGTAGAAGGAGTCTGGAACCACTTGTGCCTCCCAAAAGGAATTTTAGTAATATACTTCTTCCATTTCCAACCACCCAAACAGTAGAGTAATTTATAGAATATCTATTGTTCCAAAGCCTTCTCTAATATAGAAAAATTCTTTTTCTTTGACATTATGATGTCATCATAACTATTTGAACTCTTAGGGGAGAAGATGTTGACTCTAATCTTGGGCATTTGAAAACCTGGTATAATTGCTGAAAAAAACACTGACATTTATAAAAAGCAAGCAATGTATTGTAATATAGTTGCATAGAAAAAGCTACAATGCCGGGCATGGTGGCGCATGCCTTTAATCCCAGCACTTGGGAGGCAGAGACTTGTGGGTCTCTGTGAGTTCAAGGCCAGCCTGGTCTACAGAGTGAGCTCCAGGTCAGCTGGGACTAAAGGGAGACCCTGTCTCAAAAATTCCAAAAAAAGAAAAAAAAGAAAAGAAAAGAAAAGGCTACAATGAAAGAGAGAAACAAAGGCAATCTTGATTGCAAAAAGAAAGAGTCTAATTTCATTTGGACACATCATGTGTGCCCTAGTAATAATCACATCAGTCATGCATCACTTCATGATGGGGGCAGGTAGAGAATAGCACCTTGTTTACATCTTGCCATAACAGAATAGACTTACACAAACCTGCAAGAAAAAGTCATCTATCCACTTAGGCTGTACTGTAATTTATAGTGCATTGTTCCTGAGGGCATGGGAAGGAAAACCACAAGATTATATCAAGAACAGGAGCAAAAGAAGGCAATCAGTAGACAAAGGAGACACAAGATCACTGTGGCTGCAGCTGGCATGGAATGGCATCCTGTCTTATACATTATTTTAAAATAAATATATTGAGCACACTCTAAAATAATATTTTATATTCTATGGTAAAACATGCATAAACTGGTAATGTAGTTGATTTGTTATCAAGTCTTATGCTCTGTTTATAATTATCTGTGCTATGCTTTATATAATTGGTGGCTCAGTGGGTTTGTTTTAACAACATCATGATAAAGGTGAATGATTTTTGAGCTAATCTGATGTCATGGCATTACTAGATGATTTTCTAGTACAATCATCATCTTATGGTATATTATAGATAGTCCATGATTACATGTGATAGAATGTAGATTTCTTCTGATGGTTCAAGTAATTTTAATGTTCCTAATATATTCAACTGCGTATTAAATCTTAATTAATGTAAAATTTTCCTTACATGTGTGCTTGAGTGCCAAGGAAAGGTGAGATCCTGGATCATTTACAGCTATTAGTAGGCATCAAGTTTTGTGGCAGTGATAGTGAATTTAGCTATGATTCTTGTCTAGAATATTATTCATGCTGAAATATATACTATTCATTGACTCAGTAAACTAATTAGAATTCATGAAAAGAAACTGGAACAATAGATAATTTATTTTAAGATTATTGATCATGAAATGAATCCAAATTCATTTTCTATGTTTTAGTTTCAAAACATGTCAGTTTAGAGTTCTCTCTATTAAACAATAAACTAATTGTGTTTCTACAGTGTACATAACTGGTTGGAGAAGCAGGATACATAGGAATTTTTCAGCTAATGTAGCTGATGTGTAAGTCTTCAGCTGTGTATGGTAACTGAGCATAAAGAAGTGAAATATCACAAAAAATACTAGCTCACATTAATCAATATTGAAACACAGGGAACTATAGTTTGAATGTATTTTGACTGGCAGCTAGGATAATTCATTTGTGTTTTGTAAGTAAAATTTGCAGTAAATACTTTTCTCCCTCAAATGGAATGATTAATTGCAGCTTTAGCCAAAGCTTGTTCATATGCAGGATGACTCATTTTTTTTCTTTTGTTAAAAATACATTAATCATTGTTGATGAGGGCTTTGCTAGAGTGTAATTAGTAACTACATAGTGCTTATAATGTGTTTTCTTCAGTGCCATGCAGCTTGAGTTTCTACCTGGTTTTTGCCATGTGTGCCTCTCATCAACAGTAAATGGGACAAATTTGATGAAAGGCAGGTGACAAAATTTAGCCATTACAGAAATCTTCAACTAATGTAAACCTTCACTGTCCCCCTGCTTTACCTCTCATACAATTGAGACACGTCATATGGAATAAATCACATTTCAGCTAAAGAAATTAATAATAGTTTGGATTCCATAATGAATCTTTCCAGAGCACAGCTATAACCCTTTGATATGAGATATAAAGGTATTATCTGTGCCTATAAATGTGAACTGCACAATTCTTAAAATAGAACCTATGGATAATCTTCATTTTGGGATTTTATAATTAACATTTCATAAGTCAGTCTCTGGTTTTGCATTATTTAGGTGTTTTATAAATAATATTTATGCTTATTTTTTGATCATTGTTATTTCATTCCTGTCATACATTTCTAGGTAAAAGTAACAAATGCATAACAAATCATGCATGTCGTGATTTCTATAATGGTAACACATGATAGTTATAATGCTCTGTGAAAATTGGGATGCATAGTTGTATCCTTATTCAAAGGAGAGTTTTTATATGCATTTCAAAGTTAACTGGCAATGATTTCAGAGAATAATTCCATATAGCCTTTCATTTACATTGAGAGTTGGATATTACAATTCAAAACACATGGATTTCTCATCAGGTTTCAAAGACAATTACCTGTGATCAGAGAGTTGTAGAAGGTGCTGTAACTTATTTCCCATGAATACAATCCCTGTTATTCCCATTTTTGCCCTAGCAAATGAAAGTACCAGCAATACATTTGATGTCTTTCTCACTTATAAGCATGAAAGATTTAGAAAGAAGCAGAATACCATGAAATGATTATATTGTCTTTTAAATTTATGATAATTTTAATGACCCATGTTTGTATTACATTTTTGGTCATACAACATAGTTTTTCAGATGTTGTTACATTTTTTTCTCACAACTCTCAGTGACAAGTATTACTCATTCAATTTTAAAAGAATGTCTGTTTCACACCACCACCACCACCTACAGAAAGAACTGAATTGAAGAACTGACTGAAACAGTGAACTTCTGCTCAAAACAGTCAACTTCCTCATGGAGAATATTGAGAAAGACTGAGAAAGAGATGAAAAGCATATTTGGCAGAATGCATGAGCTCTGGTGGGGTGGGCGAATGGGGGGGGTGACATGGGTCTAGATTTGTTAAAAAAATAAAAATAAATTTATGAAAAAAAAGAAAAAAAAGAATGTGTGTTTCATAGAAAAATAGTGAATTCTAATTCATCTTATGCTGAAGAGTGAACAAGTGTCCAATTTTCAAATTGGTTCTCTCCCTTTCATAAAAACACATAGACTCTTCATTTCACCTGGTGTTGGCTTGTCCTACTAGTGTAGTTGCTTTCCTTTAATCATGGTCACAAAAGAGGCATGTCAGAACAGCACCATTTCAAGGTAATAGTCAAGTAACCAATGTGAACCAGTTAAAAAATTAACCAGTGCTTAAATTTGTTTCAGGAACAGTTTGTTCATGATTCAGTATTTTAAAATATTTTAACTACATTGGCAGACAGTAAGCAGATGTTTGTGTGTGTGTGTATGTGTGTGTGTGTGTGTGTGTGTGTGTGTGTGTGTGTGTGTGTTTGTGTGTGTGTGTCCAGTAAAGAAAATACAGCCTGGTGTGGTGGCCCATGTCTTTAATCCTAGCACTTGGGAGGCAGAGGCAGGCAGATCTCTGTGAGTTCAAGGCCAGCCTGGTCTACAGAGTGAGTTCCAGGCCATGTGGGTCTAGAAGGAGACCCTGACTCAAAAAGTCAAAAAGTGTGTACGGACTGGCTGAACCTGAAACCCTGAAGGTGATAGAAGAAAAAGTCTGCAGCAACCTACAAGACATAAGTGTAGGAAAAGACATTCTAAATCAAGCAGCAACTGCACAAAAGAAATAAGGACAACAGCTGACAAATGGGACCTCATCAAACTCAAAAACTTTTGTACAGCTAAAGAAACAATCAAGGAAGTGAAAAGAAAACCCACAGAGTGGGAGGAAACCTTCACCACTGATATATCTGACAGAGCACTAACATCCAGAATACATAAACTGCTTAAAAAACAAAGAAGTAAGAAAACAAATGACCTACTCAAAAGATGGAGTAAGAGATGAACAGAGACTTCACCAGTAAGGAAGTAAAGATGGCTGAGAAACATCTTAAAAAGTGTTCAACATCATTAATAATTAAAGAAATGCAAAATAATACCACACTAAGGTGTCATCTCACTCCAATAACACTAGCCAAGATCAAGAAAACAAAAGACACCAAATTCTGGAGAGGTTGTGGGGAAAGGGGAACACTCATCCACTGCTAGTAGGAAAGTAAACTTGTACAACCACTGTGGAAAGCAGTGTGGAGAACCCTTAAAAAACTCAAAATGAGCCTACCACCTGACCCAGCCATATCATTCCTGGGTATATACCCACAAGACACATCCTACTGCAAAGATACATGCACAGCTATGTTTATTGCAGCTCTCTTCACAATAGCAAAGAGCTGGAACCAACCCAAATGCCCCACAACTGATGACTGGATAACAAAAATGTGGCACATCTACTGAATGGGGTTCTATGCAGCGGTAAAGAAAGATGACATCATGAGCTTTGCTGGTAAATGGATGGAACTCGAAACCATTATGCTAAGTGAAGTAACACAGTCCCAGAAAAGAAAAAAAAGGTGAATGGTTTCCCTCATTTGTGGATGCTAACACCAATTCCCCAGTTGGCAGGCAAACTGAACAACTTTATTATTTTATTTCATTGTATCTGAAAGCAACTGTGTTATTCCAATGTGAATCTCTTTTTTTAAGACTTTCTTTTTATTTTATTTTATTTTATTTTTTTGAGACAGGGTCTCCCTGTAGCCCCAGCTGTCCTGGAACTCGCTCTGTAGACCAGGCTGGCCTTGAACTCACAAAGATCCACCTGCCTCTGCCTCCCAAGTGATAGGATTAAAGGCATGTGCCACCATGCCCAGCCTCCAATGTGAATCTCTTAATGGGCTCTAGAATTGTCCTACCACTTGTATTCATACATTGTAATTACCATATATGAATGGAAGATATGTATTCATAATCTATCCATATTCTTTTTACCTGCATGCAAACTTACTGTTAAAATGTGAAACTCTAAATGTGTTTAGGAATTAACCTA
>VZQC01012944.1:146127-163908 GCA_009823505.1 Rhizomys pruinosus
ATAAAGATGTTTTGTATGAAAAAAACAAAAATTCAATTGAAATGTATTTTAAAAGGCACTTCTAAAAATTATAATAAATGAAATTATTATTTTCTGAGAATTTAGTATAAGAGAACTGTTTACTTTCATTCCTCTCTCTATTTATCTAATTATTCCCATGTCCCCCCAATATCTTTCAGTATATTGACTTCATATTTAATTACTATTGTTATATATATATATATATATATATATATATATCAAACTTTTAAGACAGTGAGTAAAGGTCCATGTGTGGTAGCACATGCCTTTAGTCCCAGCACCCAGGAGGCAGAGGCAGGTGGATCTCTGTGAGTTCAAGTCCAGCCAGTCTACAGAGCGAGTTCCAGCCCAGCTGGAACTAAAAGGGAGACCCTATCTCAAAAAAGCAAAAACAAACAAACAAAAAAACAGTGAGTAAAAATTTATTTTATTTGAAATTTACTTAAAAATTATGCTAGTAAAATTAGAATTGTGAGTAGTTGTGATAGTATATAAATGAGGAAAATTTAAGATTTTCCTGCTAAATACACCCTGTCTGAATTAGTATCTCAGTAACACTTGCATATGAATGTGGGACCTACAGATGCTGTGATCACTGATACATACCTTCATCACTATGTCTATAAATATTACATTATATCTTCTTTGTTTCTCTGTAATATTGGATCCGCAAGTGCTAAGTGCCCTCTACTTTTATGTACATTGCATATCAAGGACAATTCCCATTTTTCAAATATGTAAACTGAACCTTAGAAAAATGAAGCAAGTTGCCAAATGCAGAATTATACAGTCAAGAATCGACTGAACACAGATTTTAGTGATTCAAAAAGATTTTAACTGGGGGTGGAGAGATGGATCAGTCGTTAAGAGTACAGGCTCTCTATTGTAGAGGGCCCTGGGTTTGTAGGAAGCTATAGTTCTAGGGGACCTACTGCCCTCTTGGCCTCCAGAGCCAATGCATCTCAGAGGTATGTTTGCATGTAGGCAGAATAGACATACAAATAAAATAAAAATAAATTTTAATGCTTAGAAATTTATTTCAGAAATTATCTTTTACTGCAGAAATTTTTATTTTCTGATCAAATCTGTATAAATTTGGAAAAATAAAACCTCATCTTCCATTGTTATAACTGTGGCATCTTGCTCTACTCTTGGGCCTAGGATATTTACGAATTGAATTTAAAGGGAAAATAAACTACAAAACACTTTAATTTATTATGATCAGCTTATTTGGAATGGAAGCAATACCTCTCTTTTATCTCTGCCCCAATATTTTATTGCAGGGAACATTCATGCTATCACTATGCTTTCTAAGTTTTTTTTTAATATTCCTAAGGATTTTTACATGGTGTATAATTTATAAAATACTGAAATATATTACCATTGTGATATTTGCATATGATTTAGGAATTCTGAAAGAAAAGTGTTAAATTCATCCACAACCCGAGGAGGAATTTTACTAACACAGCTAAGGACAGCTAAAGCCAAAGTAATGTGTTGCTCAAATCCTGATTACAATGTATAGACCAGACTACAGATTGGTCTGGTCAACATGAATCACACATTCGTCACCATCTTCTTTATTGCTAATAACCTGAGCTAGAGAGTGTTGAGCCAGGTATTTTCTTTGTAAAATAAATACATATTTACCTTTTTAAATTTTTTATGAATTTAGAATGCATGAATTTAAAATAAAAGTTAAAGCAACTCGAAACTGGCTTGCACATGGAATATTTTGTCATTACAAAAGTTTCTTAGAGTATATTAATCAATGTTATTCTTTAGATTGTAAGGAACTCTTCTTTTTACCACTTGGCATGGAATTTATCCAATCTTATACTATATATGGATATTAATGAAAGGGAAATACATTGCATGCATAAATAATCATTAGAGAAGATTATATATATGTGTGTGTTTAGTTTTTACAATATTTTATTTTCCCCTTTTCTTATTTATAAAATATTTTAATGGTGTTTTGTGTATTTCATACATCATTTTTCAGTCTAATTTAGACACGTTCCCCATTCCATGCCCCCCACCCCACCTCAGATATTGCATTCTGCCATACATGTCTTGCATCTTTTTCTCAGTCTTGTTAAAGTTTTTCTGCAGAGATTTATTGTTTTGGGGAGAAGTTAACTGTTTCAATCAGTTCTTTGTCCCAGTACTTTTGTTGCTGTTCCCTCCCATTTATATTGCTCGAAAATATGCATATATATATATATATATCACATATATATAAAAAATATGACCTCTGAAAATAAACTGCGTGTTAATTCCAAAATATGTTTAGGAGTTCACTTTTCCCTTTAATTTTATATTACTGTAATATATGAATACATACTCTCTACCCATATACCACAATTACAAATCTAAGAACAAGTGGAAAGTTAATTCTAGAGCCTGTTAAGGCATGCACATTATAACAGCACAGTTGCTTTCAGATAAAAAGAAATATACCATTAAGATTGCTCAGCTTGCCTTTCAACTAAGGATTTGGCGCTAGCAACCACAAATGTGCGATATTATTTGTCATTTGTTTTTTCTGGGACTGTGTTACTTCACTTTAGCATAATGGCTTTGAGTTCCATCCATTTACCTGCAAAGTTCATGATGTCATCTTTCTTCACTGCTGCATAGAATTCCATTGTGTAGGAGTTCTGTCCAGGGACCTATACTTTTCAGCAGACATGTTTTTGTTGTTTTTCGGGACAGGATCTCCCTGTAGCCCCAGCTGGCCTGGAACTCACTCTGTAGACCAGGCTGGCCTTGAACTCACAAAGATCCGCCTGCCTCTGCCTCCCAAGTGCTAGGATTAAAGGCGTGCACCACCATGCCTTGTTATCAGCAGACAATTTTTTTGATGCAATAAAAGTTGTGCAGATAAGATAAAAATATTATTTAAACTTTTTTTGTTGAAATATCTTAGAGTACTAAAAAGATGTTTTAAAATGATGCAGTTGAATACAGATACTGCCCTCTAACAAAGCTGGAAATCTGAGAGTGTATATTTATTTTTCATGTGAAACTAAGATATATTCAAATCAACTTGAATTAACACTGGCTGCGAAGAATTATCAGGACAAACTGGTAGAATTACAGGAAAGAGGAGATGAGCCTCATTGCAGAGGCCACATTCAGTTCCTTTCTCCTTCCCAGGAAGGCATGGTCACCACATCCTTCATTTGACAGACAGCTGAGCCGCTTCTCCTTCCAATCATTGCCCCATCACTTCAGGGAAAGGTTTTTCATAGCATGCTATTAAACTGAAATTGCTTATATTCTTTCAACCAAATTATTTGGAAAACACTTAACGTCTATTCTATATGATAAATATATGCTCATTACGTTCTAGAAGAATTTTTTTCCCAGTGTCAAACATTACATTCTTTTGTTGCTAGCATTTTCCAAATAATTATTCTAACATGAGTTAAACATTTATACTTCATTTTCAGATAAACACAGGATGGACCTTGAAATTTTAAATAACTTATTACCATGTTCTTGAGTCTACATTGACAGTCAGTAGATGAAGAAAGACTTCAACTCCATGAAGCAATAATGTATGAAAAAAATTTAAATTATTTATAAAATCTTGTGTAATTTGATTCTAAACTGTCTCTTCTAGGGTGACTTCACCTCTCTCACTTTGTTCTCGTTCTTCCTCTGAGCAATAGAGTGAATTAAATTATAAAATTATAATAAAATTTTCTCTAAATGTTTTTAGAATGTTTTAAAAAATTATTGAATTTCTGTGTGCTAAACGCAGAATATCCCAGTCCATCTTAATCACCTTCGTACCCCCTTTCCCACTGGAACCTTCCCACAGCACTCCCACTGGAATTCACACATTCTGTCATTTGTGATAAGGCCTCTTGTGTCAAGTTCATGTCCACACACTTTCCTTAGTGCAAGTTCAACTACTGAGGTCTAGTCAGTCCATCAAAACTTCCTTACTTTAAGAAGATCAGCTCTTCAACACCGAGCATTAATCAGCTGCCAATATTTCTTCAGCTAAGATTGGGGTCTGCAGCCCATTTCCGCAGTTCCATGCTGGGTTTATGTCTACTTGAGTTTGTATGGTCTTGTGCATGCTCACATCATTGCTGGAGGTTCACTGAGCAGAGACCGAGGAGCTTGTAAGACTCTATTTCCATATGATCATGCACTTCTACCCAACAATTTTTAGCATTTTTCAAGTAAATATGTCCCTTGAGTGAAAATTCCCAGATCTATAATAAGGAATTTCAAAATAGAGTAAAAGTTTTTGTGCCACAAAAAAAAAAAAAAAAAAAAAAAAAAAAATGCTTGTGTTGTGCTGCTATGTTTGTCTTACTTTATACTGTGTATTAAACCTTCCTTTCCTGAAAACATGTATATGCTCTCCTGTACTCTGAATTATATCATCTCACCAAAAACTTAATTTGTATAGGAGCCATTCAGTTGTTTGGGTTTTTAATATATTTTAATAGCTTAGCATATTATTTTGCCTGTCTTATTCCCAATCTCCACATAAATATGAGTTATTGTTCATCATCCATGGATCATCTAGAAAATAAAACTTGTAGATATAACATTATGCATATAAATTAAATTTTAAAGGAATATAGAAAGCTAATATATTTGCCTTACAAACATGTGCAGAAGAAACTTTTAGATTAGAGTCTATTCAACAGGTAAACAAATGCCAAATTTGAAATTAGTTTTCAGAAATGGTTCTTTAATGAAGTGTGTCAAATGATGGTGTTGTGAATACCAGCACTCGGGCAATTTACTTGGAAGAGAAAATTAATTTCTCAAGCCACTTTGCTCATATGAGAAATGTAAAATGATTTGATTCTTATGTTTTGGTTAGTTTGAATAATTCCAGTAAAGCAGATTTAGATTTACTTAGAAAGTGTAATAGGTTTAAAAATACTAGAGATCTTTGCATGTGGGAAAAGAAAAAAATATTAGAAGGAAATGGTCTTTTTCCTTTGGCACCCAGCTTCTTTTGCTGATTGTGTCTAGCTGCTGTTGTCTGAAGCCCGATCTAGTTTTGCTACCTGTGATCAGAGTAGCTTATTAAAAATTTCTACTTGCACCAGACTTATTCTGACACTTGTTTTTGTTCAGTACATCCAGATTCAATATTTGCTTTGACCTCCATATCCTGTATAGGATTACAACATAAATATTCTTTTCTTAATTTCATTTTTTGACAATTCATACATATGTACATATTGCGATCTTGTTCAACAATTATTACTGTTTGTTAAGGCTCCACTGTCAGAAATATAATGACTATACCTTCAATTTATTATATGACTAGTGTTCTCTCAAAATACAGTGTAATGTAATGGTTAGAAAACTGAACTATATAATAATCCTTTGCTAATAAAATGCTCTTCTGACAATTATTGAATGTGTGAGCCTAGACAATTTCCCCAATACTAATGATCTCTATCTCCTAATTTGTGAAATGGAGCATCACAGGGTGAATCGATTGAATCTTAAACATCTGGCATGTTGTAAGTTGTAATAACTATTAGTTATTTTCTCCTTCTCCTCCCTCATTCTCTTCTATCCCTCCCTTCTCCTCATCTTCCTCTTCCCCTTCTTCCTCTTTGTTCTTTTATATTTATTATCTTAATCCTGGGTCTACTTCAAGCTCCTGAATATTCCTAACATTATATTTGTATCTCTTTTGGATATTTTTTATTGTTAGGGCACTAGCCAGTGAAGCTACAAATATTGAACTATGTAATTATTCCTGGGCAAAGATAAATAATTATAATAGATGTCACTGTGATCCCTGGCACTCAACATACATTAAGTGTGTAATACTTCTTATTCCTGTCCAGTTCAAGCATCTGAGGAGTAGCCATTACAGAAGCAATGACAGGGAATGGGCTATATCAGACATTGACAAGCTGGTAATGGATTCCATGAATGCACTACTGAAGATTCATCACATTGTACTCAACTGACAACTAAATGTTGAATACTCAGATCTGTGTTGTTCAAACTTCAACAGGTATCATGTGAATGGTTTAAGTAAATGCTTCAATATTTAAACATCTTAGTGCATTCAAAGAAACATAAATTGCAAATAGACAAAGCTGATGTTCTAATAGCCACACTAGTACAAGAACACCAGAGATTATTATTCTATTTTTTCTTAGGACTTTTAAAAGATAAACTTTGCTCTCTGTAGCCGCTTTCTTAAATCATAATCTTGTAGCAACAGTAAAGTAAAAAAAAAAAAAATCAATATTATCTCTGTAAGAAGAACAGGTATCAACACAGTTCAAATGACTGAATGGGAGATTAAACTCCATCTACTAACCCTTTGCCATCATCTATAATACGAAATTTATTTTACTTACGGTTTATGCAGGCATATTATTGCTAAATATCACAAGAGGTTTTTAAAATATTCATTGTAACTTTATAGAGATTTGATTTTTTTAATTAACAATATGCTTATTATTATGAAGGTTATTATTATTTATCTATTGACATATTCATTATATGATATGCATATGAATATTAATACTTTAAATATTTTTACATGGTAACATTTTATCGAATTAGAGCCCATTGGAGAAAATAACTTTTGAAATCTGGACTGGCTAAATTTACCATGGCATCATTTGTATATAATGCAAAAAAGATATCACAATTTGCTCTCTAATTTGTATCACATGGTAGAAAACTACAAGCATTCTTACCAACTGGCATGATTCCATATCAGTTATTTTATTTTTATACTTTAGGAACACATGTGATAGATATTTTCATTGTGGAAAAATAAAATAATATGAAAAAATCAAATTAAATTACTCATCATATTGCCAAATATAGCTTCCATTACATTTAGAAGTATATTTTTATAGAATTCAATTATTTGAGTCTAGAAGTGTAACCAAATGTAGGTTAATAAAAATACACTTATACTAAATATACATTATGTACTTGAACATTAAGCAATGTTAAAATAATGTGTCAGTTTTAAATTTTACAATTTTCAAAAGATTGCTTCTCAGGTAATTTCTGTATTATTTTTTTATGTTGTAAATTCTTTAACGTCAAGTATGTGTTCTTAGCATTGCATTAACTTACCCCACAACTATTTTTGCATCTTGTTACTTAAATCTAAATATACATGTTAAACTATGAATTGACTCTTTAACACTGTAGCAAAGAAGTCAGAAAACTAAGGAGGTCATGAACTTTAGAAATGCAATGTGGGTTTATCTCCACTTGGACAAATGGCTAATTTTTTTTTTGTGTGTGTGTGTGTGTGTGTGTATGTGTGTGTGTGTATGTGTGTGTGTGTGTTGTGTGTGTGTTACAACATAGACTGTAAGTTTCTTTAACAATGTCTAGAAAGATGTTAAGAACTGCCACTGATTACCTTGAATAATGTATTTTCTTTCAATGTGAGGAATTTTCTGAGAATCATTTCCTAGGTTGCTTTATGTTCTGTTTATACTTTTGTGCCTGACTTATTTACATAGAGACTATTTCTGTGTAACTTTCAGGTTAACCTATATGGCTGACTTTTAGGATATAATACTGTCATAAATGAAAAATATAGGTTTATACATCTTTGAAAATATTGGGTGGTTTCCTCTAATGACTGGATCTTCAGACATAGAAACATATTGCACAACAAAACTGGGAATAGTTTCGAAGACACACATATATTTTTTGGGTTCTTTTTTAAAATTTTATTTATTATTTATTTATTTATTTATTTATTTATGTGTATTATTTATTTATGTGTACTGTCTGCATGTAGGTTTGTGCACCCATGTCATGCAATGCTGCAGAGGTCAGAAGAGGGTGTCGGATTCCCCTGGAACTGGAGTTCTCCTGGAATTGGAGTTACAGACGGTTCTCAGCAGCCATGTGGGTGTTGGGGATCGAACCCAGGTCCTCTGCAAGAGCAGTCGGTGCTCTTAACCTCTAGGCCATCTCTCCAGCCCTGACACACATACATTTTATAAAAGCCATTTTTACTTATGGCAGCTCATGTCCATTAAAGAGATTTCCACTATATGAACTAAAAATGTTCTTGTAAGTGCTGCTCTTAGTAATAATACTGCATAGCCATAGAAGGCCACTGGAATGCTATCATCTTTTCACTTTTTTATTCAGAATTGTATATGAGAACATGATAGCATAATAATAAAGTACAATGAATTTTACCTTCTTTCTAAGGAATCAGATGTAAAAAACACAGTTGCTTCACTATTGAATAAGTGTTTATAAATTTGCAATCTTGACCATAGGTATCTTGAATTGAATTTGTTTTCCTGCATAAAGGTTAATATACATATTTATATATGTGAGTGTGTGACGTTTGTCATAATTATTCTACTTAGATTAATTTTGATTTCAAATAACAAAACAATTTATTCTTATAGAAATATCATTAAAAATTGACATAAAAGTTCTGACATTGGTTCTTTTCCATACTTATACCTTTCCTGGGTCATTTAGTCAACTTTCACACAAGAAACTATGTTCATGAACTACCATGTCTTCAGATTTACTCCTTGGTGTGCTGCAGAAGGCACCCTTAAATGTATTCAGGACACTTGCACTGCAAAAGCCATAAGCACATAAACTGCACATCTATAAAAGCACATAGCCCTTTTCTTATTAATTATTTGAATGATTATTTTCCGTCCACCCAGTGATAAGTGTCCTAGATCTTCCTCTACTTCTTAATTTATATTTAATTAATGCTTTAAAAATCATTTTAACACGAAGGTCATGTGTACAATTCTTTGAAGTTGTCTTTTGATGGCTTCCACTGGCTTCTTAGGCACCTCTTTGTGCTATTTTGTTCATTATATCTCTCTCTAAAGGAAACTCAACATCATTCAAAAAGGGATTTCTTTAATATAGTCTATGTATATATTCAGTTTCAATATGTATAGCTTTTGAATTTACTTATACCAATTTATACCAACACAAGATGATATTATAGTTGTTATATTAGCTTCATCAACTCAATATGTGTTTTTATTTTTAATTTTAAAAATTTTGACTATTGGCTGTCCTCACTGTACAGCTGCAGGAATTGGGATCCAAGAGTTCTGATGGAATCCAAACAGGTTTATATTTCTGATATTATTATATGCATACATCTTCTTGTATCCTTTAAATTATCTACATATTAGTTATGATTACAAATAAAATATAAATTTTGCCAGGCATGGTGGTGCACGCCTGTAATCCCAGCACTTGGGAGGCAGAGGCAGGCAGATCTCTGTGAGTTCAAGGTCAGCCTGGTCTACATAAAGAGTTCCAGGACAGCTTGGGGCTACAGGGAGACCCTGTCTCAAAAAGAAAAAAAAACCCTACAAATGAAATATAAATTTTGTGTTATGTTGACATAAATTAATGACAAGAAAAATCCTGTACCCATGTAATGTTTCTTGAATATGTTTGATCAATGTTTATTTGAACTACTAACCATACTAGGATCACAGTTTAATCTGGGGGAAGCAAAAGAAGATGTGCTTTTACCTAGATTATTGAAAAACAAAAAAGAAAGGTAAATTGTGAAAGGTTTTAATCATATAAAGTTTAATTGTCAGTATTGAAGAATACAGTTTTATTATGACAAAGAAAATGTTCATTTGTTCACTGCTATGCGGTTGTTTTCATATGACAGCATCAGAGTTAATTACCGAGAGATCTGTGTGATAATGGTAGTTTTTATTATGAACCTTAGTGATAAACTTAGAACAGTATTGTGATTATCATATATATATATATATATATATATATATATATATATAAACATCCATGCTACATAAAATAATACAATATTCAAGCTATAAGAATAATAAATTGTATTAGTTATTTTTCTGTTGCTGTTATAAAACATGACTGTTCTAGTTTCTTTTCAATTGCTGTGACAAAAGACTCTGACTAATACCAACATGGGAAGGAAAGGGTTATTTGCCTTATACCTACTGGAGCAGATTTCTTCAGTTAGGGAGCCCAAGGTAGGAACTCAGGGCAAGAACCTGGAATCAGAAGCTGAAGCACAGGCCATGGTAGACCACTGCTTACTGGCTTGGTACCCTGGCCCATGCTCAGACTGCTTTCTTATTTTTTTTTATTTTTTTTTATTAATTTTTATTTATTTCTGTATGTGTACGAATGTACTGTCTGCGTGCAAGTCTGTGCACCCGTGTCGTGCAATGCCATGGAGGTCAGAAGAGGGTGTCAGATTCCCCTGGAGCTGGAGTTCTCCTGGAATTGGAGTTTCAGACGGTTCTCAGCAGCCATGTGGGTGCTGGGGATCGAACCCAGGTCCTCTGCAAGAGCGGTCTGCGCTCTTAACCGCTAGGCCATCTCTCCAGCCCCAGACTGCTTTCTTATATGATAAACAACAATCTTCCCAGGGGTGATACTGCTCACAGTGGGCTAGGCCCTCCTACATCCTCCAACAATTAACAAAACAATACCCCCACAGACTTGGCCTCAGGCCAGTTCAATGAAAGCAATTCCCCAACTGAGGCTCCCTCAACCCAAGTGTGGTAAGTTGACATTAAAGCTATCCAGCACAATGACCAAAGTAACTTCTAAAAGAGAGAGTTTATTTGGGTTATATCAATGGTATAAGCTTCCATTATGGCATGGAACTGTGGCAGCCCAGACAGCTGAAGCAAAAAGCTGAGAGAACACATCTTCAAGCATGATCAGGAAAAAGAGAGGGAGACTGTAAATGGAAAGAGACAATGAGTTCTCAAAGCCCACACCTAGTCATGTGCTTCCTCTAGCAAGACAAAGCCTCCTAAACCTTCCATGGCCCTCCCTGAACAGTGCCAACAACTAGCCAGGGTTAAAATACTTGGAACCTGTAGGACAATTCTCATTCAAACCACTATTTTCCACTCCCAGACCCCCAAAGCTCATGTCATTGTCAAAATGTAAAGTGAATTTAATCCGACTTTAAAAGTATCTATAGTCTTTCAAATTCAAAATTATTCAAAAGTCCAGAGTCCAGAGTCTGTTCTGAGACTAAAGAAACTCTCTTAGTTGTAAGTTGTTGTAAAATATATGGAAGATTTACATACTTCCAACATACAATGAAACCCAATATGAGAATCCCATTCCACATGGTGAATTAGAGCATTTTGTGTTAAATAATGGACTGAAGAATACCAGGACCAAGCAGGACGAAAACCAAATCCCATAGCTCCATTTCTCATGTCTGGGACATTAGTTCTAAATGGCTCAGTCCCTCCAGCTTTAGAGCAACATACATCTTTCCTTTGTGTGGGTATTACTCCCTGTATACAGATAGCTCTCTTTGGCAAAAGTCTCCTGACTCTGATATCTCAAACATTTTTGTGTTTCCATTGCCAACTAGTCTTTACCTTCACATTTTTGTGCTGCTGAGGAAAAGTTTTATTCTTCTTAAATATACTTACATTTATTATTTTTATTTTATGTGTATGAATCTATGACCTGCATGTATGTAGGTGCAAGCATATCTTGCAATGCTCACAGAAGTAAGAGGGTATCAGAGTCCCCTGGAAATGGGAGTTACAGATGGTTGTTAGCCACCATTTGTGTGCTGGGAATGAAACCTGGTCCTCTGAAAGAGCAGCCTGTGATCTTAAGTGCTGAGCCAGTTCTCCAGACCCATGGAAAAATATTGTTATAACCCTTTGCATCCTTCTATAGTTGTTTTTTAAGCCTGGACTATTTTGTTGTTTCCTCTTGTTTCATTTACTAGGTAGATGCTTTGAAATGTAACCCCGAGATGCTTTACAACTCAGTTATATTATATTGCTCTGTGAAGTTTTCACTTCCCTGAGATGTTTTATTAATCTGTAATATCTTGAAACTCTGTGATACTTTCTACTCACTGTCTAATTTTTCATAAAAAGGTAAAACTAAGGGAATAGAAAGTTTTCAAAACAGTCTAATGAGGCACTTAGTCCAATTAGTTGAAGAAAATGGTAGATACATAACAGATACCTTAACTTCAGTTGGTAATATCAGTTTTTGTAAACTGTAGTGACCATTTAACCAATTCCTAGCCCATTTCACCTGGCCTGGCTATATATATTTTTTTTTCCATAAACAGTGAATGGCATCCCCAGGCCTCTTGGCCTATCAGGCCTTCTTTTACTCTGGGACTTCACTGTCACATGCTGCATGGTCTTAGCAATTTTCTGAAATTGTGGAAGAGGCAAAGGAAGAATTAATGGCACCACTCCTGAAATTTTCATGTTTCCACAGCCAGCAGGATGTGAAGGACAATGTCACTTTCTATTGTCAGCTTGGGATAGCCTTTGCTTCCTTCATCCACAATACCATCAGTATCTATTATATGTTGTGGTTTGCCAGGAAAAGAAAAACCTTCAGGCATTTATTTTCACAAGATAAATGTACCTGGGTGGGGTCTTACCCTCAGGCTCTACTTTCCAATGGTGAAAATCTGGAGGCCTTTCCTTAATTGTTCTAATGTCCTTATTAAAGAGAACCTCTCTTCCTGAATACTCATTGGCTGCAGCACTATTAAATTTTCTACTGCTTTTCCTCTCCTACTGCTTTTTGTATTTCTTGCTTCCTCACTTGCTCTTTTTCATTGTAGATATGAATAATATTCATTATTAATAACTATGCCACAGATTCAACATTAAGCTGTCTTGAAATTCCCTCCACCAACAAAATTAGGTAGATTAAATTTTAATTTAGCCTCTGGCAAATTCTTAGACTGTAAAGAGACAGAAGCAAGATTCGTGGCCAAAATTCCTCAGCTTTGGTTTAACTCTTATTTCCATCCCCTTCTGGAATATCTTGAGCCAGGTCTTTACTAAAATGACCCATTAAACTCTACTTACAAAATTCAAGCAATTTTCTAGATCAAATGTCCAACATTTCCCACATTCTTTTCTATTTATTTATTTATTTATTTATTTATTTATTTATTTATTTTACGCGTGTGAATGTACTGTCTGCATGCAGGTTTGTGCACCTGTGTCGTCAATGCCATGGAGGTCAGAAGAGGGCTTCGGATTCCCCTGGAACTGGAGTTCTCCTGGAATTGGAGTTACAGACAGTTCTCAGCCACCATGTGGGTACTGGGGATCAAACCCGGGTCCTCTGCAAGAGCAGCCGCGGCGCTCTTAACCTCTAGGCCATCTCTCCAGCCCCAGCGCCCACATTCTTTCAAATAGCAACATGTTCAGGTACTTCAGAACAACTCACACTCCGGTACCAGTTTTTATATTATTTACTTTTCTGTTACTGTGATGTCTCAAAAAACAAGCTTAAACTTTTGTTTTAACTCATTGAGTCACTAAAAGTAACTGATTCTTGTCACAATTCTGAATTTGAAGTAGTTGAAGAATTAATCTCTATAATTGAGCAACTACAAGGGAAACTAAGAAGATAATAGAAGAGGGAAACTATAGTTTCATAAAACTTGAAAACCTGACAGGATGCAGCAGGTAGAAGGTTTTTGTCCAGTATTACACAACTTTTATAAAGTATATGTTTATGAATTTTATCAATTCTCTGCAGTAACTTTTAATCAATTGGATGCTGTGGAACTAAAGTATAGTTAGGGAGCTGCATCCTTAATAAACTAACCATTACCAGGTCTTCAGCATGCTACTTACCATAGAACTTCTGTGATCAAAGATCAGAGAGAAAGTTTTCTGAGTAAAACCCTTCTCATCTAATATTTGGAGCCATTTATTGCCTCACATTTAGCTTGATCAAAGACTCCACAGTGCTTCTTAATGAAGTGAACATAAAATGACCAAATAAAATCAGGCCTATACACAAAACACAATATTTTGTTGACTAATGTATTTTGTATCTTAAGGAACATTAATTTATTTTATATACTTCCCACACAGTCAAATGTTAAAAGAGAAGACAAGCTCTCTATTGCCTCAATTACTTGTTTGATGGCTGAGAAGCATTTTTCTCAGCTCAAATGTCAGTGTTAGTGAGCTGTTCCTGCTTTATTTTTGTTATTGTTTATTTACTTCATTTGTATCCCCATGTAGCTCTGGCTAGCCTGGAACTCCCTACATGGATCATACTAGCCTTGAATTCGAAGATATTCACTTGTTTATGCTTCCAAGCCATGGGATGAAATGCCTGTGCCACAATCTCCAGCTAGCATTTCTTGATGCATATGTCAAGAATTTCCATTTGGGGAATTTACTGCTGGATACCCCCTACAGTACTGAATTACTCTGCACACCTGACTTTTCCTAATTTTAAAATTTATTTAACTATTTCACTGAACAGTTTTCAACTATCCTTATTTTGGAAGTGTTTTACCTGCAAGGAAATAAGATATAAAAACAAAATAAAATGAAAAGATAAAATGCAGTCTAAGAACTGCTTCTAACGTGATTATGCTGGCCTGAAATGGATGCCCATAGAATGATAATATGATAACAGTGTGTGGTGATGCTAGTTTCTGTGATAAACATCCAGGAATGTTAATTCATGAAATCAAAGTATAAATAGGCATGCATTTATGATTAATTTTGATAAAATGTAAAATACTTTAAGTGTCAATAAAGATAAATATCTTCCTCCATAAATAATCCCATTTTCTCATCAGTAACCCATAGTGCAAAAACATTGTACTTTACTATTATAATTTAAATTTTATCACTCTACTGGGAAAACTTGCTGCTTTCTATGTATACATGGATTTGTAAATTTCCCTTGCTTTGTCCATGGATGTTTACCAAGACTCCTCTTTTTGAAAATACAAATAAATTGTCTTTTTTTCTAGCCCCAATTCTATGAGGGTATTCAAAGCTTAATATATTTTGATCATTTTGGTTTCTTTTCTTTTATTAATTTTTGTGTCTTCTTACCACTTGGATTTTGGCAGTTTAATTTTTCCCAATTTTTTGAAGAGAATGGCATAGGAAATTTTGAGAACATTTATCCACTTTCTTTCTCCTTCCCTTTCTGATCTTGAATATTAGTGCCCTTTATCCCATGGTTCTTTTTCAATTGATGAGTTAAAGTTTGCTACTTGTTCTCAAAGAGTATGCAATTGTTTGCAATGTTTATCCTGCACTTTTCTTCATTTCATCATTTACACTTTCCATCTTTAAATCCTTCATACTTCTTAAATACCATGACTGTTAACTATATTCCACGATTTCCTTTCTACATGTATCTCTAACTCTTAATTTGCTTAATTTTACACCGTGTTTCAAAAAACAATTTACAGAGACTTCCTGTTGTAGGTACTTCTAATTTGTCTCATGCTGTTACATTGTCCCAAGTAGGTTTTACTTCCCAATCCTCTTGATCTTGATTACTTCATCTTCTGACCTCTATTTAGTACTTTCCAGTGTTTAATTTCATGTTCAACTTTAATGTTATCACCACCATTAAATAATAACTTTTTGAATTGTGCCCAATTAATAATCAATAAATTTTCAGTAGTCACTTTAAATAATTAAATTTTATCATAAATATAATTTATATTTGAATTAGTATGTGTATTTCTATGTTAACGTTTTATAATTATCATTTATTTATTATCATATAGGTGCTGTATAGGTTTAGTTGTCAACTTGACACACCTGGGTAGAGGGAATCTCAACTGATGAACTGCCTCCATTGGATTTGCAGCCTGTGGCCATATCTGGGGGGTGTTTTCTGAACTATTGAGTGATGTGGGAGACCAGAGCCCACTGTGGGTAGTGCCACCACCCCTGCGGAAGTGGTCTTGCATTATATCAGAAAGCAGGATGAGCCAGGCATGGTGGTTCATGCCTTTATTCCCCACACTGGGGAGGCAGAGGCAGAGGCAGGAGTACCTAGGTAAGTTTAAGGCCGACCTGGTCTTCATAGCGAGTTCCAGTATAGCTGGGGATATAGGGAGACTCTGATTCAAAAACAAAAACGTAGAATGAGCACAGGCCAGGACAGTAAGCCAGTCAGTAGCTTTCCCCATATATGGTCCTCCAGGTTCCTGCTTCCTTTGAGGATGAACTGTGCTGTAAGCCAAATAAACACTTTCCTCTCCAAGTTACATTTGGTCAGTGTTTTTATCACAGCAATGTGAAAGCAAATTAGAACAGAAATTGGTACCAAGATAATGGGGTTTATGTCTGGAAGGATTGTGGGAATTTGGTGAGCTTTGTACTCTAAAATTTCTTGTATGTCTGTGAAGATGGAAAATAATGCTGAAAAAAGTGTAGATGATAAAAGCTTGGCTAGTGAAGGTTCAAAGTCAAGCAAAGACTCTATCAAAGCTGTTTGTGTTGAATTAAGAATTTTTGGAAATGAAAACCTTTGTGCTTTACTGGGACAACTGATGGTGGCTAGCTGGACTCTGAGACATCCTGACAGCTGCCCAAGATGGTGGACAAGAGAGTGGATCAACTCATGGCATTCTTTGATTATATATCTTCAGCCCCTGCTCCTCATACAGCCAAGGTCTACTGGGTGGTTGGGGTAGCTGACTTCTTTGGTTCCTCCTTTTGCCTCAGAAAGTCAACAGTCAAGCTTATAATCTTGGGCAAGCAGGTGCTCCTAAGTGTTTGGAGAATGGATCTGATGCTCATGGTCAGTCTTTGGGAAGGCAGTCTGTGATACAATTCTGTTTTATATCATCATATTAATATTATCATCATATCTTATGAAAAAATGGAAAGGTTGTGGTCAATAGCGATGTGTTTGAATGTCAAGTTGATAAGGGGTCAATTGTGCTGTATAGATTTAATTGTCAGTTTGACACACCTAGGTAGAGGGAATCTCAATTGAGGAAGTGTCACCATTGTTTTGGCCAGTATCCAGGTCTGTGGGGTATTTTCTTGATTGATGAATGATGTGAGGGGGCCCATCCCACTGTGGGCTGGGCTACCCCTGGGCAGGTAGTCCTGTATTGTATAAGAAAGTAGTCTGAGCACAGGCCAGTTTAGCAAGGCAGTAAGCAGCACTGCTCCATGGTCTGGGCTCCTTTCCACCCCAAGCTGGTATTGGTCATGATGTTTAGTCATAGCAATTGTAAGCAAAGTTAAACAGTATAGTTATTCATTTAATAATTTTATTGATAATGAAATTACATTATCTTTATTTACTTTTAAAGTAGAGTGTCATTAAGTGCAACCCACTTACGTTCATTGAGAAGTATTAACAGGAGGAATAGTTAATGTGATCTTTTTTGTTATGCCTGAGCTCTCTATAACTCCCAGTGAATTTGGCACTGTATGTTTACCTTCTTGTGTAGTCTTCTTCTATTAAATTTGTTGTATGCTTTGCTAGCAGCTTCTAAAAAGAGAATAAAACAAATAAAAATGTTTGACTTAACAAATAAGGATTTGGTGCTTGGATCTGCGAATGAGGGAAACCATATATTGTTTGTCTTTCTGGGACCGTGTTACTTCACTTAGCATCACTACATCTAGTTCCATCCATTTACCTCCAAATTTCATGATGTCTTCTATCTTACCACTACATAGAACTCCATTGTGTAGATGTATCACATTTTCTTTATCCATTCTTCAGTTGAAGGACACTTGGGTTGTTTCCAGCTCTTCGCTACTGTGATGAGAGCTGCAATAAACATAGTTGTGCATGTATTTCTACAATAGGATATCTATATATCTATATATCTATATCTATATCTATATCTATCTATCTATGTCTATATCTCTATCTATCTATCTATCTATCTATATCTATCTATCTATCTATATATATATATATATATATATATATATATATATATAAAGGAGT
>VZQC01012944.1:178539-235375 GCA_009823505.1 Rhizomys pruinosus
TCTCTCTCTCTCTCTCTCTCTCTCTCTCTCTCTCTCTCTCTCTCTCTCTCTCGTTAGAAGCATGTGCACATGAAAAGTGGGGTGAGGAGAAAGATGAGTTAGCCATTCCAAAAGCACACAATACAATGACGAATAACTGATATTCCACAGTTTCAGTAATATATCAGCATGTTAATAGTATATCCTAATAACAATGAAAACTCTTCTTGTATGTTCAGATTAAACATCACTTCAAAGTCCCTTCATTTATTCTGGGGATACATGATGAAGATGTAGGAGGTTATAAAGAGATAAAAGAACAATACTTTTTTTTTGTCTTTTTGAAACAGGGTCTCCGTATACCACCAGATGTCCTAGAGCTCACTAAGTAGACCAGGCTGGCCTTGAACTCACAAAGATCCACCTACATCTGCTTCATGAATGCTGGGGTTAATATATTTTGTGATATATATATATATATATATATATATATATATATTTACTTTTGGCTACAATCTAATACTTAATGGATCTTCACTGTGAATATCTGTTACTCTGGCTAGGATTATAATCCTTTTAAATTGATGTAGATATGGATATTACAACTTTCTACTTCTCTTTTACCTTTGTGTTGGAATGTTGTAGGAAATCCTCTTCAAATGGGGAATTGACTTTATAGCTGCATCAAACACAAATTCTGATATCAGCATTTACAATAACTTTCTATAATATTTGGAAGAATTCACCTTTTCTTCCTGCTACATTGGAATGGTGAGGAAGAGAGGAAGAATACTAGGATACTAGAATCTTCTGACATATCGTTGGTTAAAAGGGCCCTGTCATAAGGAGAACACAGAGGATTTGGGTGGTTAAACTCACAAAAATATAACTTTGACATGTTCTCCAGATTTTTGACATTTGCAAGGAAACTCCACACATAATCTGGAAGAGCTGTTGTAGTTTTTCTCGATGATTATTATGTCAGTAGCATCTGCTCCAGGTCGGCAAATCTCTATTGCATATCTGGTTGAAGATAACATTGCAGATTTTGGTTACCCTCTGGTGCATCCAGACAGACTCAAGCACTTCAAGCTTTCCGTCTTTTTGAATAAAGATAAAAATACTTGCTTCTATCCTCATTGCATGTCAGGTTTGTGATTGGAAGTCTCCCTTGAGAAATTTTTATTTTAGTCCAGAGTGTAGTTGTAGAGTACAAGAAAACTCTTGTTTTAGCAATTGCTGAATACACATCATTAAAATATTTATGTGCAAAGTTGTTGCTATCACTGTGAAATATATATAATATGGATTCCTACACTAACAGTTTTCAATGGATTCTGAATTCTGATCATCTCATTGTTGTCCTAAGTGAAGAATGTCCACATATCATGTAAAGGCACCTGGGTTGCAGATGTTCTTGGAGAACACACAGACCTACACTGTTTACTTTTTCTTCCAAAACAAAAGTCCATTCTTAACCAAAAAGTATAGAAATAACATAATGTTTAATTATCTTAGTATAAACATGCTTTATTATAAGGATGATACTATAGCATACCCTGCTACGTCCCAATACTCCGGAGTCTGGAACAAGACTGCACATTCAAGGTGAGCTGGTTTGCATAATAAAGTTAAAGGCTACTTGGAATATGTAATGAATTTACATCTCAAAAAATTAAAATATATATTATGAAATCTTTGTACTTTATATCCCATTTTTTATTCCAGAAAAATATAGTGAATTCCTGGACTTTTATCATTCTGTGGAGGGACTAGAGAAAGCATGGTAGGTTTTATAAGATGCTTTTTTATTTCCAAATGATAATGATGACATTTTCTTGTCTCCTACAGACATATTTAGTAATAAATATAATATTTTTGTAGAGCACTTTAAGTCCTTGTGAAAACTTTCATAATGTTATCTGTATTATCTCAGTTTAGGCATGAAGCATGACTCTGCCTATCTTGAGATTCAGAAAAACTCTAGGGAAAAGTAGTGAAAAAGACTAAAGGGTAAAGGACCATTACAGCTGTTTATTTACAACAGCCATGTGTGCCATCAGAAGGGGAAAATTAAATATGTCAATGAAGGAAGAAGATGTCAGATGTTTGTAAGATAAGATGTTTCTTCTAATCAGACTATAAAGGTACAAACAAGAAAGAATAAAATAAAGGATCTGTCTTGAAAACAAAGGGGAATGTTAAACAATTTGGGTTTAATATTTTTTCTTGGTTTTTTTTTTTTTTTTTTGTCTTTTTCAAGACAAGGTCTCCCTGTAGCCCCAGCTGTCCTGGAACTCACTCTGTAGACCAGGGTGGCCTGGAACTCACAAAGATCCACCTGCCTCTGCCTCCCAAGTGCTAGGATTAAAGGCTTGTGCCACCACGCCCCAGCTGGATTTAGTTTTGTAGGTAAAGATGTGACAGACAATGAGTGCTTAAAGAACCATCTTGTAAGGCTTGGTATGGTGGTTCACATGTTTTCTCCAGCCCTATGGAGGTAGAGGCATTTAAAATTAACAATGAAGAGTGATCTAATTTCGTATTTTATAGATGGACAGTTGATTACCTATTGTGGTGATTTGAATGAGTGTCCCCCATAGGCTTTAAGTATTCAGACATTTGTCTCCAGTTGGTGGCACTGTTCTTGGGGGTCTTAGAAGGTGTGGCCATGCTAGAGGAAGTACATTATTGGGGGCAGGCTTAGTGAATTTAACAAGCTTTGCGGTCTCCAGTCTCTCTGCTTCCTGTGCTCATTGCGAGATGTGACCCTCAGTTTGCTGCTCCAGCTCCAACCACCATGCCTCCCGCCACAATGGACTCTAATTCCCTGGAACTGTCAATCGTAAGCTCAAATAAACTCTTCCTTTTATAAGTTCCTTTGGTCATGGTGTTTTATCACAGCAACAGAAAGGTGACTAATACACCTATGGTATATTTGTATGTAAGTACACACATGTCATGCAATACCCATGGAAGACAGAAGAGGGTGTCCATTTTTCTGGATCTGAAGTTGCAGACGGTTGTTATCTGCCATCTGGATGCTGGGAATCAAACCTGGGTACTCTGCAAGAGCAGCAGATGTTCCTAACTGCTGAGCCATCTCTCTAAGCCCCTTGTTTTTTGCTCTGTGTTGTTTTGTTTTGTTTTTTGTCTTGTTTGTTTGTTTGTTTTGTCTTGTTAAGACAAAGTATTCCTGTAGCCCCAGCTGGCTTGGAACTCTATGTAAACCAGGCTAGCCTGCATCTCACAGAGATCTGCTTGCCCCCACCTCCCTAATCCTGGGATTAATTATGTGTCAACCACACCCAACTCAATTATCAATATTTTATTTTTTGATCTTTTTGAGATAGGGTCTTCCCATAGTTCCAAGTGGCCTGCAACTTATTACATAGGCCAGGCTAGCCTTGAACTCATAGAGATCTGCTTGCCTCTTACTCCTGAGTGCTGAGATTAAAGGCATTTGCCATCATGCCTAGCTCAAATATCAATATTTAAATCACAGAAATAGAAGAACCAAGGGAATAAAGAATAGTTATGTCTAAATGGATGGTAAATCAGGGTAAATAATATCATAGAATCTACTAGACAACTTTTTCTGTAATTGTGTGGGGTTCTTATTTGGGGGGGGGTTGAGATGGAGTTTCTATGTAGCTGCTGTTAGCCTGGAACTCACCACGTAGATCAGGCTGGCCTCAGTCTCAAAGACATCCACCCGCATCTGCCTTAATCTCAAGTGGTGAGACTAATGGAGTGTATGACCATGCCTGTTTAAATCAATTTTCAAATTAGTATACAAAGTAAAGGACTTCGTTATGTCATTTTCACACATACATGTTGGTAGGCTCAGCTTCATCCCCTTCTCCTTTCTCCTGCTTCACCTGGCTCACTTCTTGCTGGTTGCTTCCTCCCTCAACTACACATCTGTCTCACTTTCACATCACAGTTGCATCATTATCTGCTCATCATTCTCCCTTTCCACAAGATCTCTCCCTTCCCTTGGACCTCTTTCTAGTTTCATGACAAGCACACTACACACACACACACACACACACACACACATGCAATCACACATAAATTTTGTTTTCTTTTGTTCTGTCTGTTTGAGCTAAGGTCTCAGTCAGCCCAGGTAGCTCTCACCTTGCTGCGTGGGCTATGATGGCTTTGAACAAGCATATTTAGAATAAGACAAAAAAATTAAGCAAAAACAGAAAAACAGAGAAGCAAACCTATATGCCCTTGTGTAATTGACAGAAAATAAATTCCATGTTGTTTGGGACAATATGATACACTGCGGAGTTATACTAACTATACAAAACTGTGAATATAGGTTAATTTTAAATCTGTAAAAACAAAATTAATTTTGGTTGTACATAGAGACAATGTGGACCCCTTTGCACATGTTTCAGTGTTTCTAATCCTCTCTTCCCCGTCCCCCACCTTGTCTAGGCTCACGTAAAGGGCTGCAGCTGCTGTGGATGCTTAACACCAGCATGTGCACAAGCACTTCTTACCCATTGTGAGTGAAATCGACTGGAATCACACAATCTTCATCAATTTCCCACTTGGTAGAAATCGGTTCTTCTAGGCAAGTGGTCTGTACTGCATTTGCTCTGCAGCTGGCTGTCCCTTGGAGCTAAGATGCAGAGAGAGAAAGAGGTGACCTGCTGATAGTGAATGAGTGTGCCCTGGGTGGCTGTGCCCACCTGATTTTGAGATGGAAATCAACCTCCTACTTACAGAGAGCAGTGGAGGATCTGGCTAAACTGAATAAAATGAGGACTTTCTTGTCTTAAGCTTCAAACTCCCGTCTAACTCATAGCTAACAAACTAGCATCATGCACAGCAGTATCCCCTTCTACAAGCAGCAATTATATAAGAATAGCATTCCAAACATGGTTGTTCTCAGGCTGGCTGGCATACAGACTGTTAGTGTGGGAAGAAGATTTTTCACGCAGATGTTAGCTAGAAAATAGATGGATAGAAATGAATGTGACTTACCAGGATCACTGTAAAGGACAAAGTTTTAAATGTAAAAGTCTTTAAATGAATTCACCAGATGATTCATACTTAAGAAATTTTCTTCTTTGTGTTGGCTTATGAGATTTCTAAAGGAGTAGATTTCAGCTAAATGCACAAAATTGGAGTGATCTTATTAATCAGCCTGGTGTATAGCTTCCCAATAATCCAAATAAGAATTCCCTTTGGAATTTAACACATAGCATATTCCTGGAATATACCTTTGTGATCTCTAAAAGTAATTATGGGTAAGGAACAAAAGTCAGGCATTTATAACAGCCCCCAAGGGATTCTCATGCACAGTAACATTTAAGAACTCCCAGCATGTGCTGAACTTGCTAAGTGGCAGTAAGATAACATCACCAGTAATGTGGAATTCAAAGACATTTTCCATTCCAAATTTTCTCTCTCTTTTTTATTGTTTTTGGTTTTTTTGAGACAAGATCTCCCTGTAGCCCCAGCTTGAACTCACTATGTAGACCAGGATAGCTTCAGTCCCCTAGAGATTTGCCTGTTTCTGCCTCCCAAGTGCTGGGATTAAAGGCACACACTACCACATCTGGCCATGACGTTTCTTTTTAATATATATATATTGAGTTAACCTTGAACGTGATAAAAGACACAGAAAATCATACGTAAAAAACATTTATTAAACTTTAGCTGTCATATAATGGCAGAAGTTGATGTTGGTTTTTATATAATTAATCCAAGTATTTAAAGATATTTTTGATTTATATAACCTCTTTAAGGCACTTAGAACAACACAACAAGAATTAGAGGCTCAAGTGTACCCTGGAACTGTGGAGCTACTCTGCTGCTTTGTAGAACTCACATTGTCATTAGATCAGCACACATGAGACATGAATGACTCAATAAAAATTCTCTCCCATCCTGGGTGGATGATATTTCTAAATAAGCACTTTCAGTCCTGAACCTCAATTCAGTTCTAATGATGCCTCAGAATCCATGAATCCATTCCATACCAACATGTGTCTCCATGTTCCTAATGCCCAAATGTTTTCCAAAATAAACGTGGTCTGGAACTTAACACCCAGTGCAATACTGTTAAACAGCTGGGCTTCCACAGAGGTGATTAGGTAGAAAGGCAAATGCAGTGGATGTATATCCCTATACTTACCTCCCATATGAATGAATGTGGGAAGAGTTTGTACATTTGATAAATTTACTTTGTCATGTCCTTACTGAACTTTTCTGAGTCAGCGACCAGGAAAATCAAATACTAGTAATCAATTAAAAATCAGACATTCTTTTTGAAGGGATTTTTAAATTGATATCCACTCTTTCAAATGCTAGGAAGTCACATCCACAGTGACTTCACTGCCCTCTAATGACTGGCTTTCCACTGTTCTCAAAGCAGTGGTTTAATTATGTGTTAGTTGTTATAAAATGGAGCTAGGGTTCACTTCTTCTTGCTCTCTTTCTTACTGCCTTTCTGTCTTCACCACAGAGTGACTGAGTGGGCAGATTATTAGCATATAGCAGTGTCAGGCTCTTCAGCTTCCCAGTCCACAGGTTTGAGACCAAAATACATTACTCTTCAAGGTAAATTATCCACTGTACAATATTGTATTATAGAAGCATATAATGCCTAAGACAACAGGTGATCACTGATGGTTTAATTTTATTCTTAAAAATAATTTCTTGTTATTGTGAATACATATTAAAGAAAACAATAATTAGTACTCAAAACCAGAATTTGATGTAATATAGCCTATTAACCTCTATGGACCTAATTTGGAAAAGTCAGATAAAGCTTAACATTTTCCCTGACCTAACAGTGACAATTACATTGGTTTTCCCATTACCCTACACATAAAATTGATCATAATTTGAATAAGTAATATATCTAAAATATATATGTAATCAAGAAAGTAAGGATTATATTGAAATATCTCTGTTTAGTTTCTAGAAAAATAATTCAGAAAAATTCATTCAGCAAAACTGAATATAACATTTATAAACTAATCAATTTCAGAAATCCTGAAATTTAATTACCCTATATAGAAAAAATGAAATGCATGATGAGAATCTACCTTTAAACATTCATATATCTTTTGGCTTATTAATCAAAGATTGTTGCAGAGTTAGTACTCCCATGCCTGTTATAAACACAACACTCTCTAACTAAATTTGTTATGTTATTGCTGAACTATCTATATCATGGAACAGGAAAACAAACTGTAAATAATGAATTAGTCATTGGTCTTTTGCATTTAAAGAAAATTTTATTGATACCAGATATTGCAAATATTTGCATGCCATCTACAGAATAGATTCACTGTGAGTAAAGAAAGATAGGGAATTTTTTAAAGCACTGTTGTTATGTTTTCTGTAACTGCTAGACTAATTTGCATATCCCTGAAGGCAATAGGAATAGAATATATGAAATCAAATGAAAAGAAGTAACAGAGGTTATCTTAGTTATTTTAGCCTTAAATTAGTTCTTCTTAGCCATAATGTAAATAAAACTTTCTAAAACAAAAAGGCGAACTGCATGATACTGTGCTGGGTGGGAGGCTCAAAGGATCCTTGAGTTTCTTTTCTTTCTGCAATCCTGTCTATACCAATTTCTAGCTGATCATTTCATTGTCCATCCTCCCTCTTACTTTTGTAAGTTTTTCAGCATTTGTATGGTAAAACATGAATACTTAGTTTTTATTGTATGATATTTAGGTCTTAAAGTTGTGGATGAAATTTGTTTGTGATCTTCATCTAGAGGAAAATATTTATATGTCAGGTAGTTTCTAAAAATGTTCCAAATGAATATCAATGATTTGACACATGTAAACAAGATACATATATTTTTGAATATATATTTTATTAAGCTTATGTGAATTTCATTTAATACAACTTAATCAAATTTGAACCCCCTTCCCCACCTGTGCCTCCCCCCATAACCCTCCCTATAGTGGATTTCATGCAATCGGCAATACATGTAAAGTCCTATCCAGTCAAGCATTTGTAGACAGATGTTTCTCAGCCCAAGTTTACCCACTGGAATCTAGTCATTATACCAAAAAGACTTAAGGAAGATCTACTCTCCCTCACCTAGTAGTACTCACTTCCCAATAATTCCATGGGTAAGTTTGGATCTTGCTGCACACTTCTCTCATTTTATGTTGGGTTTCTGTCTAATTAAGTTGGCATGGTTCTTGTGCATGTTGCCACCATTGTAAGTTCACATCAGCAAGTTTCCAATGGCCCAAAATCTACTGTTTCCTTATGCCCATTAATCAACCCTGGTTCTTACAATCTTTCTACCCTTCTTCTGCAAAGGTCCCTGAGACATGGGTGAAAAAGTTACAATAAAGAAGTTTAAAAACTTTTCTCTAGGGTCTGTAGAGATGGCTCAGCATTTAAGAGCACTGGCTGTTCTTGCAGAGGACCTGGGCTTGATTCCCAGTACCCAGATGACAGCTAACAACCATCCTGAACTCAAGTTCCAGGAGATCTGAAACCTTCTTCTGACCTCCATGGACACTGCAGGACATGGGTCCAATTACATACATGCAGGCATAACACTTGAAAACATTATAAATAACTAACTGTTTTAAAATATTGTCCATTGGGGCTGGAGAGATGACTGCTCTTGCAGAGGACCTGGTTAGACTCCCAGCACCCACATGGAGGCTAAAAACTGTTTCGGGCCAGGCTTGGTGGCACAGGACTTTAATCCCAGCACTTGGGAGGTAGAGGCAGGGGGATCTCTGTGGATTTAAGGACAGCCTGGTCTACATAGGGAACTCCAGGCCAGCTGGGACTAAAGGGAGACCCTGTCTCAAACAAAATAAATTTGACCATCAACATTTCATCACAAATCTCTCTCATTTTATAGCCTTTCAAAACTTGAACGAAATATCTTCTTCTTCAGAGATTAGGCCTTAACAGTTGCCAAATTTACGACTTATGCTTCAAGCGTAAGACAATAATCCTTCCTCAAACCATATGCCTTTTGGTTTATGTTGAATCTTTGTTAGCTGTATTTAACAGGAGAATTTCATTAGTTTGTCATTCATGTTTGAATTATAAGAAATCAAGAATTAAAAATTATAATTAAAATAAATATTAATCAAGGAATTGTATCTTTCTCACATTATAAGGATATATTGAAGTTTAGCACTCCTTTGACAATTATTAAGAAAAATAGAAAAGAATTACACTAAAATAAAAATATTTTTTATTTTATTTTTATTGATGCTTTGTGTATTTCATACATCATTTTCCAATTCAGTTCAGGCATATAGCCCCTTCCCTTCCCCCCACCCCACCTCTACCTATCCCAGATCATGCATTCTGCCGTAACTTTTCTGCATCTTTCTCTGCTTTTTTGTTTTGTTTTGTTTTCATTTTTTTAACAATAAGTGATAATTCGTGAGTACAAGCTTCCTTCATGTAAAACCAATTTGCAAGCAGTTGTGCCCAAACCCACACAGCTCATGGGTCCCACCATCCAGCAGGGCGGGGCTTGTATGTTCAATCAAGTTGATCAAATGAGTGTCCAGTCAATATTGTTGTAGTTTCACCATTAACCCCAATCGCAGCCCTTACATTCTACCACTCCCCCTCTTCCACAGATTGTTCTCTAGGCTTAGAAAAGGGGCACAGGTGGATGAGAAGCAAAACAGTCTAGTTTTTCTGGAGCTGTTGTCTTGGTCTCTAGTCAATTCTGGCTGTTTTCTTTCATGGGCTGCCAGCTTGTCCAGGCATAACCTTTCGATCCTACTAATGAAGCACATGCAATTAGATATATAGGTATTTAAACAGTATAATATATAGCCTTTCGATCCTACAAGTGAAACAGATGTTAATTTGACTTGAGTTTGTAATCCACTCCACGTTAGTTTGCAAATGTACTTTGCTACCCATATTAGCATCAGATAACTTCTATAAATATTGTGACAACCATTTTTACACATGAGAGAATATTGTACTCCATTTTATTATCTGTATTTGTTTACACCAACTCATTTCAATTACTTAATTTTTTCATAACGCACCTTAATTTGTGGATACTTCTTCATTCTTAAGGCCAGTATTCTCCAGTCTAAGGGAAAAATATTTTTGAAAATTGCACTTTCAATGTAGCATCAATTTCAAGTCCTCTGTTTTTCCTTTTTCATAGATTATGATCAAAGAGGAAGATACTGGAATAATTTGTACACATTTATTCTACAGAAAGAATAATTTATAAAGATGCAGTTTACCTTCAAAGAGAAAATGCAACAAGGTCTAAGATGACCATCTCATTATAAAAGAGTGAAAAATAAATCATGTGGAAAAGTTGCACTGCCAAGAGTGACACAAAGTCCTTTGTTTCTTGGCAATGCTTGAGGATGTACATTTATTTAGGGGAAAATTTATTAAACAGAAAATTGCATGAACCCCTGCTGAACCTCAGAACTATGGAAAAAAATGGAAGTGAGGGTTTTATGGCTGTGCATGAGCCTGGAAAATAAAACAAACTTTTACAAAAATTCCTCAGAGAGCCTTGGGAAAATTATTCAGTGAGTACAAAGCTTGCTCTACAAACATGAAGCCTAAAGTTTGATTTCCAGCACTCATACAAATGCTACAAATGTGCCAGTGTGGGAACTTGTCCATATCACCAGCACTCAGGAATTTGTTATAAAATCCCTTGGGTAAGATGGCTTTGCAGAACAACCATGGGTAAGTTCTTGGTTCAAGTGAGAAACTGCCTCAAAATATAATATACAGTCAAGTGTAATTGAAGAAGGGACTCAGTGGCAACCTCCAGCCTCCACATATGTGTACACACACCCCCACATACATATCCAATCATATGCACCTACACACATGCAAACATGCATACACAGGGACAGGCATGCAATACGCATGCAAAAACAAAGTAAAGCAAAATTTTTCAAGATAGGTTTGAGATTCTAGAATAAATGCCAATAAATTTTTACTGGAATATGTGGGCTGATTTTTTAGCAATTGATTGCTGGCTGTTTGTAACTTACAGAAAGAAGATGGACCTAATATCCCTTTTTTTGCTGTATTTGAGACAGGGTCTTCCTATAACCCCAGCTGTCCTGTAACTCACTATGTAGACCAGGCTGGCCTTGAACACACAGAGATCTACCTGCTTCTGCCTCGCAAGTGCTGGGATTAAAGGCGTGTGACACCAAGATCAGCTAGACCTAATAATCTTAACAATATATTGAGGAACATGGAAATGAAGGAGCACAAACCCAATATTTCAAACTCTTCTTATTTTCTCTGACAGACTGAAGTGCTGCTTAGGCTTAGATACAAGAAGACCTGTTTCTTTCATAAGCCCTGAAGAGCCTCAGCAGAGAAATAGCATGTTCCAGCATTTAAGAGCTTTTCAGCTCTCTTCTTGCACTTTTTTTCATCTTTTAGGACAGGGTCTCCCTGTAGCCCCAGCTGTCTTGGAACTCACTCTGTAGACCAGGCTGGCCTTGAACTCACAAAGATCCACCTGCCTCTGCCTCCCAAGTGCTAGGATTAAAGGCATGCACCACCACGCCCGGCTCTTCTTGCACTTTTAATAGAATAGAATAAGGCTAAGAAAACCACTCTCCCCTGTGTCACTTTCAGAAGATACTGCAGTAATGAAGGAAGAAAGGAACAGCCACTATTGCAGAAATATACCATAGTTAGAAAAATAGCAGATCGAATACACTTGTTAAGAAATTAGCGATATCATTTGTTTTCATGATCTTAGCCAGTCTTAGAGTGAGATGATTACCTTAAAGTTGTTTGAATTTGCGTTTCCTTAATCATTAATGATGTAGAACACTTTTGAAGATGTTTCTCAGCCATCTTTGCTTTTTCATCTGTGAAGTCTCTGTTCAGCTCTTTACTCCATTTCTCGAGTGGGTGATTTGTTTCCTTACGTCTTTGCTTTTTGAGTAGTCTATATATTTTGGATGTTAATGCTCTGTCAGCTGTATCACCGGTGAAGGTTTCCTCCCACTCTGTGGGTTTTCCCTTCACTTCATTGACTGTTTATATCACTTTACAGAAGCTTTTGAGTTTACTGAAATCTCACTTGTCAATTGTTGACCTTATTTCCTGTGCAGTTGCAGTTTGATTTAGAAATTCTTTTCTTATGCCTATAACTTGTAGGTTGCTGCCAACTCTCTTCTACCACCTTTAGAGTTTTGGGTTTCACATTGAGGTCTTTGATCCATTTGGAGTTGATTTTTGTACAGGGTGAGAGGTATGGGTTTAATTTTATTCTTCTACAAATGGTGATCAAGTTTTGCCAGCACCATTTGCTGAAGATGCTGTCTTTCTTCCATTGATTCTTTTTGGCCCCTTTGTCAAATCTGAAGTGGCTGAAATTGTATGTGCTCCTGTTTGGACCTTCAATTTTGTTCCATTGGTCTATGAGCCTGTTTTTATGCCAGTGCCAGGGTGTTTTTTATGACTGTAGCATTGTAATATAGTTTGAAGTCTGGTATAGTGATCCCCTCTGTCTTGCACTTTTCACAGGGTCGCTTTGGCTATTCAGGGTCTTTTGTTTTCCCATATGAATTTAAGGATTTTTTTCCCTTTTTTGCACAAAAATTCCCAAATTTTATTCTGAGATGATTTTCCTTAGTAGATATATGGATCTGAATAATAAAAACAGTGAGTCAGTAGCAAAGGAAGAATGATTAAACACTGTTTTTTTTTTAAGAGTGTCACATGGTCTTTCCGGTTAATGTAATATTACTCTAATATCTGAATGCATACCCTCCATACATATACCACAATACAAATCTGAAAATAAGTGGTAGGTTTTTCAGGAGCCTGTTAAGGAATTCACGTTATAACAGCATAATTTCCTTCAGATAAAAAGAAATATAATGTTAACTTTTCTCAGCTTATCTTTCAACTAGGATAATGCTAGCTATGGGTTTATTGTATATAGATGTAATTGTGCTGAGGAATAATCCCTCCAGTCCAAGTCCCTCTAGGACTTTAAACATAAAAGCATGCTGAATTTTGTGGAAAGCCTTTTAAGCATTGATTGATGACCATATGGTTTTTGTCTTTCAATCCATTTATGTGCTTTATGACAGTTATTGATTTACATATGTTGAACCATCCTTGCATCTCTGGTATGAATCCAACTTGGTTTTGGTGTATGATCTTTTTTATATGTGCCTGTATGCAGTTTGCATGTATTTTCTTGAGAAATATTGCATCTTCGTTCATTAGTGAAATGGGTCTACAGTTGTTTTTTTTTTTTTTTTTTTTGCTTGTGGCCTTGCCTGGTTATGCTATATAGAGTGCTGTTGGCTTCATAGAAGAATCTGGGAGATTGCCTTTTGTTTCTACCCTCTTGAATAATATAAGTAGTAGTGGCTGTAGGTCTTTTTAAAATGTCTTATAGAATTCTGTCCTCGGGGCTGGAGAGATGGCCTAGCGGTTAAGAGCTCCGACCGCTCTTACAGAGGACCCGGGTTCGATTCCACAGCACCCACATGGCGGCCGAGAGCCGTCTGAAACTCCAATTCCAGGAAAACTCCAGTTCCAGGGGAATCCGAGACCCTCTTCTGACCTCCGCGCATTGCAAGACACGGGTGCACAGACCTGCATGCAGACAGTACATTGGATACACATACCGAAAATAAATTAAAAAAAAAAAAAAATATCTGCCCTCAACTCCACTGGACCGGGGCTTTTTTTAGTTTGGCAGGTTTTTTATTACAGTTTCAATTTCCTTCTTTTTATGGGCTATTTAAGTGTGGTGTTTCTGTAAGTGTTGTGTATTCCATGGTGTCAGGTATTCATCCATTTCCTTTAGTTTCAAATCTTAGTAGAGTAAGGTTTTTGAAGTAACTCTGTTAAGATTGTCTGAATCTTTCAGTAGCCGTTGTGATTGTTTCCCTTTTCATCTCTCATTTTGTTGTTTGGAGTTTTTTTATTTTTATTTTTTTTTTTTAGTCAGTTAGGTTAGAGGTCTATTTATCTGTTTATCCTTTCAAAGAACCAACTCTTGGATTCATGATTTTTTTTTTTTTTTTTGTATGTTCTTTGTTTCTATTCATTGATTTTTGCTCTGACTTTTGTTATTTCGTCCTGTTTGCCAAGTTTAGGATTCATTTGCTGCTGCCATCTAAAGTGTTTTTAGTTGCAACATTCAATCATTTATTTGTGGCAACTTTCTGTTTTCTTAATGTAGGCTCTTAGGCTGTGAATTTCCCTCTCAGGACTTTTTAGGTATCCCGTAGGATTTGCTGTGTTGTGCATCCCTTTCATTTTGAGTGCCAGGAATGCTTTTTCTTTCCTTCTTTCTTTCTTTCTTTCTTTCTTTTCTTTCTTTTCTTTCTTCTTCTTTCTTTCTTGTCTTTCTTTCTTTCTTCTTTCTTTTTCCTTTGATCCATTTGTTATTCAGTAGTGTGTTTGTTAGTCTCCATGGGTTCTTTTTGGGGTTTATATTAAGTTTATTGAATGTGATCTGATAAGATGCATGAGATTATTTCAAATTTTTTGTATTTGCTGATGTTTGCTCTGTGTCCCAGTATATGGTCAATTCGGGAGAATGCTCCATGGGATGCTGAGTAGAAAGTATATTCTTTGTGTTTGGCGTGGAATATTCAGTAGATGTCTTTAGGTCATCTGTTTGGTGTATTAATTGTTCAGTTCAGATTCTCTCTGTTTATTTCACTGCCCAGTTGACCTGTCCAAGGGCTCAGTGGGGAATTTAAGTCCTCCCACTATTAGTGCACTGGGATTGATCTATGTCTTGAGGTCCTTCAGGATTCTGTTTACGAATTTTGGTGCTCCAGTGTTTGGTGCAATATATATTTGTGATTGTGAGATTACATGGTTATTTCCTTTTGATAATATGATGTAGTGACCCTCTTCATTTATCCTGATTAGTTTTACTGTTGAAATCTATTCTGTGCTGATTTTAAAATCACAATTTCCTGCTGCTGTTTGGTGCCATTTGCTTGAAATGAGTTATTTTCCATCTTTCAACCTAGGAGGTGCTGTCCTTGAAATGAGGTTTTTCTTGTAGACAGCAGAAACATGGATCAGTTTCTTAATTAAGTTCTCACAGACTGTGTCTTTTGATTGGGGGAGTTTAGACCATTAATAGTAAGGTTAATAATTGAGAGATGTATATTGGTTCCCTTTAGTTTATTTGCATTTTGGGTCTCTTTGTATTTCTGTGTGATACCTTCATTAGTTTACTCTCTCTTGCTGTTTGGGATAGCTGCTCCTTTCCTCTGTCTTCTGGACTGCTTTGAGTATTTTATTGAGGGTTGGATTTCTACACAGTGTATTCCTTTCATCTTTTTTTATGTCGTGGAAGATTTTCCTTTCTCCTTCGATTATAATCGACATTTTTTGTAGCATAACCTGGTTGGCATCTGTAGTCGTTTAGTACTGGAAATACTTTGTCCAAGCTCCTGCTGGCTCACCATTTGCATTGAAAAATCAGCTGTAATTCTGATGTTTCCTTTATATGTAACTTGTTGTTTGTTCTTCGTGTGACTGTTCAGTATTATTGCCTTTGTTTTGAGCATCTACAGTTTTATTTTTCTACAGTTTTGATTATGAAACGGCATGGGGAGTTTCTTTTCTGATCTTGTCTATTTGGTGTTCTATGTGCTTCTTGTATTTGTATGGGTGGTGTCTATTTTTCAATTTTGGGGAAATTTTCTTCTATAATTCTGTTGAAGATCTGGTCCATACCATTGTCCTGGGATTCTTCTCCTTCCTTCTTTACCTATGATGAGGTTTGGTCTACTTCATGGTATCCCACATTTCCTGATTATTCCAGCTCCTGTGTTTTTTCAAAATTTTCATAGTCTTGCTTGAGCTCTTCAGTTCTTCCATGTTATATCATAGGGTATGATATTTTTTCTGCTTCATCCATTCTGTAGACGAGCTTTCTCTTGCCCTTCCGTGACTTGGATGATGCTCCATTTCCTTTTTTTATTTCAGCATTGAATTCCTTAATATTTCTGTTTCCTTGTCGAGAGTTTTTTTTTTTTTGACCATTCTCTTTTGTTTTTTGTTTCATTTTCATTTCAGCCTAAGATTTTTTTCAGCATTTCCCATTTTCTCCAGAGTTGGTCATTCTCTTCGCCTTAGGTCTTTGATTTATTTGAGTATATCTATGGTTGCTTCTTTTAAGATCTGTGTCCAGGGTACCTCCATGGGAGATCTCATTGTTGGAGCCCTCTATAAGACTGATAAGTGTGGTGGAGATTTCTTATTTGCTTTTCCCATGTGTTGATTGTTTATTTGTCCTTTTGCCATTGCGTTTGATTTTGTTTTTTTTTTTGTAACCTGAGTGAAATTTAGGTCTTTCTTTCCTTGCGAGTATAGGGCCTGTTCCTTTAGCTCGACTGGAGGTTAGGAGGGTGATTTTGGCCACTGTGCAACCTACCTGGCTGCTCCATTGTGTCCCTGAAGACTAGAGCTTCCAGCAGCATGAGCCTGCTCTTATCCCGCCTGCTGTAGGAAGCGGGAGGCAGCTGATGAACCTCCTCAGTGCCCGAGAAAAGGAAGTTGCCCACAGATGGACCCCGTCTTATTGGGGCTGCAGCCGAGCTAACGGGCACTGGCTGGATTGCTGGCCTCAGTGCCCGGAAGACCCCAATGGGATTTTGGGGTTCAAGTCTGTGAAAGTAACTCTTGGGAATTTGTTATTGGGGATTGCAATGGAACTGTATATCAAGTTGGCTAAAAATGGATATTTTATAATGAAATTTTTCCAATCCATGAGCATGGGAAGTGTCTTCCATCTTCTGATATTTGCCTTTAATGCTCCCTTCTTCGGGGTTTATAAATTTTTGTTAGTAATAGATCTTTTGTTTTGTGTCTTTGGTTAAGTCTGTTCTAGTGGTATTTTATTGTTTTGTGGCTATTGTGAGTGGGAAGTTCTTCTTTCTATAGCTGTTTGTTGTTGCTGTAGAAGAAAGGCAACTGATTTTTTCTTGGTTAATTTTGGATCCCACCACTTTTACTGAAACTCTTAATCATTTCTAGGAGTTTTCTAGTAGAGTATTGTATCTGATTTTAAATGAATATCTAGAATTAAAAAGCCAGGGGAACTATAGAAAAACCACCAATACACAACTCAAAAATTTTTCATTAGAAAAATAACAAGAAATACATAGAAAGAGAATAAAAAAAGAATGGGAAAAAAAAAAACCCCGCATATTGAAAACAATCAAAGTGTTTGGGAGGTAATTTATAGCTATAAATATCAGCAATTAAAAGATCAGAGAAGACTGGAGAGAAAATTTTAAAAATGGGAATAGATCTATTTGACAACAATGAGATTGATGAAAATTATAAGTCCCCAACTAAAACTACTCTAAGCACAAATGGATTAATTGTGAATTCCAACAGATCTCAAATTATTGTTTCCCAAATTATTCTAAAGCTAGAAAGAAAATACACCATATTCATTACTTGCATCCAGGAATTACCTTGAACCAAACCCAGAATTGGACACAAAAAATAATATTATAGTTCTATATCCTTGCTAAGTAAGCATGTTTTTTTCAATAAAATTCATACATATTGAATTCAACTACATATCAAAAATATCATGCACCATGTTCCATTGAGCTTCATTTCGTTTGTACAATGAAACTTTGGCATAAAGAAATAGGTAAATATAATGCACCATGTTAATAAACTGTGGTATATATTTTAGAAGATGCCTTTGACAGCATCCTTCATCCCCGAGCAACTATAAATCTCCTGAAAGGAATGGAAAAGTAGAAGAAACACAGACTGACGCGATAAATTGGCTATGAATGATAAGCTATAATCAATGTCATATGAAATGATGGAAAAATCTAAGACACAGGTGTCCATCTGCCTACTCTTATATTCTAAAGATATTTATAGATTCCAAAAAAATATACAAATAGTAAATGAAGAGGTCAAACTTTTTTGTAATTTCAGGTGATAGAATCCTATACAGAAGACAAATTAAGACCCCACCAAAAACACTTAGAATTAACATTTTCATAAATGCAATTGGATTCTAGCTGAACATTAAGCACTGTCTTCATGTGCCTCCAGCAAATGTTCTGAGAAATAAGTCTGGAAAATAATTACATTAACAATACTTTAAAAAAGCGTATTATATATGAAACCTGAACAAGGAATAAAATACTTTTTACAATGAGTATTTTAAAACACTGAAGAGGGCTGGAGAGAGATGGCCTAGCGGTTAAGAGCATCGACCCACTCTTACAGAGGACCCAGGTTCCCCCAGCGAACCCACATAGGCGGCCGAGAACTGTCTGGAACTCCAATTCCCAGAGAACTCCAGTTCAGGGGAGAATCCGACACCCTCTTTTGACCTCCGCAGCACTTGGCATGACACGGTGCACAAACTTGCAGGCAGACAGTACATTCATACATCATATAGAAATAAATTAAAATAAAAAATATAACCTGAAGAAAGAAATTGAAAAGACATCTAGAAGAGGGGAAGAACACCCAAGCTGACAGATCAACAGTAGTCATGTGCTGCCAATGCCTCTGCTACCTAAAGCAAAATACAGATTCCTCGCAATCTCACAGTTGTAATCCTGACATCCTTAATGCTCACTGTGTACTCATTGATCGTGTGTATAAAACTTTAACCTGAGAAAAGATGTCAGTAATTATTGAACAAATCACATTCCTGTAATTATTTATGCTCTCATTTGAAGCTGTGATAAAAAACAGTCAACCTATAGTTGGATCAAATACCAATTGTGGGAGGTTGCAGAATTTTGCTAAAGGCTTTTTTTTTTTTTTTTGCAAATCAAGATGGTAATTGCAATGTTGTTTGCAGTCTGATAAGATCCCCAGTAATACATGAATTATAGTAATTATCTCTAATAGGGATGGTAGGGGAAGAAGCATGGAATAGTTCAGAAATAATTTATATTGCATGAATAAACTTGTTCCTTTGGCTCACAGCAACAGGTTCCCTGATTATATAACTACTTACAAAATGAATTGAAAACAGGAATTGTCACTTGCAGAAAGTTTCTCTGTTGTAAAAACTTTAAAATGTTTCATATTTTAACTTGTTTTTGTTCTGAGACAACCTTATTACTTGGAATTTAGCCATGTATAAAAATAGTTCTCTCAAACAGAAGTGATGATATATCCCATATTTTTAATTTATAGTTAAACAATTACTCTTTACCATGTAATTATAGACTAGATAAATTAATCTTATCTCTTAGTGAATAAAAACATATTGACTCTGTTCATACAAATATGAAGTTTACACTCTTTAATAATCTTTTCTGTTTTGCTTAAGTAAACATCCACTTTTTTTCCTATTCTTTCCTTTTTTTCTATCTTTGAATAAAATTATGTGAAAATAATTTTATGCAGCATTTTCTTTCTATGTATGCATAGATTGTTTCTGTTGTTAGGAATCTCAGGCTAGTTTGGATGTAGAAATCTCATTTCCTGCTCCTGGGAATGTTAAATAGTAAACGAGCATTGGGAAACAGCATGGTATTTTCTCAAAATGCTAAACATTGTGTTGTCACATAATCTACCAATTACAATTCTAGATATCATGCAGAAGAAATGAAGGCATATATTCTAAAAAATGATACATGGATGCTCATAGCAGCATTATTTATTATAACCAAAATATGGAAATACATGAACTACCTTTATCATCTGAATAGAGATTTACCAAACAATGGGCTTTCAAAAACAATGAACACAAATGCTTATACATGCAACTATGTCTACGACCCTCAAAATTGACATCTTAATAGAAGACAATTACAAAGGACCATATTTTTTCAATACCACATTTATTTATTTATTTACCTATTTGTTTATATATTTATTTTGGCACTTTGAGACAGGAATCTCCTATTGTCCCAGCTGATTTGGAACTGGCTATTCAAACCATGCTATCCTTGTTCTCACAGAGATGTCACTGCCACTGCCTCCCCAGTGCTAGGATTAAAGGTATGAGACCCACTTTTGGTTTCCGTTTTACTTTAGCGAAATTGACAATAGAAAATATCCAGAATAAACAACGTTAATTGCTAGGGGCATTTGGGGAATAATTAGAGAAAGAAGGGAATAACCACTGTTGAGAACAGGGTATTATTCTGGTGAAGAATGTTTTCTAAAATGTTATTGTTGTGCTAGTTGAGGAACTCTGTGAGTAAAATAAGAATAGTGTTCAACATTTTCAGTAACATATTTTAATACAGGTGGATTATATCTTAATAAAATTGCCAAAACAAAAACTTGCTGAGTATTTGAATTGATTTGTACACAACTGATGCTGTCCAACATGAGGTATCCCTAGCTGTAAGTAGGTAGAGCATTTAGGTTACAAAGTCCTCCCTAATTTTTTTCATATTTTAATTCTGTGATGGATACAGGCTTTGCAATCTGTTCTTATTTTTTCCCTGAATATTAACCCTACTTACAAACTATTATAATAGGAATTTTGGTCCTTTGAATTTTCTTTTTTTTTTGGCTTGGTAACAAATATATAGAAGAGCAATGCGATTATTATCTTCATTTTTCCATGATAAAATCACTGCCTATTAATTCAAACTGTACTAATTTACCTATAAACAGGAGGGGATTTTTTATGATTTTATTGTCTTCTCAACTTTCTTTTTTTTTTAATTTTTAAAAATAATTAATTATATTTCTGATGTGTACGAATGTTCTGTCTGGATGCAAGTTCTGACTGCACCCGTGTTGTACAATTGGCCGCGGAGGTAGAAGAACTGGAGTTCTCCCGGAATTTTGGAGTTTCAGACGGTCTCGGCCGCCATGTGGGCTGAGGGGATCGAACCCGGTCCTCTGCAAGAGCGGTCGGCACTCCCAGACCGCTAGGACATCTCCTTTCTAAAAACAATCATGATTTGGAAGAATATGGACCAACTTGAGTATTCCATTTACATTTATTAAACATGTCTTCCTTTTTGGTGACAATGAATAGATTATCCACAGAAATGCTGAGAGTCACCCTTGCCTTATTATCTAGTTTAAGAAATAGTTGACATTTAACTACTATGACACAAACTAGATTGTTCATAACATGTTCTATATTAGATCTATTATATTTATCTATTTTCTTTCTTAATAATTTATACAGTCATTTAGTGGACTTGGGTTGTGACTTTAGTATTTACTTTTTCATTTTTAATTTTAAAATTTTAATTTATTTTTATTATTTTATGTCGTGAGTGTATTGCGCTGCATGTCAGCAAAGTGCACCCATGGTTGTGCCAATGCCAGTATGTTGTGAAACACATCTATCCAGACCAACATTATATTTTTTGCTAGTTGCTTTTCTATGTTATTGATGTTTGTTTTTGAGGCGCGGTATCATATAGCAAGATTAGCCAAAACTCCCACCATTTCAGAGGCTGTCATTGACTCCTTCTTCCTCTTGCCTTTACACTTTATTACTGAGCTTACAGAGTCAGCTGTGTTAATAGTTTTGTTGTGTTTTATGAGTGTGTGTGTGTGTGTGTGCATGCGCGCACACACACACGCGCACGTATCTATGTGAGTTTTTGTCTGTTTGTCAGTCATGCTCCTGCATACCATGGACCTATACTTAAAGCAAGAAGAAACCCGGATCTTGGTTCTCACCTCCCAAGTTTCATTGTTCAAACACTTTCCANTTTCAATTTCCTTCTTTATTATGGGTCTTTTCAAGTTGTTAAGTCTTGGTGGATTCCATGGTGTCAGGTATTCATCCATTTCTTTTAGGTTTTCAAATCTAGTAGAGTAAGGTTTTTGAAGTACTCTGGTAAGATCGTCTGAATCTTTTCAGTAGCCGTTGTGATGTTTCCCTTTTCATCTCTCATTTTGTTGATTTGGAGTTTTTTTTATTTTTATTTTTTTTTTTTAGTCAGTTAGGTTAGAGGTCTATTTATCTGTTTATCCTTTCAAAGAACCAACTCTTGGATTCATTGATTTTTTTTTTTTTTTTGTATTGTTCTTTGTTTCTATTTCATTGATTTTTGCTCTGACTTTTGTTATTTCGTCCTGTTTGCCAAGTTTAGGATTCATTTGCTGCTGCCTCTCAAGTGTTTTTAGTTGCAACATTCAATCATTTATTTGTGCACTTTCTGTTTTCTTAATGTAGGCTCTTAGGGCTGTGAATTTCCCTCTCAGGACTGCTTTTAAGGTATCCCGTAGGATTTGCTGTGTTGTGTCATCCCTTTCATTTAGTGCCAGGAATGCTTTTCTTTCTTTCTTTCCTTCTTTCTTTCTTTCTTTCTTTCTTTCTTTCTTTCTTTCTTTCTTTCTTTCTTTCTTTCTTTCTTTCTTTCTTTCTTCTTCTTTGATCCATTTGTTATTCAGTAGTGTGTTGTTTAGTCTCCATGGGTTCTTTTTGGTGTTGATATTAAGCTTTATTGCAATGTGATCTGATAAGATGCATGAGATTATTTCAATATTTTAGTATTTGCTGATGTTTGCTCTGTGTCCCAGTATATGGTCAATTCGGGAGAATGCTCCATGGGATGCTGAGTAGAAAGTATATTCTTTGGTGTTTGGGCGGAATATTCAGTAGATGTCTTTAGGTCATCTGTTTGGTGTATTATATTGTTCAGTTCAGATGTCTCTCTGTTTATTTCTTGCCCAGTTGACCTGTCCAATGGGCTCAGTGGGGAATTTAAGTCTCCCACTATTAGTGCACTGGGATTGATCTATGTCTTGAGGTCCTTCAGGATTCTGTTTACGAATTTTGGTGCTCCAGTGTTTGGTGCATATTTATTTGTGATTGTGAGATTTACATGGTTGATTGCCCTTTTGATAATATGATGTAGTGACCCTCTTCATTTCTTTTGATTAGTTTTACTTTGAAATCTATTCTGTCTGATATTAAAATCACAATTCCTGCTTGCTTTTTGGTGCCATTTGCTTGAAATATTTTATTTTCCATCTTATCACCTTAGGATGGTGCCTGTCCTTGAAGATGAGGTATGTTTCTTGTAGACAGCAGAAACATGGATTCAGTTTCTTAATTAATTCTCCCAGTCTGTGTCTTTTGATTGGGGAGTTTAGACCATTAATATTTAGGGTTAATATTGAGAGATGTATATTGGTTCCCTTTAGTTTGTTTGCATTTTGGGTCTCTTTGTATTTCTGTGTGTATACCTTCATTAGTTACTCTCTCTTGCTGTTTGGGGATAGCTGCTCCTTTCCTCTGTCTTCTGGACTGCTTTGAGTATTTTATTGAGGGTTGGATTTCTACACATGTATTCTTTCATCTTGTTTATATCGTGGAATATTTTCCTTTCTCCTTCGATTATAATCGACATTTTTGTTGGGTAGCATAACCTGGGTTGGCATCTGTAGTCGTTTAGTACTGGAAATACTTTGGTCCAAGCTCCTCTGGCTTTCACCATTTGCATTGAAAAATCAGCTGTAATTCTGATAAGTTTTCCTTTATATGTAACTTGTTGTTTTTCTCTTGTGACTTTCAGTATTTTGCCTTTGTTTTGAGCATCTACAGTTTTGTTTTCTACAGTTTTGATTATGATACGGCATGGGGAGTTTCTTTTCTGATCTTGTCTATTTGGTGTTCTATGTGCTTCTTGTATTTGTATGGGTGTGTCTATTTTTCAATTTGGGGAAATTTTCTTCTATAATTCTGTTGAAGATCTGGTCCATATCATTGTCCTGGGATTCTTCTCCTTCCTCTTTACCTATGATGAGGTTTGGTCTCTTCATGGTATCCCACATTTCCTGATTATTCCAGCTCCTGTGTTTTTTCAAAATTTTCATAGTCTTTGCTTGAGCTCTTCAGTTCTTCCATGTTATCATCTAGGGTTGATATTCTATTTTTCTGCTTCATCCATTCTGTTACTGAGACTTTCTCTTGCCCTTTCCTGTTGACTGGATGAGTGCTCCATTTCCTTTTTTATTTCAGCTTGAGATTCCTTAATATTTCTGTTTCCTTTCAGAGTTGACCATTCTCCCCTTTTAGTTTTTTGGTTTCATTTTTCATTTCAGCCTAAGATTTTTTTCAGCATTTCCATTTTCTTCCAGAGTTGGTCATTCTCTCCCTTTAGGTCTTTGATTTATTTGAGTATATCTATGGTTGTTCTTTTAAGATCTGTGTCCTGGGTTACCTCCAGGGAGATCTCATTGTTGGAGCCCTCTATAAGACTGATAGAGTTTGGTGGAGATTTCTTATTTGCTTTTCCCATGTTGTTGATTTTTATTTGTCCTTTTGCCATATGCGTTTGATTTTTTTTTTTTTTTTTTTTTTTGATGTGAAATTTAGGTCTTTCTTCCTTGCGATATAGGCCTGTTCCTTTAGCTCGACTGGAGGTTAGGGGGTGATTTGGCCACTGTGCCACCTACCTGGCTGCTCCCATTGTGTCCCTGAAGACTAGAGCTTCCAGCAGCATGAGCCTGCTCTTATCTGACCTGCTGTGGAAGCTGGGAGGCAGCTGATGACCTCCTCAGTGTCCCTGAAGAATGGAGTTCCCATCAGGATGGACCCCTTCTTACCGGGTCTGCAGCCGAAGCTAAGGTCCTGCTGGATGCTGCCTCAGTGTCCCTGAAGACCCAATGGATTTTTTTTTTTTCAAGTCTGTGAAGTAACTCTTGGGAATTTTTATTGGGATTGCATTGAATCTGTATATCAATTTGGCTAAAATGGATATTTTTACTATATTAGTTTTTCCAATCCATGAGCAAGGGAAGTCTTTCCATCTTCTGATATTTTCTTTAATCTCCTTCTTCGGGGGTTTAAATTTTTTGTTATAAAGATCTTTGGTGTCTTTGGTTAAGTCTGTTCCTAGGTATTTTATTGTTTTTGTGGCTATTGTGAGTGGGAAGTTCTTCTTTCTATAGCTGTTTGTTGTTGCTGTAGAGAAAGGCTACTGATTTTTCTGAGTTAATTTTGTATCCCACCACTTTACTGAAACTCTTAATCATTTCTAGGAGTTTTCTGGTAGAGTATTGTATCTGATTTAAATGGAATATTCTAGAATTAAAAAGCCAGGGGAACTATAGAAAAACCACCAATACACAACTCAAAAATTTTTCATTAGAAAAATAATCAGAGAAAAGCATAGAAACTGCTAGAATTGAATGGGAAAAAAAAAAAACCCACGGCATATTTGAAAACAATCAAAGTGTTTGGGAGGTAACTTTATAGCTATAAATATCAGCATTTAAAAAGTCAGAGAAGATCTGAAGAGAAAATTTTAAAAATGGGAATAGATCTATTTGACAACAATGAGATTGATGAAAATTATAAGTCCCCAACTAAAACTACTCTAAGCATAAATGGATTAATTGTGAATTCCAACAGATCTCAAATTATTGTTTCCCAAATTATTCTAAAGCTAGAAAGAAAATACACCATATTCATTACTTGTATCCAGGAATTACCTTGAACCAAACCCGGAATTGGACACAAAAAATAATATTATAGTTCTATATCCTTGCTAAGTAAGCATGTTTTTTTCAATAAAATTCATACATATTGAATTCAACTACATATCAAAAATATCATGCACCATGTTCCATTGAGCTTCATTTCGTTTGTACAATGAAACTTTGGCATAAAGAAATAGGTAAATATAATGCACCATGTTAATAAACTGTGGTATATATTTTAGAAGATGCCTTTGACAGCATCCTTCATCCCCGAGCAACTAAAATCTCTGAAAGGAATGGAAGTAGAAGAAACACAGACTGACGCGATAAATTCTATGAATGATAAGCATATAATCAATGTCATATGAAATGATGGAAAAATCTAAGACACAGGTGTCCATCTGCCTACTCTTATATTCTAAAGATATTTATAGATTCCAAAAAAATATACAAATAGTAAATGAAGAGGTCAAACTTTTTTGTAATTTCAGGTGATAGAATCCTATACAGAAGACAAATTAAGACCCCACCAAAAACACTTAGAATTAACATTTTCATAAATGCAATTGGATTCTAGCTGAACATTAAGCACTGTCTTCATGTGCCTCCAGCAAATGTTCTGAGAAATAAGTCTGGAAAATAATTACATTAACAATACTTTAAAAAAGCGTATTATTATATTAAACCTGAACAAGGAGATAAAATACTTTTACAATGAGTATTTTAAAACACTGAAGAGGGGCTGGAGAGATGGCCTAGCGGTTAAGAGCATCGACCACTCTTACAGAGGACCCAGGTTCCATCCCCAGCACCCACATGGCGGCCGAGAACTGTCTGAAACTCCAATTCCAGGAGAACTCCAGTTTCAGGGGAATCCGACACCCTCTTTTGACCTCCGCAGCATTGCATGACACGGTGCATGAACTTGCATGCAGACAGTACATTCATACACATATAGAAATAAATAAAATTAAAAAATATAACACTGAAGAAAGAAATTGAAGAAGACACTAGAAGAGGGAAGAACACCCAAGCTGACAGATCAACAGTAGTCATGTGCTGCCAATGCCTCTGCTACCTAAAGCAAAATGCAGATTCCTCGCAATCTCACAGTTGTAATCCTGACATCCTTAATGCTCACTGTGTACTCATTGATTGTGTGTATAAAACTTTAACCTGAGAAAAGATGTCAGTAATTATTGAACAAATCACATTCCTGTAATTATTTATGCTCTCATTTGAAGCTGTGATAAAAAAACAGTCAACCTATAGTTGGAATCAAATACCAAATTGTGGGAGGTTGTCAGATTTGATAAAGGGTTTTTTTTTTTTTTTTGCAAATCAAGATGGTAATTGCAATGTTGTTTGCAGTCTGATAAGATCCCCAGTAATACATGAATTATAGTAATTATCTCTAATAGGGATGGTAGGGGAAGAAGCATGGAATAGTTCAGAAATAATTTATATTGCATGAATAAACTTGTTCCTTTGGCTCACAGCAACAGGTTCCCTGATTATATAACTACTTACAAAATGAATTGAAAACAGGAATTGTCACTTGCAGAAAGTTTCTCTGTTGTAAAAACTTTAAAATGTTTCATTATTTTAACTTGTTTTTGTCTGAGACAACCTTATTACTTGGAATTTAGCCATGTATAAAAATAGTTCTCTCAAACAGAAGTGATGATATATCCTCATATTTTAATTTATAGTTAAACAATTACTCTTTACCATGTAATTATAGAATAGATATATTAATCTTATCTCTTAGTGAATAAAAACATATTGACTCTGTTCATACAAATATGAAGTTTCACTCTTTAATAATCTTTTCTGTTTTGCTAAGTAAACATCACTTTTATTTCCATATTCTTTTCCTTTTTTTCTATTCTTTGAATAAAATTATGTGAAAATAATTTTATGCAGCATTTTCTTTCTATGTATGCATAGATTGTTTCTGTTGTTAGGAATCTCAGGCTAGTTTGGATGTAGAAATCTCATTTCCTGCTCCTGGGAATGTTAAATAGTAAACGAGTATTGGGAAACAGCATGGTATTTTCTCAAAATGCTAAACATTGTGTTGTCACATAATCTACCAATTACAATTCTAGATATCATGCAGAAGAAATGAAGGCATATATTCTAAAAAATGATACATGGATGCTCATAGCAGCATTATTTATTATAACCAAAATATGGAAATACATGAACTACCTTTATCATCTGAATAGAGATTTACCAAACAATGGGCTTTCAAAAACAATGAACACAAATGCTTATACATGCAACTATGTCTACGACCCTCAAAATTGACATCTTAATAGAAGACAATTACAAAGGACCATATTTTTTCAATACCACATTTATTTATTTATTTACCTATTTGTTTATATATTTATTTGGCCTTTTGAGACAGGATCTCCCTATTGTCCCAGCTGATTTGGAACTGGCTATTCAAACCATGCTATCCTTGTTCTCACAGAGATGTCACTGCCACTGCCTCCCCAGTGCTAGGATTAAAGGTATGAGACACCACTTTTGGTTCCAGATTTTACTTTACGAAATTGACAAATAGATAAATATCCAGAATAAACAGACAGTTAATTGCTAGGGGCATTTGGGGAATAATTAGAGAAAGAAGGGAATAACCACTGTTGAGAACAGGGTATTATTCTGGTGAAGAATGTTTTCTAAAATGTTATTGTTGTGCTAGTTGAGGAACTCTGTGAGTAAAATAAGAATAGTGTTCAACATTTTCAGTAACATATTTTAATACAGGTGGATTATATCTTAATAAAATTGCCAAAACAAAAACTTGCTGAGTATTTGAATTGATTTGTACACAACTGATGCTGTCCAACATGAGGTATCCCTAGCTGTAAGTAGGTAGAGCATTTAGGTTACAAAGTCCTCCCTAATTTCTTTCATATTTTAATTCTGTGATGGATACAGGCTTTGCAATCTGTTCTTATTTTTTCCCTGAATATTAACCCTACTTACAAACTATTATAATATGAATTTTGTCTTTGAAATTTTCTTTCTTTTTTGGCTTGGTACAAATATATAGAAGAGCAATGGATTATTATCTTCATTTTTCCATGATAAAATCACTGCCTATTATTCAAACTTACTAATTTACCTATAAACATTAGGGGATTTTATTATGTTTTATTGTCTTCTCACTTTCTTTTTTTTTAAATTTTTAATTAATTTTATTTCTGTATGTGTACGAATGTTCTGTCTGCATGCAAGTCTGTGCACCCGTGTTGTACAATGCCACGGAGGTCAGAAGAACTGGAGTTCTCCCGGAATTGGAGTTTCAGACGGTTCTCGGCCGCCATGTGGGTGCTGGGGATCGAACCCGGGTCCTCTGCAAGAGCGGTCGGCACTCCCAACCGCTAGGACATCTCACTTTCTAAAAACAATCATGTTTGAAGAATATGGACAACTTGAGTATTCCATTTACATTTATTAAACATGTCTTCCTTTTTGGTGACAATGAATAGATTATCCACAGAAATGCTGAGAGTCACCCTTGCCTTTTTATCTAGTTTAAGAAATAGTTGACATTTAACTACTATGACACAAACTAGATTGTTCATAACATGTTCTATATTAGATCTATTATATTTATCTATTTTCTTTCTTAATAATTTATACAGTCATTTAGTGGACTTGGGTTGTGACTTTAGTATTTACTTTTTCATTTTAAATTTTTAAAATTTTATTTATTTTTATTATTTTATGTGTGAGTGTATTGGCTGCATGCATGCAAGTGCACCCATGTTGTGCAATGCCAGTATGTTGTGAAACACATCTCTCCAGCACCAACATTTATTTTTCTTAGTTGCTTTTCTATGGTTTATTGATGTTTGTTTTTGAGGCGCGGTATCATATAGCAAGATTAGCCAAAACTCCCACCATTTCAGAGGCTGTCATTGACTCCTTCTTCCTCTTGCCTTTACACCTTTAGTACTGAGCTTACAGAAGTCAGCTGTGTTAATAGTTTTGTTGTTTTTATTAGTGTGTGTGTGTGTGTGTGCATGCGCGCACACACGCACGCGCGCGTATCTATGTGAGTTTTTGTCTGTTTGTCAGTTCATGCTCCTGCATACCATGGCACCTATACTAAAGCAAGAGGAAACCCGGATCTTGGTTCTCACCTCCCAAGTTTCATTGTTCAAACACTTTCCACCGCCTCTTAGGCCTTGGGAGGAGAAGGTGTGATTTAGATGGTCCAATGCCAGTCATTCCACATCTCTTATTTTCTACATGTTGTGAGTCTTTGTGTTAATTATCATCTATTCTAAGAATAAGTTTCTCTGATGAGGACTGAAAAATCGATTGATCTATGGGTATAGCAGTAAGTCTTTTGTATTCAGTTTAGTACTATATCTATATAGTAGAATGATAGTGGTGCGTTATTACCTAACTCTGACCTTGACCTTCTAGCCAAAGTTTCTTGACTCAGATAAGAGAGTCATCTTGTGACAGAGGCCTTAAATCCAAATAGAAAGTGGTTAGTTACTCACATAACATTTCTGCCACTTTTGCAGCAGTGAGCATGTCTTGCTAGGCCATTTGTTATTGTCATTCACAGAGTTCACAGCTGTGTAACATTGTTGATTACTTGTTTCTGGCAGTAGCATACATAGCAACATCTCATACTTTGAAAGCTTGAGAGCCTAGATGAAGCTATGTGCTCAATAACAGCGTGATTTCCCTGTGTTCTGTATCTCAGGTATGTAGTCCCTTCAGGAACAGGATCTTACTAACAAGTTATGGTGAGTAACTAAAGGCAATGGTAAGTGCATACCATGGCACCTTTACTAAAGCAAGAGGAAACCTGGGGTCTAGGTTCTCACCCTCATAACAAGTGATTTATCCACTATGCCTTCTACCTTATCACTATGTATGTTTTTATTAGCTATTCATTTGGAAATGCAAGCTTCTTAGTTTTATTTAATAATATATAGTTCTTACATATTAGAGTCTCATATATAATGTTGACTAAATATTGAAATGCCAGGTTCTATACAAAAGCAGATATAAGTAACTAACAATTTAAATTCCCTTTCACATGGACAATAGAAAGAATATTTTAGAATCTACATATATTGGTCATGGTGGATTAAACCAGTAATCCCAGCAGTAGGGATGAGAAGGAAGGTGTATCCTGAATTCAAAGAGAGCCTGTGCTACATAGCAAGTTTGCAGTCAGCCTGAGATACACAGTGAGTTTAAGGACAGTTTGGATTACAAAGAGAGACTTTCAAAAAAAATTAAGGAGAGTCTACATAATGCCCTCTACCCTATAAAACACTATGGTATTCCTTCCTTAAAGTGTTGTTTTGCAACTTGTTTAACTCTCTCAAAAAGTCATAAAGAATAAGCTATTCTGTTCAAGCTTAAATGGTGGAACATTTTCAACTTGTAATGATATATTCCCAGATAGCTCAAAGATTCAGAAATAATCTACCCTGTAGTATAACTACATGAAAATTAAAAAATATCAAATATTGAACATTTGCCACATGTAGTACCACACATGCTTAATCTTGGTACTCAGAAGGCAGAGATAGATTTATCTCTGTGAGATTGAGGTCAACCCTGTCTACATGGCAATTTCTAGCCTTGCTTTCATTACAGGAAACCTTGTCTTAAAAAGAGAAAAAAAAATTCGAGCCTAAAACCTCTTCACCAGTGTTTTGGTAATCCAATGTTTGATATTTCACAAAAATGAACAGGATTTTGATTATTCATTTGTATACTTTGACTCATTATAATTCGTCCTAAAAATGAGAGAAAAATGTTAAAATTCAACTATATGTCAATTAACTCTAGAACTTTACTTTTTAATAGTGGATTTATCAATCTCTTTTGACATTGGGTTGGCACAGCTTTAGGGTGCTTTCTTATAAAACAGAGACAATGCTACAATAAAGGATGCAGCTTTTTTTACATCTGTGTGTATAAAGATAAATTACTTTGCACACTTGAATGCATTTTGTTTCTCCAGAACACACATTCCTACTATCTACCCCATGATAAGTTTATTACAAACTGAAAATATAAAATGTAATTGAGAGCTTGGTCTTTGTAAGGCATGCCTGCAGCAACCTTCATGAAAATTTTATTTTTTCAGGATGACTTACTTAGAGACTTAGTCATCTGAGATAAAGACATGCTGAATTTATGTCCTCAAACATTAATGTATTTTCCAGCAAATCCTCACTCTTAGATAGTGAATCTTAGAAATTGGCCCTATTTTCCTCATGTTGTCATCCTGAATCTTTAAGTTCATCATTAGAGTCTTTTACTTTTTGAGTAAAAGCTCACATTTGCATCTCTTGTCCTGACTGTAAATGTGCAACTGGCCTGTGCAAAGGAAGTTTCCACTTAGAGATATGCTCGTTATCACAAAATCTGTATGTACATAAGTTAAAATTTCCACAACATTATGAAAGGACATTTGCTTTCCAGTTGACCCAATTCTGTCACTGGCATATTCTACATGACTTTCTAGAATCCCTGTCTATAACACTTGGAATACTAGAAGATATGTCATTTTTCTTAATGTTTTGTGTTCTCTATGTAACTGAATTCTTGTAATTATTTCTTTCAAATACATTGAAATTTCATTCCTTTCCATCTCTGCCAGAGAATCCCAGGAACATGACTACCATTACTTTTTTTTTTACTTTTTTTCTTATTGAACTTTTTCCATAAGTCATACATCATTTCTCAATCGAATCCAGAGTTGCTTCTCCTTCCATGTGTCCCACCCCACCCAAGTTGCTGCACTCTGCCCTACATGTCCTGCATCTTTTTCTGAGTCTTTCCAGAGTTTTTTTTTCTTTCAGTTCTTTTGTTGTTGTTCTCTCCAACTTGTATTGCTACAGTATATATACACATATATATATACACATAGTTTTATATATATATAGATATATAACCATTGCCTTTTACATAATTACTTACAACCTAAAATTTATTTCCCTTCTATTTTAATCATGTTAATATTGAATTTAATATATTATTATATTATACTTAATATATTTATATTGAATATTTATATTAAAATAAAAATATATTTTAACAAGTATCTGAAAGAATGACTTCATTAAAAATTTAGTTTTCAATGAATAAATAATTATTAATAAATATCAACTTTCAGTCAAGAGAGAAGGTTCAGAAGAAAAGGTTCTTGCTGTGCAAGCAGGAAAAGCAAAATTGGGAACCCAAGAAAACATATAAAGGCAGACACAGTAGCATGCCACTATAATCCTAGCACCCCTCTGCTTGGGAAATGCAATGACAGAATAATTCTTAGAAGCTTGCTGGCCAGACAGCTGGCATGGTCAGCAGTGAGAGAAGACCCTATCTCAGGCAAGATAGAGTATAGGAACTAAAACTCTAGGTAGGCTTCTGGCCTGCATTTGTGCACCATAAAGTGGGTATGCCCACAGGCACAGAATAAACATATCTCAAAGATACACACACAAACACACACACAAAAGAAAAACACATATACTATTTTTAGTCAAAGAAATATCTACTGTTGCACATTTGGAAGCATTTTTAATACCTTTCATTAAAACCTTAAGTAGATTTCACAATCATAAATAAATATACACCAAACTCCCATGTACTGAACTTTATAAACACAATCCTGCAAACCTTAATGCACAGATTAATCCTAGCACACCAATAACCAGGGATTTCAATACCTCACTGAGACCTTTGGATAGGTCAACTGGACAAATAATAAACAGAGAACAATGCAATACACCAAATGGAACTAAGACATCTACCAAATATTCCACCCAAAAACATAGAATATATTTTCTACTCAACACCCCATGGAACCTTCTCCAAAATTGACTACACGCTGGTATACAGAATAAACCTCAACAAATGCAAAACAATTGAAATAATTTCATGCAGTCTATTAAACCACAGTGCAATACAGCTCATTATCATCACCAGGATAACTGCTGCTACCTACAAAAACACATGGAGACTAAACAAGACACTCCTGAATAATGAATGAGTCAAGGAAGAAATAATGAATGAACATCCCTGGAACTCAATAAAAATGACAATACAACACAACAAAACAACAAAACAACAAAAACAGCCCTAAGAGGAAAATTTATAGCCCTCAGTGTCTATATTCAGAAACAAAACAAAACAAAACAAAACAGAAAGAGCACAAGTAAATGATCTAGCACTGGAGCTAAAAACACTTGGGAGGCAACAACTAACGAACCATAAACCCAACAGACCGAAAGAAATAACAAAAATCAGAGCAGAAATCAATGAAATAGGAACAAAACAAAACAATACAAATTGATGGTTGCAAAAGGTGGTTCTTTGAAAGGATAAACAAGATAGAAAGTCCTGTAGCCCGGTTAAACAAAAGAAAAAAACTCCAAATCAATAGAATTAATGATGAAAGGGAAAAACATCACAACGGATAACTAAAAGATCCAGACAATCACAGAAAAATACTTCAAAAACCTATACTCTACTAAATTTGAAAACTTAAGAGACATGGATGAATATCTAAAATCCTGGAAATCAACAAAGCTTAACCAAGTAGGGACTTACAGCTAAAATGGACCCATGATATATGAGGAAATTGAAAGGTAATAATAAACCTCTCAACTAAAAAAATAAAGCCCAGACCCAGATGGTTTCATGCCAGAATTCCATAAAATATTTAAAGAGGAATCATAACCATTACTATTCAAACTGTTCAGAAGGATACAATCAGAGGGATTTCTCCCAAATTCCTTCTATGAAGCCAGCATCACTCTAATACCAAAAACCAGGCAAAGATACAACCAAAAAAGAAAACTATAGATCCATGTCGTTAATGAACATAGATGTAAAAATTCTCAACAAAATACTTGCAAACTGCATACAGACCCACATCAAATCCTCCATCATGATTCATACCAGAGATACAGGGATGGTTCTACATAGGCAAATCCAGTAAAAAACATAAAACACATAAATGGCTGAAAGACAAAACCACACTATCATCACAATTGACAAAGAAACAAGCTTTGACAAAACCTAGCACATCCCTTCATGCTTAAATTCCTAAAGGGATTTGGAGTGGAGGAATCATTCTTCAACATGATCAAAGCCTCCATATACAACAAACCCACAGCCAACATCATCCTAAATGGAGAAAAGTTAGAAGTATTCCCCTTAAAGCCAGGAACCCACCAAGACTGTCCCTTATCACCACTCCTCTTCAATATAGTACTTGAAATGCTTTCTAAGACAATAAGGCAAGGAAGGGAAATTAAAGAAGTACTAATTGGAAAAGTGGAATTCAAGCCAACCCTTTTCATGGACTATATGATAGTTTACCTAAGGGATGCTAAAAACTCCACCAGAAAACTCCTAGAAACAATTGAAAATTTCAGTACACTATCAGGATACAAAAATTAAACTAGAAAAATCAGTAGCCACCAACAACGAGCAACTGAAGAAGGAATATAAGGAGACCTTCCCACTCAGAATAGCCTCAAAAAACAATAAAATAGCTACGAACAAACCTAACCAAAGACACCAAAGATCTCTACAACAAAAACTTTAAACATCTAAAGAAGGAAATTGAAGAAGACATTAGAAGATGGAAAGACCTCCCATACTCATGGATTGAAAAAATTAATGTAGGAGTGCACGGAGCTTAGATCAGGGATTTCCCAGGACCACCTGAAGCACAGAATACCTGGGCATGGGCTAAACAGGCATAATGCCCCCACCCTGCCACCAATGGGAATTTCCAAGGGAGCATCCAAGTGGATTCTTTGGAGAACCTTCAGAACAGAAAGGGAAGAGTGAGTTAGACTTCCAATAGAAAGCCTAAAACTAAGACAAGTCAACACTCCATAAACAAGGAGACAAACAAACAACGAAGGCATCTGAAGGAGGCAAGGAAAGCAAGCCCTCAGTGAAGAGGCATTTGGGATTCCCATTGGAATACAGGCAAAAAAATGAAACAACAAAAACAAAACAAAACAAACAAACAAACAAACAACAAAAAAAAAAACCACATGCCAGGGACACGAAGAAGGGACAACATGGGAAAGGTGCAGGATAGTTCCACACCAAGCTCTACTAACCCTGTGGGAGATTCTTACAGTGGGATCCCCCTAGGGATGGCCCAGGACACAGATCTTAGAAGAACAATTGTGGACATACTCAAAGAAATCAGAGACTATAAAGAACAAGTCAGAGAACTAAGAAGAGAAAATGAAAAACTCAAGAAGGACCTAGAGAGAGAGAATAACAAACTCCAGAAAGAAGTGGAAACACTGAAAAGATCCCATGTTGAAAAAGAAAAGGAAACCAACCAGCGAAGCAAAGAGCTACAGGAAGATACTGAGAAGATCCAAAAGGAAGTGGAAATACTAAAGAAATCACAACATGAAATGAAAAAGGTAATCGAACACTCATCCAATCAGGAGTAAAGGAATGGAAAAAGCCTGAGAAGTAGAATGGAGGAAGAACAATGAATATCAGACCTAGAAGATAACACAGAACAACTAAAAACCTCAAGTAAAGATTATGAAAAATTAAAAAATATACAAAAGTGGAACAACCAGGAATTGTGGGACACTATGAAAAGATCAAACCTCTGCATCATAGGAATAGAGGAAGGAGAAGAATTCCAAGAGAATGGTACTGATCAGAACTTCAACAGAATAATAGATGAAAATTTTCCCAAACTAAAAAATGACAAACTAATACAAATACAAGAAGCACATAGAACTCCAAACATACAAGATGAGAAAAGAAACTCTCCACACTATATCATAGTTAAAACACTAGATGCCCAAAACAAAGACAAAATTCTGAAAGCCACAAGAGAAAAACAAGTTACATATAAGGTGAAACCTATCAGAATTACAACTGACTTCTCAATGCAAACTATGAAAGCAAGAAGAACGTGGAGCAAAGCATTCCCAGTGTTAAAGGACTGTAGATGCCAATCCAGGTTACTATACCCAAGAAAAATGTCAATTTTAGTTGAAGGAGAGAGAAAAATCTTCCATGACATAAACAAGATGAACGAATACATGTCAGGAAATCCAAACCTTCAGAGAATACTTGAAGCAATTCAAAGGACAGAAGAAAGGAGCAGCTATCCCCAAGCACCTAGAAAGTGATATTAATAAAAACATAACTGCAGAAGTAGAAACCCAGACCAAAAATACAAATGGATAATAAGGTGAAAGGAAGCAACACACATTTATCAGTTATAATCAAATATTAATGGACTAAACTCCAAAATCAAAAGACATAAACTGGGAGATTGGATTAGGAAACAGAACACATCTATATGCTGTCTACAAGAAATACATCCTACCTTCAAGGAGAGGCACCACCTTAAAGTGAAAGGATAGAAAAAAATATTTCAAGCAAATGGTACCAAAAAGAAAGCAGGTATTGCTATTTTAATATCAGACCAAATAGACTTCAAAGTAAAAGAAACCAGAAAAGACAAAGAAGGCCATTACATTTTTATCAAAAGAACAATTCACTAAGAATATTTCACAATTATGAATAAATATGCACCAAACTCTGGTGCACCAAACTTTGTAAAGACAATTCTCTAGGACCACAAGACACAGATTAACCCCAGTACACACACAGTAGGGAACGTCAATACCCCACTGAGTCTTTGGACAGCTTACTCGGACAAAGAATAAACATAGAGACATCTGAACTGAATGATATGATACACCAAATGGACCTCACAGACACCTACCAAATATTCCACCCTAATACCAGAGAATACACTTTCTACTCAACACCCCACGGAACATTCTCCAAAACCGACCACATACTGGGACACAGAAGAAACCTTCACAAATACAAAAAGATTGAAATAATTTCATGCATTTGATCAGATCTCAACACAGTAAAGCTCATTTTCAACACCAGGATAAGTCCTACTGTCTATAAGAACACATGGGGACTAAACAACACANTGTGTGTGTGTGTGTGTGTGTGTGTGTGTGTGTTGAAGCAATACAAATTGGGGGAACAACAACAACAAAAGAACTGGGACAAAGAACCAACTGAAACAGTAAAGTTCTACCTAAAACAATAATCCTCTGCTCTGAAAAACTTTAAAATCTCAGAAAAAGATACAAGACATATATGGCAGTATGCATGAACCTGGGTGGAGAGGGGGAAATGGAAAGGAAAATGAGTATAAATTGGATTGAGAAATGATGTATAAAATGTACAAAATTTCAAGAAAAATATTTTTAAAATATTTAACTCTTTTGAAATAACCCTGTCCTTTTTTGTATTTTTGAGACAGAATCTCCCTTTTAGTCCCACCTGGGCTGGAGCCCACTCTGTAGACCAGGCTGGCCTTGAACTCACAGAGATCCACCTGCCTCTGCCTCCTGAGTGCTGGGATTAAAGGCGTGCGCTACCATGTCCAGCTTTTTCTTATTTTTTTATAACCCTGTCTTAAAACACTAATATATCCAGCAAGTAGAAATGCTACAAAACATCATAAAGCAGGTATCTGTCTGTCTGTCTGTCTATCTATTTCTATCTATCTATGTTTATCTAAAGAACTTCATCATTCACAGTAGGAAAATTTCATCTGCTATAATGTTAAAGAAACCTAATAGAAAATATTTTCAATTATTATATAGCATTAATAAATATCCATAGACAGTTTTACTAAACATAAAATATTGGTTTCATTTCTTGGTACAAGCAATTAAAATTTTCTGTTCCATTTTCCTGTGGCATTAATTACTATTCTTCTTTGGTAATTATTCCTACGGATTGCAACCACATTTGTTTGTGATGTGTATTTTGGTTGTTTTAGGAGATATTTATCAGCCAGTTGCTCCAAATGATCAATAATGTGTCCATATGCCTCATGAGATATCTGTTCTCTGAACTCATTTTTTTTTGCCTCTGTGTTCAGTTCCATATTTTTTTTAACTTTTTATGTTGTAGAGGACTCAACCCTAGGTGTGAGCCTGAGTATCAGGTTCTTGAGTTCATGAGGCCAGAGTGCTCCCTCTCTTTTTACTTAGAGTCTCCTGGAAATCATGCATTCAGTTAAGCTAGAAACTGCTTTTCAGACTCAGTATCTCGTCTCACCTCTAACTTTGATAACTAATATGACATTAGGTATAACATGTGGATTTCCCAGACTGCAGAGCTTGTGGGACCCAGTCCTTTTCCTTCTAAGTATCTTCCTGCAGTATTTTGTGATTCCAACTTGTTTCTGATGATGTTATCCCCAGAATTTTTTCAAATGTCTGTTGAAGGTTAGTGATTGCTTCTTTCGGTGACAACTCACATGTTCTTGTTCATACAAATTTTCCAGTGATACTGATTATTGACATGACTAAAATCCAAAAATGCATGGATATAATCCAATAATCCATTTCTGGAAATTTATATAAAATATAATGCCATTTATTTTAGTATTTTAGGATTTAGAATTTCAAATTCCTTTGTACTATGCTTTTCATAAGTTTTCTATAGTTATCATTTCAATTTATGTATTTCTTAGTTTTTTTTCCATGTGTGTCCATATATTTTTAATTACTTATCGGCAGGCGACAAAAAAGGAGAGTTCTTGTTTGTTTATTAGTATAATATATTTTTTATTATAATTATCCTTGCTCAAAAATTTTTTGGTATTTTTGAGACTGGGTCTCCCTTTAGTCCCAGCTTGCCTGGAGCTTGCTATGTAGACCAGGCTGGCCTTGACCTCACAGAGATCCGCCTGCCTCTGCCTCCCGAGTACTTTGATTAAAGACGTTCACCACTCAATTTATATAAAGTAAAAAAAAATTATATTTTATTATTATTTTATGTATATCAGTGTGTGTTACTTATATGCATGTAAGTGCACCTATGTTGTTCACTTCCTGTGTAGATCAGAAGACGATGTCAGATGCCCTGAAACTAGAGTTAGATATGGTCATTAGGCACCTTGTGAGTGGTAGGGACTGAATCCTATTTCTCTGCAAGAGCAGCTAATACTTCTCATTCTTTTATATTGAACTGAGCCACTCAATATAGTCATTTGATGTGGATATGAAATGTCACACAGCAGTCCATATGTTTATACCTTGGTTCCCAATACTTGGCACTGTTTGGAGAACATATGGACTCCATACATGGCTGATGAACTGAAGTATGTCGTTAAGTGCAGGGCTTTGCAGACCGTAGACACTGCTAATTTTGTATGAGTTCCCTGTTTCCCTATCTGTACCAAGATGAAGAGCTCTTGTGGGCACTCGGGTTTCTTCTGCAGTGAATCCAGCATGCCCTTCCCCATCATAGTGAACTGAAATCTCTCTAATAATTTGAGCCAAATAAACCTTTGCTCCCTAAGGTTCTTTGTGACAAGGATTTTAGCCACAGAGACAAATAGGTGGATAAAGCACGATTGCATGTGCATTCATTTAACCCATAATTTAATTCATGTCTAAATATGATATATATATATATATATATATATTTCTAAATACTGTTTTCTATCTCAACCAACTGATTATAAATGCATAGTTTTCTCCTACTGTTGCCAATGGTCCAAGAAAATCATCAGCCACAGAATGCCACACTCTTTTCTAAACCATTCAGTGGCTACCCATTTCACTCAGAATGGAAATTGTCACTGTGGTCCAAATTTTTTTTTTTACATAAATTTATTTATTTTTTTTAACAAATCTAGACCCGTGTTCCTGCCCATTCCCCCACCCCGCCAGAGCTCATGCATTCTGCCAAACATGCCTTTCATCTCTTAGTCTTTCTCAATATTCTCCATGGTCCAAATTACACTACAGGATGCATCCAGCCTCTGCATTTCTCCAGTCTTCACAAGCTGGCCTCATTTACTCAGCTACTAGAGCCAATTTTATGGGACCACAATCTGTGTCCAATGCTCATGAGGATATTGTACTTTAATTTTCTATTTTTCCAATCTTTAAATAATTTTTGTTTATAATTTACATAATCTGAATGAACAATTTTTATGCCATGAGTCTTTCCTTAAATAAGTGTTTAGTTTTAGGTTTATTTTGCTATTTCTATTTATCAGAGCAAGAGTCCAGGATGGCCTTACCTTTGCTATCTAGACTAGGCTGGGCCAGAACTCACAAGCTCCCAAGAGCTGTGATTAGAGGAGGGAGCTGACACACTAGGCTCTAAGTTTTTATTAGTTGATCTAATTCTTGGAAAGGTATTCTCCCAGACAGTTTCACAACTTTTGCTGAAATATAAAATATAATATAAAAATGTGCTAAATATCCATCAACTCCATCACCATCATCCAACTGGAATTTCAAATTCCTTTGTACTATACTTTTCATAAATTTTCTATAACTAATAGTGCATTACATTTTTTACATTTCTTTTGATTTTTGTGTGTCATGTATTTTCATTTACTTACCTGTAGGCTCAAAAAAGAAAATTTCCTTTCAGTTCATTAATGCGTGTTTATCACTAAGCAAGTCCAACATATTGGTAGGAGCTCATTAAAACTCTATGTGATGCATTAGTAAAGTCAATACACTTAACAGGGATTTAGCTTTTGGGATTCACTCATACATATGCATGACTCATAAGTGTATTATACCATTTCAAAAATTTGCTAGTGTCTGACTCTGATTTTTTTCTTGGCATTTCTTAATCAAATGAATGACATCCATCTTGAAATTAAAATATCTCTCTGGATTTCAGTAAAAATGCACTGACCTAATTCTTATTCAGAACATTATAATATACCATTAAGCTTATAATCTCCCATAAATCAAGCTCAAAGGATAAAATTATTCAATCATACTCATTTTTATTAATACTTATGTAACAGTTTGAGAGAATTTCCTTTTAATAAGTCCCCAATTTCTCTATTTTTTAATTTAAGGCACAAATTGATATAAAAGGTACAATGGACACCTAACAGAGTAGATCTTGGCTGCTCAGGCAGCATTCTAATTGTGGGATATTGAACATTTGCTTTCTAACTTTGGATACTTTATTAATTGTACTAAGAATACCTCTTCATAGCAATTTTTAAATACTGGTGACTTCATCAGTATGTAAACTATGAGTAGGCAAAACATGTTAAACAAATGGTACATAGGTGTGATGGTTAATACTGGGTGTCAACTTGACTGGACTAGGGATGAACAAATCAGAGAAAAAGATCTTCAGGTTGGACAACCTCAAGCCGGATGGCCCACCCTAAATGTAGGCTTTACCTTCTGCTGGCAGGCAATATAAAAGGCCAAGGCAAAGGGAGCTGGTCCCTTTTTTTCTGCGGCTTGCCTCTCTTTTACTGGTGAGTTTGTCTTGCTGCTGTGATCAACCCTACAGATCCCAGCGTGTACTGAGACCAGCAGATCTTCTGGAATCCATCAGGCCTTCAGCACCAGATTGGGACTTCTGAGACATCCAGCTTTGTGGATTAAGCAGTTCCCTGGATTCTCAACATCTCCAGTGCAGCACTGCTATTGTTGGACTCCTTGAACTCTGGCACATGAGCAAATCAATAAATCTGTATATAGCTATATATTCATTCTATTGATTCTGTTTCTTTGGAAAATCCTGACTAATACAATGGGAAACTACTAAACACTGTTCATTGGTATTGTATTTTGTATTGACTATGTCCATGATATTTCTGCCAATTATACAATAAGAAGTTGTATTAGTCACTTTTCTGTTGCTGTGATAAAGCACCATGACCAAGGAACTTATAAAAGGAAGAGTTTATTTGAGCTTACAATTGGCAGTTCCAGGGAATTAGAGTCCATTGTGGCGGGAGGCGTGGCAGGTGGATCTGGAGCAGCAAACCGAGGGTCACATCTCGCAAAGAGCACAGGAAACAGAGAGGAGCAACTGTAGACCACAAGGCTTGTTAAAACCCATTAAGCCTGCCCCCAGCTTATGGGGGACACTCATCCAAACTACCACATTCCACTCTCTGGCCCCCATAGGCTCCCAACCATATAAAATGCAAAATGCATTTAGTCCAACCTTAAAAGTCCCCATAGTCTTTACCAGTTTCAATGCCATTCAAAAGTCCACAGCCCAAAGTCTCTTCTGAGACTCAGGCCAATCTCCTAAACTGTAAGCTCCTGTAAAATCAAAAGACAAATTACATACTCCCAATGTACAGTGGAACCAAATACACATTCCCATTCCAAAAGGGAGGAATAAAGGCATAGTGAGGAAATACTGGACCAAAACCAGACCAAAAACCAGCAGGGGCAAACGCCAAGTTCTGTAGCTCCACATGCAACTTCTGGGATTCGACTTCCAAAGGCTTAGATGGCTCAGCGCTTCCAGATTTGCTTGCAACATACCTCTCTTCCTTAGGCTGGTACACTCCCGGTATGCAAGCTTCCTTCTTTGGCAAATATCTCACAGGTCTGGCATCTGAATGTCTTCTTGGGTCTCCGCTGCCAACAAGACTTCACATTCACAGCACCCCCCTTCATGCAATGTCCTGTCAGGGCCTACTTTATGCAGGGCCACCCCTGCTGCGCTCTGCCTGACCTTGGCAGTTCTCTGAAACCGTGGAGGAAGACCTGAAGACCCCTTCACTCTTGAAAACTTCATGCCTCTAAATCCAGCACCAGGTGAATGAAAACTGAGTTTGGCTGCAAGTTCAACCACATTTGCAACTTAACTCTGCCCTGAAGTTTTTGGAGCAGAAAACCATTTCAAAAATTTGGAGGCTTAGCTGGGTTTGGTCTTGCCCTGAAGGTATGATTCTTTTGTTTACTTGTAAATCTCCCGGCCCCTCCTTAATCACTTTAATTCTACTTATGATCCGGGAGCCTCTTTCACATGCCTTGGCCCCACCTTTAATCTTCCTAGTGCAATTTTCAGATCCCAACTACATTCTGCCTTTCTTTCTTCCCCATCTGCCCTTTCTTCACTGGATCTGTCTTGAAAAATCCTCTGCCAAAGTTATTAGTCCATTGCTTTTCACTTAGCATCAGGCAAGCATTTGGCTGTGGGCAAACTGCAGCAAGACTCTTTATCAAAATATCTGGTTTGCTGCCTAAGTTTTTCATTTTCCCCTGGACTACCTCTTTTGCAGCCATGTTTCTTCCAGGTCTCCACTGAATGGCCCTACGTTCTGCTTACAGTAGTCAACAGCCTTTCTAGCCCAAAGTTCCAAAGTCTTCCACATTTCTCCAAACATACACATGGTCAGGTTCTTCACAGCCAACAGCCCACTCTCTGGTACCAATAACTGTATTAGTCACTTTTCTGTTGCTGTGATAAAGCACCATGACCAAGGAACTTATAAAAGGAAGAGTTTATTTGAGCTTACGATTGGCGGTTCCAGGGAATTAGAGTCTATTGTGGCAGGAGGCATGGCAGCTGGATCTGGAACAGCAAACCGAGTGTCACATCTCACAAAGAGCACAGGAAACAGAGAGGGAGCAACTGTACACCACAAGGCTTGTTAAAACTTCACTAAGCCTGCCCCCAGCAATGCACTTCCTCTAGCACGGCCACACCCTCCAAGACCTCCAAAAACAGTGCCACCACCTGGAGACAAATGTCTGAATACCTAGAGCTTATGGGGGACACTCATCCAAACCACCACAGAAGTCAAAATTATACTAATATGCATTGTCATACAATTATATCTACAACTATTACCTAATGCTTTTTCTTTAGAAAAATAATCTCAGAATAGAGAAGGATGTCTTTATTATATTTTCCTTTTTTAATGTTTACCACGTTATCTCAAAGTTGATCAATGCATCTTGCATATTTTTGTTTGAAACTGGAATAATAACTTATCAAATCATCACTCTTATGATATGTGGAGTGATAAACAAAATATTTAAAATGTAAGTCAGGGAAAGGTGAAGATTGAAATGCTTGGAAATAAATACAAATTTTATTGATAGTTAATGACCCCAACTTTGTTGAGAAATGTTGTTCACTGAAGCAACAGGAGTAAGCTGCTATCCTACACATGGGACAGAAGAGGATTTGTTGGAATTGTTTGTGAAAACAATTGTTTAAATTGCTTCTATAAGAAGACTTTATTAATGCAACCTAATTGCAAGTCACCTCATTCTAATCTCTCAGCCTTTGTGCTTTCTTAATAATGTTCATCAACAAACATTTAATTAAAATCTGGTCACATGATTACTTTAGAATTAGAAACTTAATTTTTACTAATAACCTGGTTCTCTGAAGATGTTTACTGATTTAAGAAGAACATCTCATTTACTTTCCTCAACAGCCTGTTTGTGTGACTTTAGAAGCCTAAGAGAGCTCACAAAGTAGCATGACAAAGACTGAAAATGAAACTTCATCAAGAGCTCCAGGTTCTGAAATCAGGTTTTTGCTATAAACATCCTCGTATTTCTTAAGAACCAAGAAATGTCTGAGTTTGCTAAACAACCGTCTGTTCTGCCTGAGAGCATCAAAAAATACTATTCCAACTTTATGTCAAACTTAGCTCACAACTTCACAACTGTAGTATAGTGGATATCTGATTGGTCTTTCATAGAAAGCCTTTTGGAAATGAAGCATAGAAGTTTTCTAACCATCTGAATCGGTCCAGATTTTACAGTAGAATAACAAATTCAAGCTGTAGTACACCAGAAGAAATACTGCTTTTGCTGTTTGTGTTTCAGTTATTTGTGTGTTCTTATTTTATTATTTGTGTATGAGACTCTCTCTCTCTCTCTTTCTCTCTCTCTCTCTCTCTCTCTCTCTCTCTCTCTCTCTCGTCAGAATCTGGCACTCTGGATTCTCTACTTTTTTNTTTAAATGCATCAACCCCCCAAATGAAAGTGTTTTCTGAGCCAAAGGAACAGTAGAGCTTCAGATCTGACCAACTTAATTCACTTATATAAGTCTTTGACTAATTGATCCTTCTAAACATGATCTAGCCAAATAAGGATACCAAGACAACATGTGCTTCATTTCACTATGACTATAGCTAATTATTATATTATTATATATATAATATTATATATATATATGCATATGTTAGATGAGATAAGTGTAATATGTTCAGCCTTTTAAATTATATCTGCCTTTAAAATTTTCACTTTTGGAAATGTTTTATACCTTACTAGTAAAACCTCAGTCAAGGTTTCCTAGTAATCTTTATATATTTTGCAAAAATACTTGATGTGAACAAAACAATTAGTATTTAGAAAATACCTGATGAAAAAGTTCTTAGGACAAAACCACATTGGATCAAATTAAGCACATGTCTAATAATTATATGCATGTTGAATATACAATATGGTGTAGTTTATATTCATGTGTTAGTTTTCCTTATTTACTTAAAATCTCCATGTTCACATTGGATACATAAATAATAAAGCATGTTTTAATAATAATTATTATAACTATTCAGGCTCCAGTGGATCAGAGCATACTTAAGCCACATTGGCAGCCAACATGGTCATGATTCGATAAGCCCTACCATATATGAAGGAATGCTATTAAATATTTGATGCTGCTTTGGGGTAAAGGGTTGAGGAATGGCGTCTTAAAATTAATTAGAAAAAATTATTTGTTATAAGATCCTGGAAAATACTATAACATATTAACCATATCTATATTTATAACTCTTTCCAATATTTAAATCTCCAAATTTCTTCTCACGCATTATTGGCCCTAATTGAATTTAATTGATGTATATTTGATGAATCGGTTCCCTCTTCTCTTCTTCTTTTTAAAAATGCTCGCATTGCCTCGATTTCCTTGACTTTATCAGACGTAAGCATTCGCACTGCTACACTGCACAACAGAGTCGTTATGGTAATCGTCTTTTTTTTTTTTCGTCGCGTTTTATTGATTTTAATCTTTTTTTATTTTTCTTTTTCTATTTTGTTTTTTTTTTTTCTTTTTTTTCTTTTATTCTATGTCTTTTATTTGATTGGCCATTTTTTTGTATTGCAATTTCACATTCCTGCACAATCCTGATCTCTGCTTAAGAACCCCCATCATACGTATGGTTCATGTGTGTGACAATGATCCATTACAATTCACTTTTTGGATGGTCTGGCCTGTAGTGGCATTTGGATTTGCTAAGGTCGTCAGAGAGAGTTTTTGCAGGCGTATGAATTCAGACATAAAACGATGAAATCAGAGGGCCCGCAGAGAACCAAGGATCAAGGAATTCTTAAAACAACCCTTCTTCTGCGATATTTTATGCAACCATTCATATAATATAACATGACAACTTAGGAAAAATCAATGCCTAAGGTTTACACATCCTTGACAGCCACACCAGCAAACGGCCCCTGTATTATGATGTTTTTTGGTTGTATCTTTTGCTTGGTTTTGGTAACGGAGTGGTAATAGTTTGGCTTCGTACGATATAATATAAGGCAGGCTATATTATTTGTGAGAATGGGACGAGATGTGTCGATGCGCTAACTTGTTGTATCAAGTTAAATCTTCTGGTTACGCGTGAGTCGCTCTCTTTTCCTCCAACTCGACCTGGACTAAGACAAAATAGTCATAAAAAAATAGAAAAAGGTATCTTCAGATGACTACTCTCCACTACATACTATCCCAGCCTCCAGTCAAAATACACCTCATGTGGCAGGCCAACCCCTCAAATGTAGGTTACCTTTTGCTGCAGCAGTATAAAAGCTCATGGCAGTTATGGGAGCTGGTCCAGTCTTTGCTGTATAGGACTTGTAAACTAACTCTATCTCATCTGTGTGTTGTCTATGTGCTGTATGAAGTCAACCCCTTTGAGTCACCTAGTGCTTACTTAGACTTGGCAAGATCTCTCCGAAATCCATCGGGCCTTAGGCACCAGATTGGTACTACTGAGACATCCACTTTGACCTTGGACATGAAAGCACTTACCATTCCGACATCTCAAGCCTCTAATCAGTGTTTCGCAATGCTAAATTCTGTGAGACTCCTTAAGCATTTGTCAGTGATGGCCGAGCAAAATTCATAAAATTAGTATGAGCTATATATTCATCTTTGATCTGTTTCTTCAAGAACCCTGACTTTAATAATACGACTCTACTTTCATATCTTTCTGTAACGATTTGAGTAATAACTAAGTTGGGATTGGTTCGCATCGCCCTACTTTAATTGTTTTATTGAAATCAATCGCTGTAAAATCAAATCTGGTCCCTGGCCTTTTTCAATCTTATTATATGAGAGAGGTTTTAGATGTTGGATTATAGTTGGAGGTGTGCAAGAACAATAACCAATTCTTTCATGACACAAACAAGCATTTTTGCTTTTTGCCTTTGCCTTTGTGTTATGCTAGAGAGCTCCTCTACCGTTACTTGTGGCCACTGCAAGGGAACATCTGTTTGTTGACACTTGCAAAACCTAATTTCTTCAGCCTGTTAATGGACCAAAACTTAGCCTCCAAGGAATCCTTTCAGCCTTCACACGCATCAGGACTACTGAAGCATACGCCTGTGGTGATGAAAGCAAGGTGTTTGAGTTCATAACCACATGCTAGGGGTGTTGACAGCCAACTGTTGGACCACCAAGAAATTGTGTCCGAATCTGAGTAAAATTCCCCCCCTTAGAAGTCATCCTCTTTTTTTCCCTCTAGCGTTTTCGTCCTTATCATTCTTTCGTCTTTCTTTCTTTCTCTTTTATCTTCTTCTTCTTCTTCCCTTTTTTTTTTTTTTTTTTTTTTTTTCTTCTCCTTCCTACAGCTATTAAGTCTTTTATCCTTTTATCTAATCATGTCTTTTTGGTTAATTCATTTCTATTTTACCTCATAATTTGATCTTTTGTTCCTCAACTTAATTCTCTTTTCCCATAACCCAACAGATACAGTCTTCTCTCATTCGTTAACTTCTGTTTCTTTCTCTTCTCACCACTTGTCATGTTCTTACCTTTAATTCCACCTTGAGATTGCTACTTCTGTTTAACATATATATTCCTCAGACTCCATCTCTGGTGTTTCCAATTATAATTTCTTAATTTCTTTCTCCTTTTCAGTCACTTTTAAAATCTTGGCTTTCTTTTTAATTCTAAACATATGTATTCCCATGCCTCCTTATTCTACTCATGTTTTTCTTCTTTTTGATTATTACTTACTATATCATAATCTGGTCTTATTCTTCACTGAACCCTCACAAATCTACCTATCTCTCCCCCTATATAGACACGTTTGTCGCTTCCCCGCTTCTTCGACAGGAACCTTGTTTTAGCTACATTTCACCGCAGCACATCCCTTTCCTATACAACTTTCTCTTTATTAACATTATATCATATCTGTTTCAGACTCATTCTCTTTTTTTTTTTCTCTTTTCCTTTTCCTCCTTTCTTCTCTTCGTTTCTCTTCACCTACTTCCTTCTTTTATTGTTGTCGAGAACGACGTTTAAATACTCTCTGTTGACTTATACTCTAACCTCCACCCTTCATTTTATTTCACATACAGAACTATGCCTCCTACTTTAGCCATGTCGGAAATTATGCTCTGCTTTCTTTTCCCTAGCCTTTCTTTCTCTCTCTCTTTACAACATTACTTTTACACCATCCTTCCTCTCTTTCTCCTCTGTTCCCCCTCCTCTTTCATCGCCTTCCCTCTTCTTCCTCGATCATTTTTTAGGTTCACGAACTCCCCAATCGTTCTGGGCTGAATGTAGTTGTTAGCGCCCTACACCACAGAGAAGAAAACCTTTATTTGCCTTATTGATTCTCTCTACATTTATTAAAAAAACAGAATCAAATGAAGAATGGTCAGCAAACCATCCTCTTTGATAATTACACATTACTTAATTGCCTCGTTCGGACTCACAGAACTCGCCAATTAAATCCATCATTCTATCATGGAGATACCAGGTATCTTTTTTCTCTGTTTCTCGAAAATCTTTATTGATGAAAAACCTACATCCATAACTCAGGCTGTGATTAATTATACTACGCGTATCTACAGGATATTTACAAACTGTTGTTGTATCTGACATATCAGAGAAACATTTCCTTTGGATGAAAAGATAGTGAAGACATAATCATGAATTGTAATTAATCAACGTAAACCTTATAACTAGGAGGAAAAGAAGAATATGATGTGCGTGAATTATCAATTAGTAACCATAGTAAGTTATGCCACTTATGTATTTTTGTCTTCTATAAATATTTAATTTACAAATTCAAGCTATTCTGGCAGGTAGTATATGGATTATGACAGTAGAGAGGCTTATTAAATCCCTAAATAGCTGATATGTCTACCCAACAGGGCTTTGGGGCCAAGATGTACTTTAGGATGACATTCTAGTTAGTCATTTATATTATAATGAAATGGGTCTACAAAATATCAATCAGACAGAAGAAAAAGCGATGTTTTAGAACTTCTCTTCTGTCCTTCTATACTCTCCCACTACTTAGCAAAATGCCACCTAATGATTTGAGAAATGATGTCTGAAAATACACAAATAGCTATCAATAAAAATAATAAGAAAACAAAAACGAAAAAAAAACAGTTTCACCCTCTGTGTGCAGGCAGTGAATGTTACTAACAACGAACAACAAGCAAGCATGCCACCTAAAGACATCGAATCGATGTGTGAGTGCGAGGACACCTCTCCTATGCCTATCCACTGTTCCTCTGTTTCGTGTCCACCTTGCACCTTACGTTCGCTTGTTCTGTTCATTGTTATTTGAAATATCGTTTATCATATTTTTTGATGAGTTATTAAATAGCAAATCTATGGTATGATCCTTCTTTTTCACCTCATAGTATTTTTTTCCAGTTATTTTATCCATTCTTATTTACTTATATTATTTTATCTCTTTCATTAATTTTACGATTCTCTTTTTTCCCTCAACCCTTTACGCCAATATCGCAGGCACCATATTTCATGCATTCCTTCATATATGTTAAGGCTTATCTAGCCATGTTTGTGCTGCCAAATGTGGCTTAGTATGACTCTGTCCACTGGAGCCTGGAATAAACTATAATTAATTTATCAACAATGCCTTTTTATGTATCATGGAAACATTGAAATTTTAAGTAAATAAGGAAAACTACACATGAAAATATAAACTAAACCATATTGTATATTCAATGCCTGAAATAATAAGAAATGTAATTAATTGTCAAATGTGTTTTGTCCCTGAACTCTTTTCATCAGGTATTTTCTACTAATTTGGTTTGTCACAATCAATTTTTGCAAATTTATATTTAGTGAAAACATGACTTGGTTTCTGATTTTCAAGTATAACTCTTCTCAAAAGTTGAAAAATTTAAAGCCAATATATTTAAAAGGGAATCATATGTACCACTTACTCATCTATTGCACTATATATATATATATATTATATATATAGTCATGTGAAAATGAAGCACATGTTGTTCTTGTCCTTTTGGCTAAGATCATGTTTAGAAGGATCAAAAATTAAGCATAAAGCATTTATCAGTGAATTAAGATTGGTCAGTCTGAAGCTCTAGCTGTTCCTTTGGCCAGAAAACACTTTCATTTGGGGGGTTGATGCATTTAAAAAATACGTATAAGATATGATGTACTCTTAATTCTCTCTACCAAATACATCCACTTGCAAATAGTTCAGCTGTTTCTCATTCATTGTTCCTAATTTCTTAAGGATGGTTTTAACTTGTTTCCAAGAGAAGCAGAAAGGGTTCACAAGGAGAATGAGCCTGACAGGATGGTTTTCCATTGCTGAAGCCATATTTTTGTGAATTTAATGATTTATCCCCACCAACAACATGAGAAAGTGTTCTGACACCCTTATTTCTTTTCAGAGCAGAAATTCAGGAATGTGTGTCACCTCTAATCATAAATGTCAAATTTTATTTGGAACTGAAAGAAAGGATTTCTCTCAGTTTCTTTTTATAGAAATTAAAAAATAAACAACTAGTATTTCTAACAAATAAGTATATTTTTGTTATTTTTAAATATTTCTTTGCATTTACCTATTTGCTCTGTGTGTGCATGCTATGATCAAGGTGATATATGTGTGTTGTATGTGTATGCAATGATGTACATGATGTGATGTACCTATCAACATGAGAGGACCATGAATGGCAGTCAATTTTCTCCTTCTACCATGTGGGTAGAAGTTCAGATTGCTGGGCATGAAGCAAGTGCTTTTCCCTGCTGAACTAATTTGCTAGCTCAGATATGGGTTCTAATCCAGGTCTGTGTTCAGAAAGAGATCATTCATCCAACTGTGCAAATCAAAGTAGCAAACTTCTTTGTTTACTGTCTTGTTCACATGAAAAGCTTTTGTGAATGGTATGTTCTTCATCACTAAGGACTATAAATAGCTACTCTACAAAAGAAATATGCTTATGTGCTAAAATGATGGCTCAAAAGTTAAGAACACTTGCTGTTCTTCCAGAGAGCCAGATTTAGTCCCTAGAACTATGTGACACCAAACGACCATTTGCAACTCTTATTCCACGTTATCCTACACCCTCTTCTGGTGCTCATAGTCACTGCATAATGGAGACACACATCCAAGCAAAACACACATAGACATAACATTTAAAAAATTAATGAAATACTAAAACGTGTGATTGCATATAAAAAGCAGTGTTTTAGTGCAACTTCCAAATTATTTTTTTTTTTTTTTGTAGAGAAGAAATGTCTTCCCAAGAAGTTATCAGGATTACTATGAGCCCATAAATGCTTAAAGAAAGAAAATCCTATTGTTTTTGTTCATCTTTAATATAAAAAATGAGCTTTACACTGTGTGAAGTACAAAAGTATTTTATTTTAGGTGATATTTTATGTAGAACCTTTGGTGAATTATATTGACTTGTTATCTATATGTCAATATCGTTTTTAATATTATTAATCAGAATATTTTCCTAAGGTTCAGGATTATTGAAACAGAAAATTACATCTACATGGTACTATTTATTTTAGAAGGGAAGCAAGGCATAATTAATATAGTCTTGGATTCTGAAATTTTAACAACTCCAATTCAAATAATAACTTTGGGACTAGAAATCATGCCTAATATACTTTTAACCAAATCAATATTTAAGAAAAACTTAAGTCTAATTTAAGACAAAGAAACTTTACTACCTAACACCCTAAACCAGTTGTAGAATATTTTCAAAACTACAAAAGCTTTTATCATTCCCCTTTCAAATGATGCACAGAGGCTCCTAATTATTCTGACCTTTACAATGATCAGTTACATATTTTATCACCCAAAATTAGTCATCAGAAATCACATTGAGAAAATATATGTGCCTTTGTACCCCATTGCTTTTGTTGAAAATATTACTCATGGCTTTAAACTACATTACTCTGTTAATCATGAATTCATGCTTTTTCAAAGATGTAAATATTCCAAATGGATAACTTCTTGACTGTTTCACATTGAGAAATACTATGACTAAATCCATTATAAGCAATACTGTTGAGGTATGTAGTTGCAGTGAATTTGTTGTTTTGATGTGACCATAGTTTCAAGTTTAGTAGATACTGACAGGAAGTTTTCAAAGTCTGTCAGCTGATTCTTTACAGCACTGAGGGTAAATGGAAATCCCACTTCCTCCATATTCTTCTCAGTGCTACGGTGTAAATTTCATTATTTTATGATCCATTTCTTTGCTGCTGTTTCCTTGTTTCTTTTGCCTAGCTTTCATTTTTCCAACCGTTCAAGCATACTGATAGTCACATTGCCAGTATTTTATGATATTTTCTTTAAATATTTAATAGATAATTCTATTCAATCAAAGTAATGGCAACTTGGTTTCCTTCCTCATAAAATTTGAGATATTTTAGGCTCCTAGTATAATGAATATCTGTCTATGGATTCCTAGACATTTTGTTTAGGATAAAAATTTTACATCAAATTTGAACTGCTTTAACCAGTTTGAGGTTTTTTTTTTTTTTTTTTTTTTGTGTATGAGTATACTGTCTTCATGTAGGTTGGTTCACCCATGTTGTACAGTGCTGCAGAGGTCAGAAGAGGACATCAGATTCCCCTGGAACTGGATTTAAAGATGGTTCTTAGCTGCCATGTGGGTGCTGGGAATCGAACCCGGGTCCTCTGCAAGAGAAGTTGGCACTCTTAAACACGAGCCATCTCTCCAACCCCCAGCTTCTTTTGACCATGCTCTGGATGTATATATACACATCCACGCACCTGTAAACTACCTCATTCCTACAGATTGGTGGATACAAGTCCAAGATCCCCACCTAACTTAAAATGAGACTCAAATAGGGAAAGTATTCATCACAGTTTAATTGATGGGACTGTCAACCCCCTGCTTCACTACTTCCTCCTTCCTAGGAAGAATGTATGTTCCTTGGCTCTACTACTTACACAGCTTCCATGTTCACCAAGGGCCTCTTTATTATCAGCGAGGATGAAACCTTAAGTCTCTAATAATCTGTAGGATGTTGGAGTGGAAGGAGGGAGAAACAAAACCTCATACTCACAAGGAGATGTACATGTCTACTTTTACAACAAGGTCACAATTTTTATCATGTGGGAGCCATTGTTACCACATGGAGGGAATGTATGTCTTGGTAAACAAGTCTGCTCTGACGCTGTTCCCAGGAGGGATAGGTTGAACACTGTGCATCTGGGGTGGAGGGATTGGAAATCATGGTCTTACTCTTTGTTAACAATGACTGGTGGGTGATACTCTCCTACCTTGATTTTTTTTCTTTTTTATTTTTTGCCTTGTTTTGAGACAGTGTCTCCCTTAAGTCTCAGCTGGCCTAGAACTCCCTATGTAGACCAAGCTGGCCTTGAATTCACAGAGATCCACCTGCCTCGGCCTCCAAAGTGCTAGGATTAAAGGAGTGCAACATGATGCCTGGTGGCTGGTTTCTTATTATAGAAAAGCTGATGACTTGACATTGAGAAGAAGACACTGAGAAAATTTTCCTTTTAATATTTGATTTTAAACATTTACCAATTCTGTTACTCTTTTATTCAGCTCCAACTGTAGGAGAAGAAACAAAGTGTATCCTTTTTTCTCTGCATCTCAAGGTTCCCTAGTATACTTGCTTTCTCTCCTCTCTCCAAATTTCAGAATACAAAATTAGTTTTGTTTAAAGACTCAAAATGTCTACGTTTTTAAATTTCCTACACCATAGGTGGAACATATATCTACCTACAGCAAAAGTATAAAAAATCACATACACATACATGCAAATATGTGGAGAGAGTTACATACTAGAATAATGGCAGTTTATTGATGGAGAAAGTGAATGGAACTTGTAATGAAGTATAATCATGTGCTTTATACAACAAAATCATTAATACTCAATCTGGGGCATTAAATTGTGCCAGGATTTATAAAATATATATAAATTTGGCTCTATTTTTGTGATTTTACAAACTAATCACATGTGTGGAATACAATGTAAAATAATATCAACCATTATATTTGAAAAAAGAATCAGATGATTTAAGAATATTTTTTAATTTGAATGAACAATGGAGGTATGGAGATAGCTCAGCTATTAAGAACATTGGCTACTCTTATAGAAAACCCAGGATCAATTCCCAGCACCCACATGGCAGCTAACAATCATTTGTAACTCCAGTTCCAGGGGAACCCAATGCCCTCTTCTGACTCCCTGAGCAATATCATGACATGGTACACTTACACACATGCAGCAATATACTCATACACATAAAATTAAAATAATAAAAATTATGCAAAAATAAACAAATGACTAATTATAAAACAAATATTTTGTTTCTAAATTCAGTAAATTTTGATGATCATAATTTGAGTTCTAAAATGACTTCATAATATTATCTCATGTTATTTGAGCATCTTGAGCCCATAAAAAAGTTCCAAACTTTTCAAATGTTTATCATTAAGTATAAAACTATATAACAAAACCAAATTTTAAAATTCCAGTGGAATAAGATCTCTTTTTTTGAGACACAGTCTCCCTGTACCTCTGGCTGTCCTGGAACTCAGTCTGTAGACCAGGCTGGCCTTGAACTCACAGAGAGCAGGCTGCCTCTGCCTCCCAAGTGCTAGGATTTTAAAGTCATGTGCCACCACATCCGGCTAAGATCTTTTAAGTAATAAATAAGGTATTGATATATAATTCCTAATGATATTTAAAACAAATTATCATGACAATTGTGTATTCCTCAGCAGTGAGAAAAGATGAAATTATGAAATTCACAGGTGAATGGATAGAACTAGTGAGTGTTTTCCTAAGTGAAGTAACACAAAGGCAGAAAAGCAAGTACTGTGTGTTCTTCCTCATTTGTGGATTCATAGCCCCTTTCCCCTCATTCTCTGCACACTGGTCAGTTGTGGTTATCTTTGTTTATCACCAGCTGTTAATATGTGGGTGCTGCTCTGCAGAAAGTACAGAGATAAATTAATAAATGGCTATAAAAATAGGTGGAGACAAGGCAGGACACAATTTAGGAGATAACCTGGCAGACCCCACCACCACGCTGTTCTACCCTTTGGGCTCTGACTGCACCCTGCCAGACCTCTATGTGTGAGCACTTGGCATTTCTGCTGCCCTCTTTCCCAGTTTTTTGAGATCCAAGGAGGAGGCCCTTTCCCCGGTCCTGCAGAATGGAAGTGGAAGCGGTTGTCTTTGATTTTTAACAACTAGGATTGGAATGTATTCCGTGCAGATCTGAGAGGCCAAGGAAGGAGATTGTGGAGACATTCTGAGGCTGATTCGGGAACTGGCTGAGTACGAGAAACTCACCCATCAGTCGAAGATAAATGAAGAAGCTCTGAGAGCATATGGTTTTGGAGAGAATCCTTTTTACCACTGTTCGGTGGCAGAGATCCTCCTAGCACCTGGGGAAATACAAGAGCCCCGCGTAGTGTCCATCTGGGTATACTACTTCATCTACATACAGCACATGGAAGGGACGAAGCATATACCTGGAAGACATCTATGTGATGCCACGATATAGGGGTCAAGGGATTGGTACCCAAATAATAAAGAAGGTGGCTGAGGTGGCCCTGTATAAAAGGTGTTCCCAGTTCCCCTTGTTAGTTCTGGATTGGAACAAGAGAGCCATGGACTTGTACAATTCTCTAGGAGCTGAAGATCTGACTGAAGCTGAGGGCTGGCATGCCTTTTGATTTGAAGGAGAAGCCATGAGGGAGATGGCAGGAAAGTGACCTCTTCTTGGAGACCTTTCTGCTGGAGCTTCTCTGTGGTCACCTGTCCAAGTACTCCTGAGACCATATCCAGAGACCCAGAGGACGTGCTGAGGTGCAGAATCCATTCCTGAAGTACAGAAAGGGCAGAACCGAGGGAGAAACCTTGTTGGAAAAAAATAAGTTATTTTTGAGTTAAATCATCCTATAGGTGAAAGAGATTGCTACCAGGTGATACTATATGACAGCAAAATTATAGAGAACATTTGTTTATACCAATCCCAAAGTAATTGTTATACAGATTTTAATTAAAGCTAATGTGGACAACAGCAATTTATATCACCAATTAACTCAGATGCATT
>VZQC01012944.1:238744-292744 GCA_009823505.1 Rhizomys pruinosus
AAAAAATAACTTATTAAGAACACGTTTAATAGTATATCATTTAACAGACTAGATGTATAAGGCTTTCTCCTATAGCTTGTGAGCTGTTGAGCCTTAGGTTCCTGGGTCTGATATCAGTGTCAGATATTAGCTCTATCCAATAAAGATGACCTTGAATACAATTAGAAAGTAGATGTTTTTTCCTATAAAATTCCTGCCACTATTGCACCATTGGCCATTTTTTTGTTGTTATTTTGTTTGTTTGTTTTTTGGTTTTGGCCAGGACAATTGTTGTTGTAGGTCACAGGATTCATAGCTACCTCATGTAGCACCTTTCAGCACTATGAAACAAAGAAAATAGAGAAGAAACTTGAAGTTAGTATCTGGTTGATTTCTCCTTGCTTGTTAGCCAATTAATGTATTCAGTGTCTTCATCATTGAGTTCTTATCCTGAAGCTCTGGTAAGTAACCAAGAGCAGGGACAAAGGTCTATATTTTTAAGCGTATATAAGACCCTACAATCAAAAATTTCAAAGATATGTTGTCCATTACTCGTATTATACTTCTACTTTGCAAGCTGACAGTGCCCCACTGTTATAAGATAACCCCTTACAGTCTCTTCTTATAATGTTTATACTTTAAATAGCTGCCATAGCTGTAGATTTCCATATGAAATTTTTTTATAAGGGCCCTCAATGTTAGTTATCGCTCCCATTCTCTCTTCTCTGGCATACCTTCCCATTCCCTACATCATTTAACCTGTCTCACTCTAGTTCTCCTCTCTCAGTTCCCTTTTGGGGACCAACTCCAACCCATGGCTGTTTGTTTCTTGATCGCTCTGGATTTTCAAATTGAAATGTGTGTGCTTAGATTTCAAAAGTAGCATCTTGCTGTGAGACAGAACATGGGAATTTTGTGTTTCTGGTCTGAGCTACCTCACAAAGGGTAATTTTTCCAGTCCATGCATTTGTTAATTTCATAATCCCCTTTTTAAAAAGCTGAATAATTTTACATGTTGTATATGAACCACACTCTCTTTATCCATTCACCAGTTGATAGACATCTAAGCTGTTTCAAATTCCTGGTTATTATGAAAATGGCAGTAGTAAAACATGGATGAGCAGTTATTTCCATAGTGGGGTACAGTTAGTCTAGTCCAATTGTTTTAGGGCTGAATCAAAGGGATGATCAATTTCTATTTTTTTCAGGTATCTCCACACTGATTTCCATAGTGAGCTCAACAGTTCAGAGTTCCACCAGCAGTAAAAAAGTGTTCCCCTTTCCCCACATCCCTGCCAGAATTTGTCCTTCCTCATTTTTTATACATTAGCCATTCTGACTAAGTTAAGATGAAAACTCAAAATGGAGAATCCAGGAATAGAGAGAACATGTCTTAATATAATAGATATTATAGAAAGCAAGGCCACAGCCAACATCATCCTAAAGGGGGAACAACTCAAAGCATTTCTACATAAATCAGGAACGAGGTAAGAATATCCACTTTCTGTACTCTTGTTCAATAGAGAGCTCGAAGCCTTAGATAGAGCAAGAAGAAAATGAAGGATAAAAGGGGGGTATAAAATTGGAAAGGAAGAATTCAAATGATCCTTTTTGAAGATGATATGAGCATATTCATAATAGACCCTAAGGACTGTACCAGAAAACTTCTGGGGCTGATAAATATACTCGGTAAATTACCAGTGTATAAAAGTAACACTTTCCTACATACCAAAACAAAATTACAGAGAAACAAATGTCAGGAATAATGTCATTCACCATAGCTTCAAAAATTATGAGATGTATTGGGATAATTCTTACCAAATAAGATGATAATTTGTATAAAACATATAAAACATTGATGGAAGTAATCACATAATATGGTAGAAATCCTTTCTGGAAAACTTAGCATTCTCATGAATGTTGTGAAAATAACCATCCTACCAAAAGCAATCTACAATGTCAATGTAATACCCATTAACATTCCAACAAAACTACCCACAGAAAGGGAAAAATATTCTCAAATTTAATTTGGAAGCACAAAAATCCTAGGAAGCCAGAATTATTCTTAACAACAAAAGAACTGTTAGATGCATCACCATCAATGAACTTAAATTTATACTACAGAGCTATAGTATCAAAACAACATGGCATTAGCATAGAAACAGGCACATTGATCACCAGAACAGAATTGAGGATACAGATTAAATTCACACATTTACAGCCCCCTGATTTTGACAAAGGATCCACAGATGCATAGTGGAGAAAAAAGACATTCTTTAAATGTTGCTGGTCAATTTGGATAGCTGAATGTTGAAGAATGAAACTAGATCCTTGTCTCACACCATACACAAAGCTCAACTCCAAATGGATCAAGGACCTCAACATATGACCTACCCAACACCCAGAAACAGTTAGAGGAGAAAGCAGGGAATAAGTTGGAACGTACAGGCAAAAGGAAGGGCTTTCTAACTAGGACTATTACTGCTTAGTATATAAAAGGACACCATCATTCAAGTGATGAGGCAAACTACAGAATAGGGAAAAATATTTATCCTCCCCAAGAAAGGGGAAATCTTATCCACTGCTCATTGGTGAGAAAACAGGTGCAGCCACTCTGGAAATCAGTGTGGAGGTTCCTCAAAAGCTAAATCTGACCTATCATTTAAACCAGTCATACCAAGGGCTAATATCCTGGAATGGAAAAAAAAAAGAGAGAGAGAAAGAAATCTTAACCTGAGCACAGGTATTCCTTGCTGTTGGCTTCATGAAGGTGAACACAATGTAGCCAGCCACATCACCCTCTACACCATTTCTTTCCCACTATGATTGATCACATCCTCTCAATCTGTAAACCAAAATAGCATCCTCCTTTCTTAAGTACCATTTGTCAATGTATTTTATCGGTGAGAGAAAAGTAGCTAGTACAACGATCATCACAGTCTCGGAAGAAAAGAATTTTGTAATTAATGACTAAAACAATTAGCTAAACAGGAGTCTTTTTCATTGTGAAGTAGAATGTTATTAATTCTTAATAAACACTTCAGGTGGCAGATCCTTCAGTACTGGGCAAAACTGAATCTTCTGAGTGGAAGGACCCTCTGTGAGCAGCTTGGATCCTACCTATGAGATATCATGCTGTAGAGTGATACATGCCTGGCAGAAACCCAGGTTAAAACTCAACCAATGCAGTTACTCAGTCTTCCAGTGCAGTGTGAGTACAACTTCTGTGACTCCCTGTGATAGACCAATGTAGAAGCTGCTTCTAGCAAGGTTGCCTCACCAGGTGTTAATATGAATTTGACTGGTCTATAGGTTATAGTTTCTCCAAGTAACTGTGCTAAGTATAGCTTTTCCACATTATCAAATTGACCTAAAACCCTGTGAGGTCTCTGACTTGTATGTATGTCACCAAAGTATGCATGAAAAACCTGTACCACTTCTCAGATATAATTAACTTTTAAGATATATCTATATTTAAACAGTATAATTGGTGTTTATAACAAATTTACTAGAACACAGCATGATATTTAAAAAAAGGGGAACAGTGATGCTGATATTTTCCTAAATACATGTATTGAATTAGAGTCAAATTACAGGTGTTCTGATTGAAAAATAGAAACTAAACTATGCAATATTTACATGTATGATACTCACAGGACTTTTCAGGTTATTTCTCCTATTGGTAATTTGCCATGGAGAAACAGGGAAATATCTGCAGCCTGGATACTGAGTCTCTGCCCAGAAACGCTACAAGTGATTGGCCATCTTTTTCTCTCCTGTTCTCTGAGACTTGTGTCTTAAAGTTTAATTGAAACCTTAAGTGGAAAAAAGGCTGGAAATAGCATTAAAAATTCCATAAGGGAATAAAAAATTGAGATCAGGCCCTTGAGGACAGCCTGGAGTGGCATATGAACATGGTTATGGCCTCAGACTGATCTCTGAGAATCTGTGAACCAGGGGTTTGACTGTAAAACGATTTGGTGCCCTTTTGCTGAGAGAGCTTCATCTCTCTTAAATTTCACAGACAGTCCAAATAGAAGAAAGAAAAACATGCGCAGTAGATATGTAATGTGTTCAGAGGAAGAAAGGTTAATTAATAGCACAGATGGTAAGGTTTCACAGAAATCTAAGAAAATGTCCTTTATAAGAACACTACTGAAAGCTGACCACAAAAAGACCTCAAAGGGCAATGGACACAATAGAATAGAAATGGATTTTGTTATGTTGTAGAGTCTAAATTTTCCAAACAGCTACTAATAAATAATTACAAAAATTTACACACATCTTTGAGTCCCAGAGTTCTTATCTTCTCTTCAGGACTGTGTTAATAAATTAGAAATGGAAAAAAAAAAAAGACTACTTGTGAAACTTAATGTTAAGCTAGTCTTTGTTGCCAGTTCCTGAAATCCCAGCACTAAAGAGGGTAAGGGAGGAGAATTGACATGAACATAAGTCCATCTTGGGCTACAAAGAAATTTCCAGGAAAGCCATGACCAAAATATATTATCTTTAGAATCACGACTTAAGGGGCTGGAGAGATGGCTCATTGGTTAAGAGCACCAACTGCTCTTGCAGACTACCCGGTTCGATTCCCAGCACCTACATGGAGGCTAAGAACCATCTTTAACTCCAGTTCCAGGGGAATCCAAACCCTCTTCTGACCTCCACAGCATTGCATGACATGGGTGCACCAACCTACACGCAGACAGTACATTCATACACATAAAAAATAATAAATAAAAAAATTTTAAAAAGAATCAATACTTAAAATATGCTGGATTTTATTATGTATTTCATATTAAAATAGTTTTAATTATTTTATCTAATATTTTATTCCTTTTCTTTTTTTATTAAGCTAATTTTTATTGAGTGCATTTCATATAACATTTCTCAATCAAATTTAAACTCATTCCCCCATCCATGCCCACCCCTTACGTCCCCCCCACCCCCTGCCAGAGCTCATGGATTCTGTCATACGTGTCAAGTCTTGTCTTGCTTCTTTTTCTCAGTCTTTTATAACCTTTTCAATGTACAAGTTTACTGTTTTGGTCAGTTCTTTGAATAGGTTTCTCTTTTTTTGTTTCCTTTAATTTTATATTATTTGACTATATGCATATATACACTCCACTCATAAATCAAAATTACGAATTCTGAAAATAAACTATAGGTTAATTACTAAACACATTTAGAGATTCACATTTTAACAGTAAGTTGCATGCAAGTAAAAAGATGTGTAACTTTACACTCTTCTTTTTTTTAGAATATGAATACATATCTTCCATTCATATATGGTAATTACAATGTGTGAATACAAGTGGTAGGACAATTCTTGTTTTATGATTTGAAATGTGGTTTTGCCTACTACCACATTATTTCCTTACACATATTTCTGTTAAATAATTTAAACACTATAATTTAATACTTTGATAATAGCAATTAATCTTTTAAGTGTTTTTCTTTTTTTAATTATTTTATTTTATTTTATCTATTTTATGTGTATGAATGTACTGTCTGCATGTAGGTTTGTGCACCCGTGTCATGCAATGCTGCGGAGGGCAGAAGAGGGCATTGGATTCCCCTGGAACTGGAGTTCTCCTAGAATTGGAGTTACGGATGGTTCTCAGCCGCCATGTGGGTACTGGGGATCAAACCCAGGTCCTCTGCAAGAGCAGTCAGCACTCTTAACAGCTAGGCCGTCTCTCCAGCCCTTAAGTGTTTTTCTTATACTCATTGGTTGTGATATTTTGTGCTAAGAATCTATTGACACTATTATTTGGCATATCTTTCCTTCCTTTAAATTCAGTCAACTGGCCTCAAATACTGCCTTTCTAACTATCTTTATTAAGGTATTAATATGATATGCATACTGTTACCTAAGGTCTTATGATATCATTACAAAATCACTATCAGTATACTTATGTGTATTTTTGTATTAATTTAAAATTTGATGTATTTCTCAGACTTAGATAGTCTTATCTAATGAAAGCAAAAGGATGGAGGAAAATGGCAGTTGCAACATTATTGACTAGTCCAGCAAAATCTTATGAGAAATAACGGCTGAGTACCATGCCAACATTCTAGTTGAATACTAGAAGTTAATTTTCTCAAAGCTCTTAAGTAGTCCACCTTTAAAAATTCAACACTTAGCAAAAGGACATGCTGACCTCTGCATTTCTAAGCTGTAGCCTGTGGAAACTTTCACTGTAACATTATTCTTTTCCACATAAAATATTTGAAAACACCAAAGGTGCATAGCATCCCAACGCAAATCAGTAAGTTTATTTAGCATTATTATGTACTTAGTAATTAAACACTAAATTTTGTCAGTATCTGTATAGAATGCGTATGGTTAAATCCTTTGAAATATCTTTAACATATAAGTATTTTCTGTGGAAGTAGTCTGAGGAAAATAAAGGAACTTATTCTAACTTTCTAAAAAAAGAATGTGAACATAGAGGTAGGAGAGTTTCATATACAACAGCAGAAGCACTGGGTGTGTCTGCTTGGCTGGTCTGGTATGACTGGCTGTGCTCTTTGGGGATAAGCTCATAAGTGACCTCTGTACTGAGAACATTGTTGTCAGATGCCACCAGTGAGTCTGAGGAGGGCATAATGTTAGTTAGCCCTGACTCCTGACTCATTCTTCAGATTGTACAATAAATTCAGGTATTTTTTTTTTTAATTTAATTTATTTCCGTATGTGTATGAATGTGTTGTCTGCATGCAAGTTTGTGCACCCGTGACGTGCAATGCCGCGGAGGTCAGAAGAGGGTCTCGGATTCCCCTGGAACTGGAGTTCTCCAATTCAGTTATTTTTAAAACAATCAGAAATTAACCCGGAGACATCATGGCCAACTAGGAGCATCTTAAGTCCAAGCATTTATGTAATGAATCCTAGCTCACTAAAAGGATCCGGAGTATGTGAGCTTGCATCTGAGTTTAGGGCAGGAAATCCTTGTGGGGACTGCCAGTTAGCACTCCACTTTGCCCAGCCACTCAGAACAGTGTTGCTCCCTAGCCTGTCTCCACATCTCAACCTTTCTATGCAGCCTGGCCATCTACAGCCAGGAAGTAACTGTCCGCTGTATTTCTTTCTTCCAGTCAGGTTTCTCTATATTTGGTCTCAACGGACTGTTCTCTTCCATTCCTTACTGACATCCTGAACCAAGAGAAAAGCTGGAGGCAACTGAGTGTTAATGCAAAGTCCCAGGCCCTGAAGTTAGATGTGAAACAATTTAGGAGTCTTCTTTTCAAAGTCTACTGGCTTCTTAGTCAGCAAATATGCAGGGTGATGTTGGAAATATAGTGTTGTATCTGAAGGACTTGAACCTCATGTTTTATACAAATCATGTATGGATAAATGTCTCATATATGCATACATACACATATATACATACACATTATATATGCATATATCTCATATATACACACATCCATATATATATATATATATATATATACATATATATGTATGTATTTATGATAAACCAAGAACTGAAGCAAACTGTTCTACAGAATTCTGTGCCTACTTCCGGTAAACATGCAAGGCAGTGCTTTTGCTTTTTTTGTTGTTTTCTGGAAAGCTAGGTTAGTTGTGCTTATTTATTGTCATATTTGGCTTTATTAACATGAGGAAGAGCAATAGACACCATTTAATGTAGAAATGATTTAATTCTTAATATTACCATATTCACTACAAAAACACCCTTACCTTTAATATCTTTGTTTATTTCTCTATGGACGTTTGGTTTTGAAGTGCATTGTACTTATTCACTGAAAAATTAAAAGGTCCACAACACAGCCAAAACTTGAAAAATGATGCACTCTCTATCCTAGTTCATGAATCATGTGCCCATTTACATTTAATCTGTTCTTTCTCACCACCAAAAATTACCCCCTCTTATTCTTTCTAAATGTTATACTGTTACACACTAAGTTACATTTGTTTTACAAGCAAATTATATATATATATATATATATATATATTAGGCTAATATCTGAATATGAGGCAGAATATGTGGTTTTGTTGTTTTTTGTTCATTTGGTGTTTGGGGATTGGATGACTGCACTTGGTATTGTATATTCTAAATCCATATAAGTATACTCATTGTATTGATGCAATAGAAAATTGAACCAGATGGGGCAGACAGGATGGTTCAGTGGTTAAAAGCACTGGCTGCTCTTCCAGTGGACCCAGATTCAATTTCCTGCTGCCAAATGTCAGCTAACAACAGTCCATAATTCCAGTTCTGTGGGCATTTCATGACATGTGTGCACTTATACACATGTAGGCACTACATTCATGCACTACAAAAAAATTACTGAATACATTTTTTAAAAAAGAAAGGTGAATCAGAAACCATCTACTTCAGTAACCCTCCAAACAAATTAGTTGTCTTGAAGGAAGGCACACACAAATGGCAGTGCTCTCCAGAATACTAGGACATTAGGGCAAATAAATTAATGAACTACATTATAGTGAGCTTACTCTATAACCCTTGGTAATTAGTTGGAGACAAATAAGGTTTGTAGTAGAAGCATACATTAATCTAACAGTGAGGGGACATTTCCCAAATGGAACAATTAAGTAAACATTAAAGCCTAGCAAAATATTTAGCTTTACTCATAATTTCTTTTGGTACATTTTCCAAACTCAGAACTAGCCCACTTTACTAACTTATATTTAATGACAATGTATAATATTAAGTAGAAGAAAATTTCTTAAGAGCATACAGTGCTTTGATTTTACTATTGTTTAATAGTATTCTGGATATTGTGCCCATAATTCTAAATGAAACACAACGAGGTTTTGATAAATTCTAAAATTAACTCATTTGTAATTACTAAATATGGAATAAAACAAAATTAGCTGTAACTATAATTTTATTTTAAAACATTTAATTATCTATAATATACATAGAAATTAAGAAATTTTATATTACTTTAACTTTTGCCATGCCCACAAAGAACTGGAATGATATAAAGGCTGTATTAGATTTCATAATTACAAGAAATCCTTTATTAAGTTTATGATGCTGATGAACAGCACGGTTATCTTCTCCAACAGTGTTGAGCCCTGAATATTAGCATCAGGTTCTTGTGTTGAGAACTGTTACTTTATTTTCCTATACTTGTATTTTCTTCTCAGTTTGTGTAACAAGGTTTTAGATTGACAACTCAAGGAGAGAATGCATTGTCATCTTTTGAAAGTAATTTAAATTTTACATTTCATGCACTTGCATCTGAATTTTCACATCTCAAAATATAAGCACCTTCATAATCTTTTATGACATCTGAAAATGCTGATGTTGTTGAGTAATTAATCATCCACTTGTAATAAAAATACATTGTCTTCATTCATCTTCTTTACTTCAGAAAATTTTTTCATCTAGTATTTTTAATTTTCTAAGGAATCAATATATGCTTTGCATATTTGATTTTGAGCTTAACTACTGTCATCTCCTCACCTTTTATTGACTATTATGTTCTTTAAAAATATTTAAGCAGAGGTTTCCATCTCTATTTAATGGCTTAAAATATTTATATTTTTATTTCTATAAGATGTTTCTTCATAGAAGAACTTCATAAAATAAAACTTTTTATATGAAATTATTGTTTGCAGTTACATAAGTATGTAGGTTTAAGAGAGATGAAATGAAATTTCAAATTTAGTACATTAGTTGTAGTAGGCAAATAGACACACTTGACTGTGGCTATCATCTTGAAATACAGAGAAATACTTATATAAGTATGTTAAAACTGAAAGGACCTACAGTTGCTCCACTTTCCCTAAGCTTTCCCCAAATTACTCCCTCTACTTTCTTCCCCAACAAATAAAGGGAACCCAGAAATAAAGGACACAAACTTAGAACTATCCAGGTTCAAAGGGAGAAGAAGGTTTTATACATTTTCTATGAGCAAAGAAGTAGACTGTTAATTTCTCAACCGGTTATTCTGCCACATTAAATTCTTAATAAATCACCTTAATAAAGCATGTAACAGTTTTAAACTCTCCACTGAATGCACATAAGCTTTGAATTTTATGAACTAAAAGGAACAAAGAAGGCAAAGACTGTCTTGAACACTGGAATATATATTAATAGATATACCACATGCACTGCAGAATAAGCGCAGTGAGGCAGTCAGACAGGTTATTTTTAAGACCTTTAGATCAGTGAGGTTTTATTTTAAGCTAATGTAATGAATGTTAAAGTCAAATGTCTATCCAGTTACATAAAAATGACTTCTCCCAGATTCCTTCTATGAAGCCAGGATTACGCTACTACCAAAACCAGGCAAAGATGCAACCAAAAAGGAGAACTATAGACCCATCTCCCTAATGAACACAGATGCCAAAATTCTAAACAGGATTCTGGCAAATCACATACAGACTCACATCAAGAAAATCATCCACCATGACCAAGTTGGATTCATACCAGAGATGCAGGGATGGTTCAACATACGAAAATCAATAAACATCATCAAACATATCAATGGACTGAAGGACAAAAACCACACCATCATCTCAATTGATGCGGAGAAAGCCTTTGACAAAATCCAGCATCCTTTCATGTTTAAAGTCCTGGCGGGGGAGTGGTCTGGAGGAAGCCCGTCCTCAAAGTGAATTCAAAGCCATTAGACAGGGAAAACCCACAGCCAAGTAGCAGCCGAAATGGGAAAATGACGAAGCAGGTTCCCGTAAGTGAGGAACTGCGGAAGGCGGCCCCCGGTCACACTCCTGTCATATAGAGGCGGTAAACCCTCTGTGGGCAATAAGGCAAGGAACAAGAAATTAAAGGAGGGCGAATGGGAAAAGACGGAAGGTCAAAACTATTCCTCTTTGCGTGAGATAGGGTTCTACCGTAAGGGAGTGCTAAGGAACTCCACCAGAAAAAACGAGAAGAAACAATAAGAGCGTTGGGAATAGTTGGCAGGATACAAAATAAACATCAGAAAAATGAAGGTAGCCGGTCTTTACACACAACAACAAGCAACTGACGAAGGACTACAAGAAGACCGTGCCTCAGCCAACAGTAGACTCAAAAACAAGAAAAATACCGACGAACAACACCGTAACCAAAGGACACCAAGGTCGCGTACCAAAAAAAGTGGAAACCCTGAAAAAGTGAATTGGGAGAAGCATCAGAAGAGGGACAAAGTCCCAGTGCTCATGGAGTGTGGAAAAAAAAGTAGTAGTAAATATGGTCCATTCTCGCCAAACGAGGGCACAGATTTAGTGGCCAAGTCCCAAACAAAATCGTCCCCAAGAGTTGTTCGTGCACAGGCGTTGGGAAAAAAAAAATCCCAAGTCAGTGGAAACACAAAAAAGACCCCTGAAAGCCAAGGCACCCTGAGAGTGAAACGAACAAGACAGGGGGGAGGGCGATTGACTCAGAGACCAGTAAACGATACGTACAGGCGTAGATATCACATAAAAACCGTGTGGTACTGCGCACAAAAAAGACCAGAGTGGACCAAGGGAATAAAACTGGGATCCATAAACCGGAGGGTCAGTACAAGGTTCAGCCACCTCATAGTTGACAAGGGGGCCAAGGGACACAATGAGGGAAAGACAGCAATCTTTCAGCAGGTGGTGTGGCAAAACGGGGAGCACCACTGTGTAGAAGAATGAAGTTTAAACGCCTACCGCTCTCACCGGTTGACAAGGTCAACTCCCAGATGCGACCAAAGACGCCAACGGAAACCCCACAAGCTTGAGGATAGAAGGGAAAACTTGGCCGCAGTACAAGGACAAGGTGAGGAAAAAAGGGATCCTGTCAAATCAGAGAAGCAGCTGCACAAGAACGCAAGAGTCGACATTAACAGAGGACCGCTCATTAAACTCAAAGCGGGCGTTCACAACAAAGAAACCAATGAACGGAAGGGAGAGAGAAAACCCAACAGAGTGCGGAGGAAACCCTTACCAGCAGGACACATCTACAAAGCAGTGTAATGCCAGAGATTACAAGCTACGTCAAAAAACCAAAGAAGAAAGAAAAACAAATGAATCACGTTCAAGCTGTGGCATCCCAGTGAAAGAAAACAGCCAGAAGACGTAGAAGGCATAGACAGTCAGCCCAGGAGAAAGGAGACGGGTGTTTGCTCGCAAGTCCACCTGGGCCCCGGTGTTTAAGTCCTGAGGGAACAATTGCGGAGGGGGTAGAATGAAAGGGCGATTCGAGGTGGGGATGCTGGGTGAAACCACAACCAATAGACGGGACACTGCATGGCGATCAAATTGAGTGAACAGTTACAAGCACCCTACCCCGGGGCGGTAGGCGGAACCCAGTGAGGCGTGCGGTGTGGTGTGTCGGGGACACAACCGGCGGCGCAACAAGGCGCACAGGAAGAGGCGGTTGTACTCACAGAATCATCACCTATCTTACAAAAGAAAACAAAAACAAAAAACAACCGAGAAAGAGTGCAGAAAAGTTATGGCAGAATGCATGATCTGGGATGGGTCCGGTGGGGTGCGGAGGAAAGGGAAGGGGATATATGCCTGAAATGAATTGTAAAATGATGTAAGAAATACACAAAACATCAAGAAAATAAATATAAAAAAAATAAAATAAAATTTGCCAGTGTTCCACAAAAAAAAAAAAAAAAGAAAAAAAAGATCGATACAAGATCGGTTGAATAGGAGACTTCAGAGGAGGAATAGAGAGGCCGAGGAGGGATGAGAAACATCTTAGAAGTGTCTAAACATCAACGTGATTACTTAAGGAAATGCAAATTTAAAACCACTTGAGAATATCACTGACCTCCAATAAGACTGGCTAGGATCAGGAACACGAATGTACCAAGTGCTGGAGAGGTTGCGGGGAAAGGGGAACACTCACCATTGCGTGGTGGGAATGTAAAAACTTGTCCGCCACTATGGAAAGCCGGTGGAGAACCTTATAAAGACTCAAAAAATGAGGCCTTCCATTGACCCCCCCCAGTCATACACTCCTGGGCTCCCACATACCATCTATCAGATACATACTTTATGTTATTGCAGCTCTTGTTCACAAACAAAACGAATGGTGGAACCAGCCCAGTGGCCCCTCAATACTGACACTTGTGATAAAGAAAAAAATATGGTAACGTATCCAATGGAGAGTTCTTGAGCGGTTAAGAGCGGCCAAACATCAGAAACTTGCAGGTAAACTGGGATGGCAGCTTAGAGGGAATTATGTTAAGTGAAGTAAAAAACAAAACACCGTCCCAGACAAAACAATGACAAATCGTTGTCCCTCATATGTGGACGCTAGTTACTCAAAACCCAGTATAAATGTTATTTTTAAGGAGAGGGTGCCATAGTAAACGAAAACAACAGAAGACTGCATTACGGAGAGAATGGACTAGAATGGTGTGAATGGGAAGGGGGAGGGTGATGTGGTTAGAGGACTGTCTAGGGACGGGACACGGGTGTTTGTATAATTCGATTTATGGCATATCTTACATTGCGCTGCGTTCTCAAAATTATCCAGTTGTGCTATAACACTTTCTACAGGATACAGTGTTTGTTTTGTGACTTAGTAAAAGTATCAATATGTTTGTTATATTTTAACTAACAGTTACGAGTTCTACGTCTTCGATAAAAAAACGGTATAGCATCGAGTTTAAAATGAATGATATAATCGTATTTGCTGTTGTCACCTTTGTTTTACATAAAAATCTGTAGGAGCCAATAACTTTTGGGATCTGGCATATACCAAACCTGTTTCTCTTATAATTTCATTTGTACCAGTATCCACCTTATGCATTCTCTTTTTAAGATGTCTTAACCGTAAAAATTTAGTGTTCTTCCCCAAGGTTATAAGTCATAATAGTCACCCAAATACAACCTGGGTGCATTTATGAAATCCTTGCTTGATTCTACCCATATAGTTATGTATAATACAACTGTCATCTGGAGACTCATGGTTTACAAAAAAAGGGGGGGATCTAGCGAAAGATGAAACCTTCTTTTTTTTGCGTCAAAAAACCTTGCAATTCAAATCTTAACAACTAACTAGGGAAAAGATTTGTTTGTGTCCACACAGGACAAAAATGTCACCAACCTTAGTGGCTGAGAAAGAAAAGATTACAGCTTGCATCTGAGTAGGACTTTGTACTCAAAAAACAACAAAAAAAAATCGCCAACTGAAGCGTTGACCCACTCGAAACATTGAAAGGAAGAAAGCCCAGATTGCACAAAACATTGAACCCCTCTGTGGATTCTACATGTAACAACTAGTTTAAAATGAGTCCTAATGAAACTACTACCTTTAGTGTGCCACAAAGGTTTGAGAGACTTTCTTGCCTCCACACCCATAGACAAGGAGAGAATATGACGATGTGATGAGGTCGTTCTCCAACTGTAAACACTGGAGACAACTATCTGAGGGTGAGCGGTAATCCTTATAAAACTAGTAAAAAAACTGCTTCTTAATTGACTACTATAGACATAAGAACTTGCCGAATAAAATTTTATTTCTTCTTCTTCCCCAGAACCAAAATAATACTAAAGTCCCTGGGCTAGCACTTAGGCAAAGTATTATTAATGCAGGATCTCTGACTCCAGACATAGATTATCTCCTGCGCAGGGGTTGTTGGCCAGGGGATCAAGGTCCCCACAAAATGGTAAGTGCGTCCATTGCCTCTAAGTTGGCATACCTGCGGAGGAGAGGCATAGACTGCGTGACGAACTGAGTGAATCATGGGAGGGTGTATTGAGACCCGCACATGCAAGTGTACAGTGCCTCTGGAAAGCCAAGAGATTGTTACCAAAGGCCAATAAACCAAAAAGCAAAATTCTGGGGGTCATCACTGCAAGTCAAGCAAAGACAAGACTCCATCTGGCAGCACACGCTACCCGCCGTAACAATACTGGCATGCATACTGTGCAGCCGATGTAAGTGCCTGTTTATATCCAAATCATAATTGGCTATTGGCATCTCTCTTGGAGAAATAATTCCCATGCTGATGCCACAAGCTTACATCCTCTCCTAGGTTAGGAGATGTTATAAGCCTCACAGTAAGACCCTATCATATTTAACAGGGGAAAAAATGGTAATTCAGTATAAACATTCCATCAAACTATTTGTGTCATTCCAAAGTACACCTACATAACTAATTCAGGCTGTTTACTACTAATATCTAATTGCTTTGTGCTTCCTTTGTAGGATGAAAGTTTCCCTGGACAAACTGTCAGTCCCTGAAGGAAAACAGCCAGATACTTGACCAGTCTTCAAAGAAAAGCTCCAGAGAGAGTGGACGTTTTGTCTTCTCCATCCACCTTATGCCCCTTCTTCTTAAGCCTAGGGATACCATCTGCGGAAGACGGGGGCGGTGGTAGAATGTAAGGGACTGTGTTGGGTGTCGAATGAGTGATGATGTGAAACTATCATGCATGTAGTCTGGACCACTCTTTGATCAACTTGATTTGAATCAAACACACAACCGGTCACCCCCCCCCCATGAATGCTGGGAGCTGTGTGGGTTGGGCACAAACAGACCTGCAGATTGGTTTTGCACGAAGGATGCTTGTACTCATGGATATCACTTATAGCCTTAAAAAATTGAAAAAACGAGAGAAAGATGCAGGGACCAGTTATGGAGATGCATTGATCTGGGAAGCGGTGGGTGGGATGGTGGGTGGGACGGGGGAAGGGAAAGACCATAAATAAAAGAAAAAAAAAAGAATGCACAAAGCATCAATTAAAAAATAAATAACAACATTTAAAAAAAAATAACAGAGAAACTGGATATAATGAAAAAAATAATGATCACCTAAATTTATTGTTTTATATTTTTATTTACATTAACAAAGAACACCCAGGATTCATATTCTGTTTGATTGATTCTACTCATCATCCATTAATCCAACTGTTATCTTTCTCTACATCTTCTCCTCTCTCTTCCATCTCTCTCTCTTCATATATATAATATTATTATTATATATATATATATATATATGTCACTACTCCTGTAAGTGCCAGGTACATGATATAGCACAATGTGGTAAATGGATTTTTCTTCTGATTTCAAAGAAAATAGACATCATAAAATATTTATAAAATTTTTACAATCCTCACTCAACTCTTCAGGCTTCCACCTGATTATTAAGAAGAGGAAATAGCCCAAAGAGTGTTTCAACACTCGCTCTCAGGAATAAGTCATTTTAGGGAAATGTGGAGAGGCAGGGAATACAAAAAGGCATTTGTTATTACCCAGCTTACTTGGAAAACTGAAAAGAGTTTAATTTTAGCAACTGGACGCACATGTTTACCACGGGAGCCATTGGCAATGATCAACTCTGGTCAGATGCTTCAAAATGCAGACAGTTTTTGGGCCAAACTAGATACACAAGTGGAAAGGAATCCAGTAGGGATATTTTTGAGAAACTGCCACTTTAAGGCTCAGATATTTTTACATGTAGATGCGCTTAAAACTTTTTTTGAGGGTGTTTGAAGACTAAAGGATGCTGATTAGCCATCCCTGACAAGGTAGAGAAAGAAGAAAGCATAGAAGCAAGGACTAAAAGACATGCAGCACCAGACCAGCTCCTAATTATGTCTCCAATATTTAAAGTATAACTTAGAATTTTCTGTTTGCTACAAAGAATTATTATGTTGAATTTTATATTTTTCCTGAGTGGAAGCTCTAAGTTTTTATTTTTCCTTCCTGCTTCTTCTTCTGGACTATCCTCCCTTGACCCTCCCTAAAGTCCTTCCCCAATTTTCTCCTTCCCTCCTTGGTAGGGTTTGCATCCATCCTACCAGCCCTCTTTCTAGAACTCCTTCTACCGAACTCCCACATGGTCTCTTTCTATTTTCTTAGCTTCTGCAGTTACTTCTCTTTAGGTAATCACATGTAAAGATTCACAGATAGGATCCACCAATTAAAGAGATCAGATGGCATTTGTTCTTCTGTGGATGGGTTACCTCACTCAATATAATGTTTTCCAGTTCCATCCATTCCCCTGCAAATTCATTAAAGATCATTGAAAAAGACATATGAAATACCTTATTTTATAAACTTACTTAAAAGTATCTGTTAGGAATGTATGTATGCTTATGCATATATATCTATATTTACATACACGTAATTTAAATGTAGTTATGACACATAGGGTAATAATGATCAATCCAAGTAGCATAGAATATCCTACAAAACCCCCAGGACTGTGCATGGGAAACTTCTCTTTGAATTGTTAGTCAAGGGAATGAAAGTAACTCCAAAATAATGGATATTGTTCTTATAATGTTATCAACTAGAATGAGAGTGGAAATCTATATTTTGAAAGGGTTTTCTGTACAAAATGATTGCTGTAGTTTGTCTTCCATTGCTGTGACAAAACACTCTGACCAACATCAACTTGGGGAGGAAAGGGTTTATTCAGCTTACATCTCCTGGGTCACAATTCATCACTCAGGGAGCCAAAGGCAGGAACTCAGAGCAGAAACCTGGAGGCAGGAGCTGAAGCACAGGCCATGGAGGAGTGCTGTTTACTGGCTTTCTCTCCTGGCCCATGCCCATCCTGCCCTCTTATACGGTACACAGCAACCTGCCCAGGGTGGCACCACCCACAGTGGGTTGAGCCCTCCCACATTGCCTGACAAAGACAATACTCCACAGATGTGGCCACAGGCCAGTCCAATGGAGCCAATTCCCCAATTGAGACTCCCTCAACTCGGGTGTGTCAAGTTGACACTAAAGCTATCCAGCACAATGATCAAATAAATTACTTTACAAACACTAGAATTTTAGTATTTCTAGTTATGTTCTTGATGTATGTCATTATATAATTTTAATTTCATATGTATAGATAATTTATGGCTGATTTATTCTTAGACTCCAACATAATCTGGTTTGATGAATCATTCAATATATTTTCATTACACAAATTAAATTACTATACAGATTTTCAGAAATATTTTAGAATATATGAATAGCTTATGACAATCTGATAGAAATTTATCAGGTTTTATCTGAGGACACTCAAGCCAGAGAGCCAGAATATATTCTTTAATTAAGCATTATGTAGTCTATGTAGATTATACACAGCTGATGGTATATTTAGGAACACCATTCCAGTATGGGTTTTTAATAAAAAATATCAAAATATACTGGGTTAAAAATGTCACAGATTTTTAGAGGAATAAAAGATTCAAATATGTAATAAAATAGCATATATTAGTTTAATTAGAAGGAAAAGATGTAATATATATATTCCAAGTAAATATATGTGCTTAAATTATAGAAACAAATTATTCAATATCAAAAACATATTATTGTTATAACTATGTTCATTTTAAAACACTATCAGAATTAAAGTATCAAATCCGATTTATTCAGATTATGGCTAAAATGATATATAATGTATAAATTAATTTTAATATAAAACTTTTATTAATTCTTAGGGAATTCCATAAAATATATTTTGATCATATTTACCCCAAACTCCTCTCTTTTCCTTCACCTTCATGTCTTTTTTTTAAATTTAGTATCACTTGTGCACAGTTTACCTACCAGGAGCCATAGAATAAGAGAAAAATCAATCCTCCCCAGAACACATTAACTGCCCATAGTTCTTCAATAAGAGGTGGGAGATTATGAAACCTCTTTTGCTTCATTCTTTGAATGTTGACTGGATTTACCTTGTGCAGATCTTGGACATGCAATCATAGCTGATTGAGTCCATGAGTACAGCAGTCTTCCATGTCCAGAAGAATTTTTAACTCCATTCCTCCTCACGCTGTCTCTCTCCTACAATCTGTCTATCTCTCTTCACTGGTCCTGAGCCTTGGGAAGAATTATGATACAGATGTCACACTCATAGCTGTGCTCTCCAGTCTCTGTGGTTTGATCAGTTGTGAATTTGCAGCATTAATATCCATCCACTGCACAAAAACATCTCTAAAATGAGGTGTGGGAGGTGAACTAATCTATAGGCAGAAAGAAAGGAATTTGGAAGGCAGTTTGATGCTGTATCCATTTCACAGAATATTAGTTGTAGGATGACTCCTGTGTGTTACTCAGACATGAATTATTGGCCATATATGAGGCTCAGGAATTTTTCCTCCTATGGAACATATCATAATTCCAATCAGAAAGCAGTTGGTTACCCCATGACATTCATGCACTATTGAACCCATGAATTTTTTTCCACAAAAATCATTCTTGTAGTTCACAGAGTTCACATTCTAGGACACATTTCACAAATAACTATATCTTGTAACAAAAGAATGGTTTCCATGTGTTGTTTAACAAAACCTGTTCCTTAATAATTTCAATATTTTCTATATGTTTACAACATAAATATTTTATAGATTTTCAACAGATGTGTTTAAATTTGATAAAATATGCTGTCCAATCTTTAAATACAATTATAAAATATATGTACATTTCTGTACTACAAATAGGAATAATACATTCAATAATAACATGTTCACACCCTAGGTTGGAAGTTTAATGTCTGTTATAGACTGACTGTTCCTCTAAATTTATTAGCTGGAGCACTCCCCATATGCTTTCCTTGTAGATGACTACTGCATGCAATTACTGAAGGTTAAATGAAAATACAAGCTAGGAATTATGTCTCATAAGAGTAATGTTTTTATTAGAAAGGAAAGTAGCTAAAGCAACCCTGAGAGAAAAATGCAATATAGGGGGGATTGCTCTACCAGACTTCAAGCTATATTGCAGGACCATAGTCATAAAGACAGCCTGGTATGAGGCTCCAAACTTGAGCTCATACAATTTCAGCCACCTCATATTTGACAAAGGAACAAAAACCCCTCAAGATAGCATCTTCAGCAAATTGTGCTGGCAAAACTGGATCCCCATTTGTAGAAGAACAAAATTAAACCCTTACCTCTATCCCTGTACAAAAATCATTTCCAAGTGAATCAAAGATCTCCATGTAAAACCTGAAACTCTGAAGGTGATAGAAGAAAAAGTTGGTAACAACCTATAAGACATAAGTGTAGGAAAAGACTTTCTAAATTAGACAGCAGCTGCATAGGAAATAAGGTCAACAGTTGACAAATGGGATCTTATCAAACTCAAAAGCTTCTGTACAGCAAAAGAAACAATCAAGGAAGTGAAGAAAAAACCCACAGAGTGGGAGGAAATCAGTGATTCATCTGACAGAGCATTAACGTCAAGAATATATAGACTACTCAAAAAAACAAAGAAGAAAACAAATGATGGAGTAAAGAGCTGAACAGAGACTTCACCAGTGAGGAAGGAAAGATAGCTGAGAAACATCTTTAAAAGTGTTCAGCATCATTAATAATTAAGGAAATGCAAATTAAAACCACTCTTAGATATCATCTCACTCTGATACAACTGGCTAAGATCAAGAATACAAAAGACAACAAATGCTGGAGAAGTGTGGGGAAAGAGGAACACTCATCCACTGCTGGTGGGAATGTAAACTTGTACAACCATTATGGAAAGCAGTGTGCAGAACCTTTAAAAAGACTCAAAATAAGCCTGCCACCTGACCCAGTCATACCACTCCTGGGTACATACCCAGAAGACTCATCCTATCACAAATATACGTGCACATACATGTCTTTTGCAGCTCTCTTCACAATAGCGAAGAGCTGGAACCAACCCAAATGCCCCTCAACTGACGAGTGGATTACAAAAATGTGGTACATCTACACAATGGAGTACTACTCAGTGGTAAAGAAAGATAACATCATGAACTTTGCAGGTAAATGGATGGAACTTGAAGCCATTATGCTAAGTGAAGTAACACAGTCCCAGAAAAACAAGTGGGGAATGGTCTCCCTCATTTGTGGATGCTTACAATAAATCCCCAATTGAAAGGCAAGCTGAACAACAATATCGTTATATTTCTGTTTATCTGAAAGCAAGTATGTTGTTGTAATGTAAATCTATTAACTGGTTCTATAATCAATCCACCACTTACTTTCAGACTCTGTAATTACTGTATATTAGTGGAAAGTATGTATTAATATTTTATAATAATATAAAATTAAAGGAGGAAAATGTGAATTCCTAAACATAAAAAATGACTGAGAGAAAGATGTAGGACGATTATGGCAGAGTGCCTGATCTGGGGTGGGGGGAAGGGAAAGAGGAATATGTCTAAACTGAACTGAGAAATGATGTCTGAAATACACAAAACATCAATAAAAGCATTATAAAAAAGGAAAAGAACTCTGTGTTTTCTGCTGCCCTTAATTATCTACACACATATATACTCTTCTTTGACAGGCTTGTAAAGGCATATTCTGAAAGTGGGTACCTATAGGCCCAATAGAGTCTTCATGTGAAAAGATTAGTGGCTGGAAATTGGATCTTCGAATTCTATTAAGACCTGTGAGAAAACAAGTGTCTTTTGCTGAAGCAGGTAATAATATTTTACAATGGCATGTCTAGCACTTTGATAAAATAGGCCAAGATTCCCAATCTAATCCAATCCAATTAATCCAAATTTATTAAAGTACTACTGTACGATATATATGCTCTACAACAATAGTTCAATGAATGTGCAGACATTTGGGTCTCAACAGGTCACATGTAATTTTCAATGGCATAAGGATGAATGTAAGTAAAATAAATCACATGTATTGTGCAAATACTAAAAGAGCAAAGGGTGATAAAGAGGATTGCAATAAAAAGAGAGTGACCAGAAAAATCCATCTTGTTTAGAAATTTATACTTGATCAAAGGCTTAAGGTAGATGAGAAGTGTGACCTGTGAATAAGCATGGAATACAGGAGGAGTGTGTGTGTGTGTGTGTGTGTGTGTGTGTGTGTGTGTTGGGATGGGGATGGTTTCAGAGAGAAATATGGAATATATTTCCAGAATTCTCAGGACATTGTGCCTTCATTTTATAATTAAATGAGAAGGGTTTTTTTTTTTTTTTGGAAGAAAAAGATTATTATGTATGTGTTTCTACTAATGATCTTTTTGGTTTCTGCATTAAGAGTGTCCTATGTAGGAACAAATACAGATCTAAAGAAATCTTTAGATGTGTATTCCAGGTAGCAAATATTAGACCAAAGAGGGAATACTGCAAGGGTGAGGAAATATGCTCAGGAATATATTTAATATGGTATGAAATTACAAGGATAGTTTGCCATCAAATGAAGTGTGCAAAGTCTGTGTCAGAGGATACTGGGATAGGGAAATTGGGTCAAGGAATCAAATTTGAGATATCTCTTAGATGTCTAAATAGATTCAATTGTACATACAAATGTTGTATTCAAAGTATATGTTACTAATTGTGGTTTTTGTGACTCTGGCAAATAACAAACAATTTAAAAGAAGGAAAGTAGGATTAGACATATTGCAAAATAGATAAAGCCTTCACCACAAAATCATGTACTGAGTGCAGGTCCCCTGCACCTACATATGAAGTGAGGCACTACAGAAAGAACATAACATAGATTAATATTAAAATATTTGAAATATACTAATTTGAAAATAAGTGGTATAAGGATTAGGCATAAATGATTCCATATTTCATAATGTCTTATTTATAACCTGACTCTACTTCATATTTTTAAAATATTTTTATTGATGATTTGTGGATTTCATACATAATCTTTCTGTCCAATTTAGACACATCCCTCTCTCCCTGCTCCCCACCCCACCCTAGTTCATGCTTTCTGCCATACATATCTTCAATCTTTCTCTCAGTCTTTCCAAAGTTTTTCACTGCAGAGACTTGTTTTGGGCATAATTTAACTGTATTTATCCTCTCAAATGTTATTTGCTTTTTGCTTGAATTTTCTGTTGAATTTCCTGTAGGTTTATGATCTTACAATGATTTACATATTCTGTATTATTGTTCTTAGAAAATTCATTGAAAATTTCGCAAACATTGGAATGGAACTATTTCACTACGTGAAGACATTGAAAAACAAGACAATAACAAAATTAGTATGTATGATGATCAGAAGTTGAGGCCGAGGTTCACAACATAGAAGTCCACCTGGTTAAATGGGAAGATAGAAGAAAACAGATAAAAGAAAGACAGATAAATAGAACGTAAAATTTATTTTAGTGACAATTTTAAATACAAACTATGAATTTTTATGCTTATCTTGTATTTTAGGAATATAATAATAGTCTTTTGAACATGGGTTTAAATTCTTTTTTTGTGTAACTATGTGTGTCTAAGTGCAAGGTTATATATATATATATTGCTCATATATGTGTGTTCAAGCACATACCTAAAACAAAATTGGACACTGGAAGTCTCCCTTGGTTGGTTTCCATTCTTCACTGAGGCAGGGCCATTCAACTAAACTCAGGGCTTGCTGGTAGTTATAGTCTAGAGAGTCCAGCTTACTTCCCTATCTCCGCACTAGTATTACAATTTGAACATCCAACATTACATGGGTTCTGGAGATTCAGACTCCAGTTCTCAGGCTTGCATAACAAGTATTCTCTCTGATAACCCATTATCAGCTTCTGATATTTTTAAAAAATCCAAAAAGATTTGCATGTTTATATTTAAGCATTCATTGTTCTGTATCTGGAACAGATTTGTGTCCACTAACTAAAGAAGCAATCTTTATTTTTCAGCTAAAAGGACTTTGTGGACCTAATCCTGGAATCTTAACTCAAAATTTTCATGCAAATCTAGCTGAACTATGACCATGTCTTTTACCCCACTGCACACAACATAATATGGTTCGTAACTGAACACCAAGCATTACTTAGATGGGCCATAAACTGACAAATTGGGAAAACAACAAACAAAAAATGAAAAAAACCAGCAACGACAAGATCACTTACCATATGAAGTAAACACCATCATGTAGGTCCAGATGCATAGGTCTCATGGGAAAAAAACCCCCACAAACAACATGAATAACCAAGTTAATAATATAGTCTTGTGTATGCACAAGACAATGATTTCAAATAGAAATTGTAGATATTTCCAAGAAGTTTAAAGAGGATCTGAATAAAACAGTGAGCAAAGACAATGAAACCCACAAAAATATGAATAAAATAATTAAAACAATTAAAAAATGAAATTTGAATTCAATAAACAGGTAGAAACTCTGAAGAAAATCCAAACTCACCTAAAACTTTCAATAAAAATCTCAGAAATCCAAACAAAAGTTTAACATAAAGAAGCAAAAATAAAGTGGAGGAAATGGAACAGAGAGCTTCAGATCATGAAGGCAAGGTTGGGGAAATATATCGCTCAAAGAAAATATCAATCTAAAATTAATCATAAATGGAAAATGCAAGACTTATGGGGCACTATAAAAACACAAAAATCTCAAATCACATGAAAAGAAACCCAGGTCATAGGGGAAGATAATACTTTAAAAAAATTATAAAAGAATTTTGCCCTAAATCTGGGGAAAGTGTACCCAATAAAGTCCAAGAGACATACAGAACACCGAGTAAACAGGACAATAAAGGTAACTCAAAATGTAATAGAAAAGATATTGAAAGCTGAGAGAGTGTAAATCAAGACACATAAAGTCAGGAATATCTGAATAGCTGACTTTTCAATGGAGACAATGAAAGCCACAAAGACTTAGACCAATGATCTACAAATCAGAAAGAATGTGGATTCAAGTCCAGACAATGAAACACAGCAAAATTGTGTGTTCTAATTTAAGGAGAAATAAATACTTCCATAATAAATAATTTCAATGAATATGTATAAACCAAATTTAAGAACCTGTGTAACACTTATCCACCATTATTAAGTTGGCTTCATCCAAGAGATTCAGAAATGGTTTAACATACATAAATCAATGAGTTTAATCTAAGGCATAAACACACTCAGGAACAAAAGCCAGATAATCTCATAAGATAGAGAAAGGGCTTTGACAAATCTAACATCTATCCATTATAAACATCTTCAAGAACCTATGGATACAGGGGACATATCTGAACATAATAAAGATAATATGGCTGGAGAGATGGCCTAGCGGTTAAGAGCACCGACCGCTCTTACAGAGGACCTGGGTTCGATCCCCAGCACCCACATGGTGGCCGAGAGCCATCCAAAACTCCAATTCCAGGAGAACTCCAGTTCCAGGGGAATCTGACACCCTCTTCTGACCTCCGCGGCATTGCACGACACGGGTGCACAAACCTGCATTCGGACAGTACATTCATACACATACAGAAATAAATAAAAATTAAAAAAAATAAAGATAATATGTGACAAACCCACTGCAACCATCATATTAATTGGATAAAAAAAATCAAGGTTTTCCTATTATAATGAGATACAAAACAAGATGTCCAATCTATCTGCTCTTCTCCAGAGAATACTTGTAGTTGAACTTGAACAATAAAAAAGGAAATAAAGGGTATACAAATTAGATTAGAAGAAGTCAAAGTATCCTTATTTGTAGATAATATGATTCTATATATAAAAGCACTACAGACACCACCAGAAAACCCTTCAAGCTGATAAATGCATTCAGCAAAGTGGCAGGATATAAAATTATCATGTAAAAATCAGGGGCCTACCAATATGCCAACAATAAATCCAATAAGAAACAAATCTGGGAAATGATCTCATTCATAATAGCTTCAAAAATCATTAAAATGTCTTGGAATAGGTCTGTCCAAGAAAATGAAAGAGAGATCATAAAAGCTTTAAGACACTGGAGATAGAAACTGAAGGTATGAGAAGACGGAAAGAAGTCTCATGATTTTGGATCAGTAAAACTGATATTTTAAAAATGAACCAAAGCAATCCTGAGGAAAAAGAGTAATGTAGGGGGATTACTATACCAGATTCCAAAGTATATTACACAGCTACACTTGCTGAACAGAGCTGTCACCATTGACGAAGTGAAAATGGATGAGAAACATCTTAAAAAGTGCTCACCATTGTGTAGTTTATAACATCTCCTAACCATTAGAGGATGTAAGCTTGTGGCATCAGCCGTGGGTTATTCCTCCCAGGAGAGAGCTAATAGCCAATTAGATTTGGGATATACAGACATATGGCTGCCACTGCTGCACAGTATTTCCAGGCAGATGAGGTGTAGCTGATGCTGACGGAGGAGTCTTGCTTGGCTCAAGGAGACCGATATTTGCTTTATTGGTTTAGTGGCCTTTGGTAACACTCTCTGGCATTCCAGAGACCATCTGTATACTTGCAAGTGCGGTCTCCATACATCTTTCCCATGTTTATATCAGGTCTTCAACAACAGGGCCTTATCACCTCTCTTCTTGCAGATATCCCAGTTTGGAGGCAAGGAGCCTTTACCTTTTGTGGGGGCTTGGATCCCCTGGCCAACATCTCCTTGGTAGAATAATCCATTCTTTGTGTCAGAGCTCCTGTATTAATATATTTTGCTTAAGTGCATAGCTTAAGGAGACTTTAGCATTATATTTGGTTCTGAATAGAGAATAATCCTTTTCACAGTTTCTATGTCCATTAGTCAATTAAAGAAGGCAGTTTTACCGATTTTACAAGAGAATACCTCTGGAACTGCTGTCTCCAATCTACAGCTGGAAACGACCTCATCGATCAGATATTTCTCCTATTTCTATGGGGGGAGTTAAGAAACTAGTCCGTGCTGTTGTATTAAAACACTTGGAGCACCTAGAAGGTATAGATTCATTAGGATATCATAAAAACGTTGTTGTTACTAGTAGGATCCACAGAGGGCCTTGATGTCTGCAGCCAATCCTTCTACGGTTTAGGAGATGTTGTAACCATACAGATATAGACCTGATCTTAACAGAAGAAAAATAATAACAAAAAAAAAGGAAAATGTAACAACATCAAACATCTGTGTCTATACCAAAGTAACCTTACATAATACAATTGTACTGTTTAAATCCATATATATCTAATTGCATGTGCTTTTTAGTAGGATCGAAAGGTTATGCCTGGACAAGCTGCGCAGCCCATGAAAAGAAACAGCCAGAATTGACAGAGACCAAGACACAGTCTCCAGAGAAACGTAGACTGTTTTCTTCTCATCCTACTGTGCACCTTGTTCTTTTATTTTTGTTACTTAATTTCTTTTTTCTCGGATCTGATGTAATGCTTTCTGATGTTCAAGTCTTGTGCACCGGTGGATGTGCATGCGTGAGATGTCAGACGAGGGAGTGCGGATTCCTCTGGGGACTTGAGTTCTCCTGGAATTGGGTAAATTTCAGGAGTGTTTCGGCTGCACATGTGGAGGTGCTGGGGATCGAACTCAGGTCCTCTGCAAGACGCGGTGGTGCTCTTTAACCCTAGGCTCATCGCTCCAGCAGCCTGTGCCCCTTTTGCTAAGCCTAGGCACAATCTGTGGAAGAGGGGGCACAGTAGAATATAAGGGCTGCAGTTGGGGTGAATGGTGAAACTACAACGATATAGACTGGACACTCATTTGATCAACTTGATTGAACATACAAGCCCCCCCCCCCCCGATGGATGGTGGGACCCATGAGCTGTGTGGGCTTGGGCACAACTGCTTGCAAATTGGTTTTACATGAAGGATGTTTGTACTCACAAATTATCACTTATTATTAAAAAAATGAAAACAAAACAAAAAAACAGAGAAAGATGCAGAAAAGTTACGGAAGAATGCATGATCTGGGATGGGTAGGGGTGGGGTGGGGGGAAGGGAAGGGGATATATGCCTGAACTGAATTGGAAAATGATGTATGAAGTACACAAAGCATCAATAAAAAAAAGTGCTCACCATCATTAATAATTAAGGAAATGCAAATTAAAACCACTCTAAGATACCATGTCACTCCAATAAAACTGGCTAACATCAAGAAAACAAAAAGACACCAAATGCTAGAGAGGCTGTGGGGAAAGGGGAGCAACTCATCCACTGATGGTAGGAATGTAAACTCATACCACCACTATGGAAAGCTGTGTGGAGAACCCTTAAAAGACTCAAAATAGCCCTACCACCTGACCCAGCCATGCCATGACTGGGTATATACCCACAAGACTCATCCTACTGCAAAAATACAAACATGCACATCCATGTTTATTGCAGCTCTCTTCACAATAGTGAAGAGCTGGAACCAACCTAAATGCTCCTCGTCTTATGACTGGATAACAAAATATGGTACATCTACACAATGGAGTTCTATGCAACAGTAACAAAAGATGACATCATGAACTTTAAAGGTAAATGGATGGAACCAGAAGCCATTATGCTAAGTGAAGTAACACAGTCCCAAAAAAACAGACTATGTTTTCCCTTATTTGTGGATGCTAACACTAAATCCCTCAATTGAAAGGCAAACTGAGCAATGGTATTGGTATATTTCTTTTTATCTAAAACTAACTGTACAGTTATAATGTGAATCTCTTAATGGGCCTTAGAATTAGCTTATCACTTACATTCACACATGGTAATTAACATATATAGGAAGGTATACATTCATATTTTAGAGTAATATAAAATTAAAGGTAAAAATGTGAATTCCTAAACGTATTTTGGAGTTTACATACAGTTTATTCCCGGAGGACATAATTCAGATATGACATTTATATAGGTATATTTTGGAGCAACACAAATGGGAGGGAACCACAACGTAAGGACTGGGTCAAAAAAGGAAATTGATACAATTAAATTCTGCCCAAAACAATAAACCTCTGAAGAGAAAAATTTTAAAAGATTGAGAAAAAAATGCAGGACATGTATGGCAGAATGTATGAACTGGGGTGAGGTGGGGGGAAAGGAAAGGGGGATATGTTTAAATTGAACTGAAAATGATGTATGAAATACGCAAAAGGTCAATAAAAATTTTATATTAGGGGCCGGAGAGATAGCCTAGTGGTTAAGAGCACCGACTGCTCTTGCAGAGGACCCAGGTTTGATCCCCAGCACCCACATGGCGGCTGAGGACCATCTGTAACTCCAATTCCAGGAGAACTCCAGTTCCAGGGGAATCCGACACCCTCTTCTGACCTCTGCGGCATTGCACGACACGAGTGCACAGAACTACATGCAGACAGTACATTCATACACATAAATAAATAAAATTAAATTAAAATTAAAAAATATTATATTAAAAAAGTCAACAATCAACAAGTGGGACCTCAATATTCTCAAAAGCTTCTGTAGAGCAAAAGAAACAAAGAAGTGAAGAGAAAATCCACAATGTGGTAGGAAATTTTCACCACTGACTCATCTGAAAGAGGTTTAACTTCCAGAGTATACAAATTACTCAAAAAACAAAGGACAAAGAAAGCAAATGACCCAATTAAAAGATGGACTAAAAATCTGAACAGAGACTCCTCAAGAGAAGAAGTAAAGATGACTGAGAAACATCTTAAAAAGAGTTTGAAATCATTATTAATTATGGAAATGCAAATTAAAACCACTTAAAGATTTAAACTTACCCTGGTAAGATGAAATTTCAACTTACCCTGCTATAATCGAGAAAACGAAGGGTATCAAATGCTAGATAGGTGAACACTCATTCACTGCTGATGGGACTGAAAACGTGTGCAACCCCTATGTAAAGCAGTGTTATTAAAAGACTAAAAATGAACCTACCATTTGACCAAGTCATACCACTCCTGGGTGTAAATTCAAAGGATTACCTTTGGAAAATGTTCATATCTTTGTAACTGTTTTGGAATTTTCTTCAATCATCTATATACAGTTCTTTTACACTAATTTATTTTTTACTCAGAATACCCTAACAGCTCAAAAGGAAGATTCTCCTTCCTGGCAGTGTACTTTTTGTTCTGTGGCCTTCAGCTATACACATGCACTCACATATTTATTGTGTGTGTAGTTTTCAGTATTACTTTGAACTAATGTATTTCCCTATGGTTTATCCTATCATCTAAGCATGATTTACTTCTCCTCTCAATCGCCCTATATAACCCCCAGTTAAAGTACTCACTCCCCAGTTAAAGTACCCCACTTTTCACCATTTCCCCCTTGACCTGTCTCCTACTGTCCCCTCTGTTGAGCTCCCCTTTGTCCCGATTTTTTGTTTTAGGCCCATCTATATTAATGACAACTGTCATTTTATGAAGAAAACAATATTTTCACATTTTCAGTTTTTTTTAATTTAATTTTTATTGATGCTTTGTGCATTTCGTACATCATTTTCCAATTCAGATCAGGAATATTTCCCGTTCCCTTCCACCCCAACCCCCCACCCCCCATCCCAGATCAAATGTATTCTGCCATAACTGTCCTGTATCTTTCAGGTTTTTTTTTTTGCCATTGTTTTAAGCTATAAGTGATAATCCATGAGTACAAGCATCCTTCATGCAAAACCTATCTGCAGGCTGTTGTGCCCAAACACCTACAGCCCCACCATCCAGTGGGGGGTGACAGGTTGTTTGTTCAATCAAGTTGATCAAATGAGTGTCCAGACTACATCGCTGTAGTTTCACCATTCACCCCAATCGCAGCCTTTACATTCTACCACGCCCCCTCTTCCGCAGATTGTTCCCTAGGCTTAGAAAAGGGGCACAGGTGGATGAGAAGTAAAACAGTCCACTCTCTCTGGAGCTGTTGACTTGGACTCTGGTCATTTTCAGTTTTTTAAATAATTTGTTTCCCTGTCTGTCTCCGTATTTCTGTGCTGACTTTCATGCTTAAGGAAACGTACTTTAAAATCACACTGCACTGTTGATAGCTGGCAGCTACAATTAAATTGTTAAGGATATGTGTAAAATAAAATATTATTTGCTTCTGTTATGATAATTTAAAATGTTAGGTTATACTTGTAAAAACAGCTGTTCATTTGATGGAGCATAGTGAGGTCATGTGCACATTTGAAGACTCCCTGAGCAAGCGTGGCCTAGCTGTATCTCTTAAGGTTCCCCTTCTCTTAAGGTTCCCCTTCCTATCTAATGTTACTCTTTTAGGACTAGGGAGAAATAAAAATAGTTCACATCTTCCAGTGAATATCCATTTGGCTGCTTTTTAAAAAGTCATCAAATAATTTATGCAATTAATCCTAATTAGGCCTTATTTAACCCATCAGTAGACAAAAAGGGCTCAGTTCTATTTTAATTTTCTTAAACAGGTATCTTTAGTATTTTGATGGAAGGAACCTAATTTTCTTAAAATCTATTTTCTTTTGTGTATTGCCTTTAAGAAAATATTTACCGTTTCCTACGTCTCATCTTACTGATTTATGCTCATGTCTTTTGGCCCTTAACTTGTCACTTTGATGTCTTTTTTCTTGCTGATTCCATTCAAAAGTGGCTCCTAACTCTGGATTTATAATGATCTGTGTCATAATAAAAGTACACTATAAAGTACACTGTAGTTAAATTGTAAGTGTGGTATCATGAATATTGTATTCCAAATTTCTGATATCTGAAAACATCTTTTTGTTTAAGATTATGCATGAAAAGGGAAACATGAAGCAGTTAATAATATCCTGCTTTTAACATATTTTATTTAACCTAATTTCAGTTAATTAACAGTTATTTAAAACCATTTCCTAGTGACCCTGGATTTTCCTTTGGATACTGTACACTTCTAAAATGTTCATTCATAAACTAAAGTATTAATTTATTATCCTAGGATACAGTTATTAGATGAAAACTTCTGAATCTAAAGGTCCATTTGAAAACCTTAGATGTGATATGTGTTTCATAACTGTTTCAGCCACACAACACCAGCCTTTCCACTTTGAACAGTGGTACTATCAACATGTGGTTTCTGTAGTAATTAAAGTATTTTGGAAAATGCTAAATAAGTATTTTATTTGTGCAAACATAGGGTTTTTTTTTTTTTTTTTTGTCATTTTTAGACAGGGTCTCCCTTTAGTCCCAGCTGGCCTGAAGCTTGCTATGTAGACCAGGCTGGCCTTGAACTCACAGAGATCTGCCTGCCTCCGGAGTGCTAGGATTAAAGGCCTGTGCCACCACACCTGGCAGAGAACAATTTGAAAGGAGTGACTTTAAATGATAACAAAATGTTGATCTACATATTGGTTCATATAAGTATAAAAAATTAAAACTGAGCTATAAATTAAGGCCCAATCATTAAAATTAAATTTATTCATTTTGATATTGTTAGTCTTTAAAAATTATAAGCATCATAAAAAGAAAGATACAGATGCTCAATACACAGAAATTTTTGCCAAGCATGCTTCCTTGAATCTGGCTGCTTGTTTTGTCCCATGGTATTTTTACTTCTTATATATTATTTATATGTAGGGGGTGTTATTGAACTTTAAAATTTACACTTGATAGATATTGAGGCATTTTTAATTATCTTGGTATTATATATATGAATTAATATGATTATATATTTTAATATAATATTTCAAATTCAAAATAAATCTACTGATAAATATGTATTTATCTCTGACCTTCCTTGACACAGTTAATTAAACCTCTATAGAATATTTGTCAGCAAGTTGCATCACTGATAAATGACCTGTATTCAAAACATCCTCATTAGGCCCAGAACAAAGAAAAGAAGGAAGAAAGGGGGTGATTCCTGCATTAGAGGGCGAGATGATTGCAAGTACATAGGAAAATTAGTGCTAGAAATCATCTACTTGTAAACAGAGTAAAATAGTGGTATTTTAAATATGTAAAAAAAGAAATATGAATATTAAGCTGTGAAAAAAATGTCAGAATGAAGTTGTGGTTGAAAAATCACATAAAAACAAATACAAGGAATTATGGGACCCAAGTGACTTCTCTATTTCTATAATCTGGAAAACAAGATAATTTCTTTCATAGATTTATTTTATATCTTAGAGATAGTTATCTTATTTTTACATTAGTTCCAAATTTCAAAAGAATTTTCTTAGATTCAAAAGAATCAAGAGTTATAATATCAAAATGGCAAGGAAGGAAACACTAGCCGTCATTCCTCACAAAATTTAGATAGCAAAGTAAACTATGTATGAGATATCTCAAGAATCCATTGAAGAATCTGCAGCAATGTGATGGAAAAGGAAACAGCAATGACAAAACAGCATCACTGTGGGCAGAGAAAGCATCACTGGTAAGATAAGAAAAACTGAATGGAGAAAGCAAGGATTGAAGAAGTAAGGCTGAGCCCCTGGACAAGACCACCTGCTGGGAACCACATTCTACTTTAATTTTGCCACTGGGGTAAAAATACCCAGTAGTCCAATACTTGGGATGAGACTTTATACCTTCTCCCTGCTCCAAATGACCTTTGTTGAATTATGTGAAGAAAGGCACTTCATCTTTCAATTCCTTAAGCTACAACTCCAGAGCCAGGGCCACCAGTCAAGTACTCATACACTGCACCTATTTTTATTTTTGTGGTAAGTATGTTCATGATTTGGACTCTAGAATGGCTCTTCATTGATCATAACAAGCTGGTTTCCACTGAAGCCCCAGAACTTTGCTATGCATTGGCTTAGCTGCCCCAGAAACCTTGTTAACATCCTGAAGTTACAGCTTCTAAAATTCTGTACAAGTCTGTGTTCTGTTTCATTTTGTTTGCTCCATCACAATCTGGGAGTTAACTACTGCAGCAGTACAGGTTTTTTACCAAAAGTACTAATGTTTTTAGTCATCCCAGAACACAGACGTGGTCCCTACACAGACATCTGCTTGAGTTCAGGACTCTACTTTTCTGTTCATCAGGAGTTTTTTCCCCTACTGCCACAAGCGAGCCCACAAGCCACACCTAGTGAAAAAAATTTTAATTATTATAAATTTTTTCTTCAGTAGTTCACAGAGCTCTATTTCTTTTCTTTTTCTTTTTTTAAAATTTTATTTATGTGTATGAATGTACTATCTGCATGTAGGTCTGTGCACCAGTGTCGTGCAATGCCGTGGAGGTCAGAAGAAGGCGTTGGGTTCCCCTGGAACTGGAGTTCTCTTGGAATTGGAGTTACAGACAGTTCTTAGCCACCATGTGGGTGCTGGGGATCGAACCCGGGTCCTCTGCAAGAGCAGTCAGTGCTCTTAACCGCTAGGCTATCTCTCCAGCCCAGAGCTCTATTTCTTTGGAGTTATTTACTAAGAAACAATTTTCTTCTTTTTGATGGGTTATGCCCTCTAGTTTTCCTCTTTGTATTGTCTTGATATATTTTTGGTAGAAGTCAGTCACTTCTAGATTGTAAAGTTGTGGAAATCCCTTTTATTGTAGGGGGGGACATACATATGCTTGTTGTGTAGAGTGAATGGACACTTCACTAGTGCTACTGTGTGTTCCTGAGTTTTCCTTCTTCAGTCAAATTTTTAGGAATATATTTACTCAACTTATATCTGAAAAGGTGGTGGCATATACATTTACTTGCATGAAGTTAGGGGTCAAGGGAGCAAACTTGCAATTGGCTCTCTCTTTTAACAATGTAGGTCCTAGATACTGAATACCAATTGTCAGGCTTGGTTGTAAGGGCTTTGAGATGCTACACCATCTTTCCAGCCCTAAAATAACTATTTTAAGAAAGATCAATGAACATCACAAAGCACAACTGAAAAACTCATTGAAATAATGAAAAAATAATAAACAACCAAACAAGAAAATAAACAAATTGAAATTATATTAATAAAACAGAAAATTATGTAGCTGAAAGATACAATGAAATGAAAAATGTAATTCAGAATAACAGTATAATTAATCCAGGGGAAAACATCGAATAAAGTCTAAAACAGGATTTGAAATGGTACAGTTAGAAAAAAATAAATGGGAAATATTGCAAGATTGAGACAGTAACAAAAGAAAATGTGGCAGGTAAAAACAGGAGATAAAGACAAAAAGTTAATAAATTTAGAGATATAATTGTCCAACCTGTACAAATCTAGGGAGAGATATTAAATATCTCAAATTAAATTCGATGAAATTAAGACTGATTTAGTAAGATTATAGTCAATCAGTTAATTTTTTGATATTTTGAAAAAAAATACCTGAAATAAATAAATTAAGAAAGGGAAGACTTACTCTGGCTGACCATTTCAGGGAATTTGGTTTATCATAAGAGAGACACATGGTGCAGTGTCTCCATGCATGGCAGGGGAACCTGAAGCTGCTGGTGGAATGCCGCAAGCAAGGGACTGCTATAACCTTCAGACTCTCCCATGCAGGGTCCCTAGCTAGGCCTCAACATCTTGAAATCTTCATCGTTTTCCCTCACTGGGAAATATTCAGATTCAAACTACAAGACTGTTGAAATATAAGACAAAGAGAGAATGCAAGAAATACACGAAAGTAACCAAATCTCAGTGATTTTCCATGCGAATAGACACAAGAGAACAGTTGTATCTATATCAGATTAAAAACAAATACTTTAATATTAAATGAAGAGGATATTCTATACTGATGAAGTGATAAATTCATCAGGAAGATATAATAGTTATAAGTACCCTCAACACCAGAGTCCACAGATTTAAAGCAAACAGTAACAGAAGAGAAGCATGCACTGCCACACTAATATGAGACGTCAGATTCTGTTTCAATAATGGGCAAATCATCCCAACAGAAACTGGGATGCAAACACTGGACCTTAAATCAAATAGACCCATCAAACAGAAATGTGCAGACAACCTCATCACAAAATAGCATAATGCTATTTCTGGCCTTGTGCATCGAACATATTCTCATGTACAGATCATACATTAGGTAGTAAAATAAATCTTAAGAAAGTGAAGATAATTTGAATAATTCCAGCTCTTTTCTAATTACAAGAGTATGAAACTGAAATTTGAATACTGTCAGAAATCGAAAAGGAGAGAATCCACTTACTACCAGAAAATTTAGAAGAACTTAAATAGACTAGCAAGAATAGTTAGATATCAAAAATTTGATAATCTAGAAGTAGATAATGTCTAGAATTGTTTTTCTTTCTAATACTTAATCATAGAATAACTAGAAATCTGAACATACCAGCAATGAGTGCAGTAAGTAATTTACAGATACTATTTGTACTTTTGTTTCGGGAATTCAACATGAATATTTATATCACCAGAGGTCCTAGACTTAACCTCCTATGAGTACCTAGGTATAACTGTTCTGGACGTCATACCCAGAAAAATAACATAAGAATACAACAACATAAAAATCAAAATTTTTCTCCATTTGAAGATGGTGAAATCTTCTCTATGAAAATCTAAGGGTTCAAACAAAAATGTTTGAAGTTTGAACAAATAAGTAAATTCAAAAAAACACAAGATCAATGTACATTAATCAGTATTTTATACACTATTAATGAAAAATTAAACACGAAATCATGAAAACAATCATATGTAAAATAGCTTAAATTAAAATACATAATATGCTATTTATTCAAGTATGGTACCTATGTTCTATAAACTATAAAATATTTATAAAAGTAATTGAAGCCAGGCTTGGTGGCGCACACCTTTAATCCCGGTACTGGGGAAGCAGGGGCAGGTGGATCTCTGTGAGTTCAAAGTCAGCCTGGTCTACAGAGCAGCTCCAGGTCAGCTGGGATAAAAGGGACACCCTGTCTCAAAAAATACAAAAACAAGTAATTGAATAAGGGATAAGCAAAATGATATACTGTTTATAAATTAGAAGAATTAATATTTGTCTTATCGAAAGCAATTAACAGATACTTTGCAATCCATGCCAAAGAAAATTTTTCACAAAACTAAAGAAAAAGAAATCAAAAACTTCTCTGAAACCACAAAACACTGTAAATTGTCAAGGAAATTATGAGAAGAAAGTACAAAGATAGAAGGACATCTGGTTAAACTAACCTGACTGGATTGGTATTACTATAAATAACAGAAGGCATGAAGTCTGGTGGGTGTGCCATGAGAGATGCAGGTAGGGGAGGGGTGCTCACATGAAGAAGATGTTTTGTGTGAAACACACAAAATTTAAGCCGGGCGTGGTAGCGCACGCCTTTAATCCTAGCACTCGGGAGGCAGAGGCAGGTGGATCATTGTGAATTCAAGGCCAGCCTGGTCTACAGAGCGAGTTCCAGGCCAGCTGGGGCTACAGGGAGACCCTGTCTCAAAAAGACCAAAAAAAAAAAAGAAATACACAAAATTCAATAAATATTTTTAAGAATATTTATTAGTTGTAATATAAAATGTGGATGTATTATCATCAGCTCATTTGTTTTTCTTCATCTTTAGCTTTTAATTTGTGCAACTTTAAATTTTAGATATATATAACATTTTGCAAAATACAGTTGAAATAATATAAAAACACAGTTTTAACTTTTTTCTGGGAACGTTGATTCAAAAAGACAGGAGAAACTTGATTAAATAGTTAGGAAGCAACAACTTATAAGAAAAATATTAGTAACCACCTGACAGAACTAGTCTTCAGAATAGCACCGACATAATAGTTACTCAAAATTTTAAATAGTAACTGTTTATTTTCTGTGGTCAAATGTCAACTCTATTTATCATGTATCTATCTATCATCTATCATCTATCTATCTATCTAAATCTATCTCTTCTGTACCTTCACTCCATTAACACACTTTCAGAAATTTTGACTACTTGATAATAAGTAGCCTAACAGCAGATATAGGAGGAGGTAGAGATCATCAACCACATGTGTGAGGGAGCTTGGAATTCTCTAACTTTAGTTGAAAGATCATTTAATGCAAATGGCAATAGGTACCTAAATCTCAAAAATATAAAAGGCAGTACATATCATTATTTTACACTGCTAAGCTTAGGATGAATCTGCTACATGTTAACAGATAACTGAGAAATGACATTTTATTACAACAAAATTTTATGTTATTATAAAAGCAAGCCATATACTTAGAAAATAATGTTATACACAATAATTTTATTTAATATAAGTCATCTAATTGGAACACTTAATGATCTCTACTTACTAAAAAAAGCAAACAAAAACCCAAAATACTACAAAACAAAACAAAATTCTAGTGACAACTTGAGAATAAGTTCATCATTATTAATCTTTGGAGAGCAAAAATTAAAAACACAAAAAAATATAATCACACACCTAATAGTGTGGCTAGTTTTAAAAAGACAACATTACTAGATGTCGAGAGTCTATGAAATGTAGGAACTACTTCTTGTTGCCAGTTGCACTTTAATGGTCAAACTCTTCAGAAAAATCATTTGGTTCCTTCTTAAAAAGTTAAATATATACTTATCATATGGTCTTGCAGTTTTTGTTCTACAAATTTTTCTTATGTAACTGAAAACATATGTCTAAAATTGTTCTATATGAGAAAAAAGTATCAGAAGTTGTGGGACAATCTAGTTTGAATTAGGGTCTAGTTCTCAGCTAGCACCCCTCAGGGCACCATATAGAAGACATGGGATTCCTCTGACCCCGCCCCAAGAGGAAGCAAACAACGTGGCCTAGGCACATGATTCTAGGCAGAGCAGCTGTATACTGTGGCAAGTAACTGGGGGGGGTCTCTGATTGGCTCTGGGAGCTAACCTCATTTTGTTTATAAAAGTGATTTGCAGGGCTGGAGAGATGACCTAGCGGTTAAGAGCACCGACTGCTCTTGCAGAAGATCCGGGTTCGATCCCCAGCACCTACATGGCGGCTAAGAACTGTCTGTAACTCCAATTCCAGGAGAACTCCAGTTCCAGGGGAATCCAAGACCCTCTTCTGACCTCCACGCATTGCACGACATGGGTGCACAAACCTACATGAGGACAGTACACTCATACACATACAAAAAAATAAATAAAATTAAAAAAATATTTAAAAGTGATTTGCAGTAGATAATAAATTGAATTCTTCATTACCATCATTACACAGAATTCCTGGCTGTTATTTTCCACACATACAGGCCAAAGTAGGCCTGAAATTTGAGTGTCATGTTCAGTGCGTTGGATGGTGGTCCATCAGACCACCAACCTGGTAAGTTTGTGTGGGGCTGGACGGAGCCCTACCAGGTCACCAGCTGTGAAGTGAATGTGAGTGGGTATAGGCTGAAGATAGGCCATCAGCCTGAAAATCCTGTCTACAGACCAGAAGTCTTTGGGCAGGTGGGAAAGCATGGCCAGATGGGAACGATCTGTTTTCCCAGGCTTAGGACCTGAGTTGGGAGTACCTCTCAGGTCGGGTTCCAAAAGTAACCAACTGACCTCTGTGCTGGGAGTCAGTTCCCTACAGTGGCTGCAGGCAGGCACTGTGCTCCCCTTCCCTTAGCAGGACTGTGCTGTGCCTGATCATAGCAAGAGAAGCTCTTACAAGAAGTACCCCCACACACACCTCCCTTGGGCCTATTATCTCCTGAGCCATGAGTTTTAAGTGTATTTTCATTGCCACACTTGAATTCTCTCATGTAGCACAAGCCTCACATCCCATCTAGACAGTGACTGTTTACCTTCATATAAAGCATTGCCACTAGTGTACCAGAGGGCACCACTTGCCTACTTTATTTTTGCAGTATGTAAGGTTCAGTGCTGGGTAAAATCATTGGTGTCTTTTCTCAACAAATAGGCTCATAATACCTGCCAGCAGTGTGAAAGCTAGGTAGCTGGGAGAGAGCTTTCTGTTTAAAGTTGATATCTCTATGTCGTGCATCCAACTTGAGTGTTATGTTGAGAAACAATTTCTTACCATGTACTTATGTTGGTTAACAATATACAAAGGTAATAGCCTGTGTTGATCTGGGAATCTGTAGTGTTTTCCCTACCAATAACTCATAGGAACTTATCTTGTTAATAATCTCCATCCCCTCAGAGCAGCAGTGTTCACCCTTGCATGGTACCATGTGTAAACTTACTTTTATTGTTATATTTAAATTAAAAAAAAAAAAACTAGTAGATGGGATGGTGACATGACTCAATGGTTAAGAGTACTGAGTGCTTTTTCCAAAGGACCTGGATTCAGTTCCCATCACCCACAGGGTGACTAGCAAACATCTATAACTCGAATCTCAGGGTTCTGAAGCCCTCTTCACCAAATTTGCTCGCTAAGGTGCAAATATATAAATGCAGGCAAAACACAGTAAACATGAAATAAAAATGCATCAAAATTTTAAATAGAAGGGTTTCACAATGCTTCTCCATGCATCCTTAAGTTTGGTTAGCCCACTCACAAGTCCTCTTTTCCTTCAGTCTCTTGCCCTTTTCCTTGCTTAAAACTTTAGTTCTTCATATTCTCTTTCCCCTGTTCTTTCATGTCACATGTCTCTACTATGCCCTCTTACTACTTTTGCATGGGTTGCAAGATCACAGATTCTTCTATGGGTTCTTCACACTCCTTTAGGTTTACCCTTCTCCATCCTTTGGTTTTCCTCTTTCTCCACTGTGTGCTTGAACCCTTCTCCACCCAGTATTTCCACTCCAAACTCATTTCATGTGTATTGCAATATCCAGCCTCCCTAAATGCACACACTTTAAATGGTTATCTTGTCAAAGTCCCTTCTAAATATTCCTGACTTTATCCAGAGATTTATGCTGTTCTCAACCTTGGGCAGAGAAATTTCTTATCACAGTGTGTAGTGGTTAATTTAGAGACACATATCTGTTGCAAGTGCTGAGAATAAGGCACTGGGCGTGCTCACCTTTAGAAAGGCTATCTATACAGAGTCATGCTGCCCCAGGCTCACAGAATATTGAGGGAGATGGAGCAGAAAGAATGTAAGAGCTGTAGGTTGAGATGGAATGTGGTGAAATGTCCTCTGGATATGACATAACTATTGCATTTCATGAACTCAAAGAAGCTGTGGTTGCCAGCATGTTGTCTTAGATATATGTGAAGGATGTCATAAAAAGAGACAAAAGTCAACCAAAAAGACTATAGAAATAAGAATATATTCCCACATTAACTTAGAACATTTCTCTTGTTACATATTAAATTAGAACTAATTTGTTTTCCCTCCTTTATGTCAAAAATATTAAAATATGTAATTGTTGAACAAAGAAGCAAATTACCTAGTATTATATAGTCACCAAAATTCAGACTACATAGCTCAATAGAATAATCACATTATTAACTTTAACTACTAAAGCAGTTTGCATATTATTATTATTATTATTATATCTTAATTAAATTGTCCCTAAAGTTACTTGTTTCCTTTCTAAAGAATGAGTGCTAGATTTCCATGCTGGAGAACAAGATCTCTGAAACTTAAAAATTTAAGCAAATTATTCACAAGTTTTCACTCTCAGCCTTTTTTATGTGAACTGAAGAAAGGATGCATATTTGGAGTTCTAACTGAGATGTTGATGATGTTTTCTAACTTTTCTCTAATTCTTTCACTTTACATTCTGTGCTGCAAGTTCATCTTTGACTTATAGTTCACATATAGATTAATATACATTAACATACCAATTATTAGCATTGAATATGATTTTACTTTGTAATATAAACATGTAAGTATGGACCATTCCTTTTCGTGCATTTTTTTTTATTTTATTTATTTCTGTATGTGTATGAATGTACTGTCTGCATGATGCAAGTCTGTGCACCCGTGTCGTGCAATGCCGCGGAGGTCAGAAGAGGGTATCAGATTCCCCTGGAACTGGAGTTCTCCTGGAATTGGAGCTTCAGACGGTTCTCGGCCGCCATGTGGATGCTGGGGATCGAACCCGGGTCCTCTGCAAGAGCGGTCGGCGCTCTTAACCGCTAGACCATCTCTCCAGCCCTTCGTGCATTTTTAAAATATGCAGTTGATAAAAGTTGTATTGTAAATAGTATTCTATATGGTGGATAGATTCTAAAATGATAAAATGAAACTAATTTTTCAGTGTTGCAAACATTCAAAATCTACTCTTTACCAATGTTGGAAAAATAATGCATCATTGTTAACTATTCAACATATTATGAAGTAAACATCTAGAAGTTATTGTTCTATCTCAATAAAATACTGAACCCAATGAACTCGATGACAAGCATTGAGTCAGCTCTAGCTTCCTGCCTTAGCTTCTGACAACTATCATCCTTCTTTTGACATCTGAGTCTATCTTTAGATTCTGCCTATGAGTACATGTAGCATTTGCCATTTTGTGCCTGATTTTCTTCATATGCGGTGATGTCCTCCTGATCCATACATATTAGTGAAATTGACAGGATTTCTTTAGAATTTAGTTTTGTACCCTGAGTGGTATTTCATTTTGTATTTGTATCATATTTTCTTTATCAATTTCTGCATTGACTGACAGTGCATTGGATTTGGTTTATTTGGTATGGTAAATAGTGTGGTAATAAATATAATGATGTGTACCTCTATTCAACACACTTATTTCATTTATTAGGGTAGATTCCCAGAAATGTAGGTGTTGGCTAATATCACCTATACAAAATTTAACTCAAAATGGAATAGAGATGAAAACATACACTTGAAATTATGAAACTCTTGAAAGAAGATAAACAAAAGCCAGCCTCCTCCTTGCTCCTTTCCTCTCTCCCTCTCTTCCTTCCATTCTTCCATTTTTATTTTTTTTACTGTGAAATGCTCATGATGTACTGCGAGAAACATGAGCCAACACACATGCAATCATATACACTTATGCACACACATATATACCCCAGACACACGCACATACAAATGCAAATATTTTGATATAATATAATATAAGTTATAAACTTAAATTTAAACAGCTAGAAATTATCAGGAATACTGCAAATACTGACTTCTCCAGAAAGTGTAATGTATATATTATTGAATCCTCCTGCTTAGCACTTTTTTCCCTCAATAATTTAGTTGCCATATTTTTGACATGTGACTTTCCTGGATCAATTTTAAAAATATTTTATTGATTCCGTTGTTGTTATGGCTGGGTCACATGGTTCATTTTGAGTCTTTTAAGGATTCTCCATACTGCTTTCCATAGTGGTTGTAAATACAAACAGTAGGGAACAACAACATAAGGACAGAGTCAAAGAACTGATTGATACAGTTAAATACTATCCACAACAATAAACCTCTGCAGAGAAAAACTTTGAAAAGACTGAGAAAAAGATGCAGGACATATAATGGCAGAATGCATGAACTGGGGTGGGGTGGGGGACAAGGAAAGGGAAACATGTCTAAATTGAACTGAAAAATGATGTATGAAATAAACAAGACATCAATAAAAAAGTATAAAAAACTGAGGATACAGTTAAAGATTAAAATAGTGAAAGCCTCAGTACTATGGTGAATATATGTTTGAACAGAGGAAAAAGAGTGATTATTTTGGAATGTAACTATTTTGAAGACATTGCTGTTAGATCAGAGAGATGCAGGTGATATTAGTCTTGCAGAGCCATCATAAAAGGAAGGACTGAAGCTTGTGTTAGAGATATGGAAATCATTACAGTAATTACCATATAATCATTATTTTATAGTCTGAAAATAAATCCAAAAACATATACCATAGAAATTACAATACTAAAATTCATTAATATATTAATCTTAATGCTTTAAAAGAATTTCTATCTAGACTATGTTTATAAATTTTTATTTTTATGATCAACACTTGTTCAAATAAAAACACTGAGAGATAAAAAATATTTTATTGATTTTTATGAATTTCCTACATTTATTTTAAAAACAATTGATTTATTCCCTGTTATAGCAAAACATTATTATTATTCCCCTACCAATTAAATTCCTCTTACTTTTACGAAAGTGGTACATAATAGAAGCTTAAATAAATATTCAAGGGTTGATTAATTTATTTCCAGCATAATAGATGTATTTTTCATACATTTTAATGATGTACTCTTCGTCTTTCTGTCCCCAAGTCGCAGGCAAACAAGCTGGTAATTGGCAAAGACAATGGTCAAAACAAACTGGTGTGGACATTTCCTCTTATTTTGATTTATTTTAACAAGTATGATTTTGTGAGCTTATTGAATTTGAGGAATATTTATTTGTGTATTTGAAGAGAAAGAAATAAAACAAAAAACACAAAGAAAGGCAGATGCCAAACACTTCAAAATCAATGATGCCATTCAAGAAAGCAACAAGAAGCTAGCTATTTGGTGATTATAAAAGAATCAGTTAAATAGCTTGGACATCAGTATTTCTTTCCTTCCATTTAAAGTCAAAGTGATAATTTTATATCAGATTATTAACCATTATTATAAGCCAGTTAAGGCACTTATGAGACATTAACAGTGCTCTGTCTTTTTTCTTTAGTAGACTTCAGAACTGGTTTAGAGTTTCTTTAATTAATACTCTGGTATTAGTTCTTGATTTTGATTCATTTTAAAATTTGTGATCATGTTCCAACATAAAGTAAGCAAACACTGATAGCCAAAGCTGTCAATTCTTTGTAGAAATATGCAACCCATAGGCATTTGAGTCTTCTACTCTTTAAGTTATAAGAACTATGGAACTAAGAATATCTGTATTTAATACTCTAAAATATTTAGTTGAAAAACTAAGGAATGGAATTTTTTGCCTGCTTGTCTTTGTTACTGCACAATATGGTCTATAAAAAGGAAGATAAGCTCAGAGATCTGAGTTTTCAGCACCAGTGCTGTATTTATCATTTAGTATCTTTTGACTATGGCTTGAGGGTGAATCCTACTGTTTGAAGTTATAGAACTGAAATTGTTGAAAATCTAATTTGGGGCTGACTGTGACACATATCTGACTCTCTGCCCATTGCATACAGTCAGCTGCACTTTTAAATAATGAGAGTCTTTAAGTTGGGATGAAGTTGTATGGAAAGCCACTTCCTTAAACTCTGAGTTGTGTTATTTCCAGCAGAAGTTGTGTCAGGAGCTCTAATCCATGAGCTCTCCTCAGTAGTGGTCTCCACACTTTTCTAGACAAAATATGCTCACCCTCTGCACATGTGGCCTCTGTACTTACAGTGGCATTAGACTATCCAGTCCTATCTGAAAGGATCAATCCTTCATCTATTAGGAAAATTATAGTTGACTGTGAGAATGACAATGTTTGTCCTCCTTAGAATGTACTTTTGTCCTTATTTGGCTATTATTCTCAAACAAGTTTCAAGTCCCAACAGAGACCTAAAAGAGACAGCAGAAATCCAGGGCATATATGTGGGAAAAGATGGTAATAAAATTGGCAGAAGGGATGGAGTTATATGTCCAGTTCTCACCTTCAAGACCAAGGAATCACATTCCCTCTTTGATCTTCCACTCAGTCAAAACCATGATTCATCACTTCACTGCAGAAAATACTTTCAGAAGAGCTGTAACAAAAAAATAATAATAATTTGGAATTCAGAAGATAAATTGCCTCATGCGTATTAATTATGGCCTGGGATTTAAGAGAAAAAGGACCTCAGAGAAGATAAGACACACTCAAATGTGGGCATGAACATCTCAAAGGAGAGTCGATCCTATTTTTTTTACAGTGACTGTATATGATGCTGAGGATTTTTTATTATTTATATTGATTAGCCAGTGTTATTATTGCGAGATTTAAAAAAGTAATTTCTTTTTGTAAACAAAGTTGTAAGGCAGATTTATGAAGGGTATTGTTCAGATTTAAGAAAGAGTGTTAAAAATCCCAAGTCACAGATCATTTGGGGGAAATATAGACAGGTGTTTTTATTGTCTTCAACATTGTTATTTGAGGTGTCTTTAAGAAAACATGCATTGTCTCCGGGGCTGGAGAGATGGCCTAGTAGTTAAGAGCGCTGACCGCTCTTACAGAGGACCCAGGTTCGATCCCCAGCACCCACATGGCGGCCGAGAACCGTCTGAAACTCCAATTCCAGGAGAACTCCAGTTCCAGGGGAATCCCATATCCTCTTCTGACCTCCGCGGCGTTGCACGACACGGGTGCACAAACTTGCATGCAGACAGTACATTCATACACATACAGAAATAAATAAAATTAATTTAGAAAACATGCATTGTCTCCATAGGGAATTTGGGGTTTATTAGCGGTGTTCAAGCTTCTTGACTCCTTCAGTCAGAAATGCAAACCAGTTTTTTCCCTAACCACTTTCTTTTCTATCTTTTCATCTGGCATCAGAAAGGCAAAGGAAAGAAGTTGAAGGAAGCTATTCATTGCTATTGTTGTTGTTAATTCATGTTAAAGTTTCCATTGCTTTATACCTTGTGAGAGGTATGGTCATAATAGGATAATTTTATACAAATATGCATTGTATGTTGAACATAATTCCTCCCATTTCATTCTCCAATACCTTCCCATTTATGAGTCTATTAAACAGAGATACTGCACTGATTTTTCAGCTTGGGAAATTAGAAAGGTTCTAAAGTTTTGATTGGTTGATTAAAGCATGAGCCAAAAGATTGTTTAATATGAGCAAGTTGAAAGTGACCAGTGTTCTCATCAACAAAAGATTCGAATAATGAGTGACATTAGATGCTTGAGTATTTCGGTCATTTAAAACCTGCTTACCTACTCTGTGAAAGTCCAGAAAGTGGATGTTTCACCAACACATAAACTTGTGAGGTAAGTACCAGCATCATTGAAAGGCTCTTTGAAAGCTTTTCTCTTTAGGCCAGAGGTAAGCATGGGAAACACATAAACTCAATTGGAAAAACAAAATGGAATGGGAGACCTGGGTTTCCAGAGCTACGGGAGCCAAATGATGGCAACAAACCACAAAATCAAGGTGAGAGAAGTTCAAGGCAATGGACAACCGAGTCAATCACTGTAGTCTGATCTGTACAGACCTGTAGCACTGACAAGCTAGTCACAGTGTTTTTAGAAGAAAATTGAATAGGAAGACGTCTAAATCCTTATTTAATCTATAAAAGAAAAGTTCCAGGTCAAAAAGAAAAAAAAAATGTATACTTAGCCGTAAATCCAATACGGCTAAGTATACATCCAAAGATTCCTTGCTTCCTCTCAGGATAGAAGCAATTTACAGACCAGAACCAACTGAACAAAAATGTAGGAGAGTTATAAGAACCACAGAACAGTGCTGAAAATGTATGCTGATGAACTTCATATTAGATTGCTCCAAGTAGACCTTTCATCAAGGCAGCTGTCCATTGGGCACAAGAAATTTCAACATATTTCTGGACGCTAGTAATGAACTCTCATTGATTCCAAAAAAACTCAAAGTATTTCTGTATTCCAGTCAAAGTGCTTATGGTGAGCAGGAAATTGATGGAATATTAGTACTGTTCCATCTTATAGTAGGCCGTTTCCCTAAACATACCCTGTGGTTATTTTCTCAGTTACAGAATGAATCATTGGGAAGACATATAAGCAGCTGACAAAATCTTCATGTTAAATCCTTGACCTGTAGAGTGAGGACTATTATGACAGAAGAGGCTATATGGAAATGTTAGACTGCCTCACTCTAGGTAAATATTAAATCAAAAGCAGCATATAAATTCTGGAGGGCTATAGAGAAGAATGTCTTCATAAGTTACTTGAAAGATGGAACAGTGTCAAGTCCCACCACAGCCCATTCAACCCTCCAATTTGGCTTATACAGAAACAGATGCATGTATTGGAGAATGAAAGTAAATTATATGTGGTAAACTGAAGCAAGAAATGATCCCAAGTGCAGCTGTCATACCAGATGTGTTTCCTTTGCTTGAGCAAATTAGCATGTCCCCTGGTGTCTGATAGGAAGCTACTGACCGATCTGGAAAAATCCCTTTTTACCAACTACTTATCTAGAAGCCCACAGGAAGCACAGTTTTTTCAGCTGGCCAAGCCATAAATACTTCTCACTACCCCTTTTCATGTATATATCAGCTTTCTAGTTCTATGTTATAAAAGGGTTCAGTTCCTAGCACCCACATTGGTTAACTCACAACTGCCAATAATTCCAACTCTCTGAGATTCAGTAACCTCTTCTGGCCTCCAAGGGCACTGCACTCACATGCATAGAGCCATAGACAGATCCACACATAGTTAAAAAAATAAATATTAAAGAAATTGCCTCAACAATTTTTGCAATAAAAATTATCTAATGTTATTAACAACCTTTCAAACAGTAAGCATTTATGACTTAAGTACAACAAGTAAAGAAATGCTGTAACTAAACTTGAATAATATCTATTGCATATCACAAGATGTTTTTATTTGCATCTGCACATGTATTATAAACACTGAAACTGCAGAAAGTAATGTTTGCTCCATCAATTAAGTGAAAGTCGAAAATCATAAATAATAGGACAGATTTTTCAAATGAAAATATGATTACATCCCTTTAAGTTTGCTTCAGGTGAATGTACACATACACACACACACACACACAAAAAAAAACAAACCCATATGTATATGAGGTATGGTTTATCAGTTTATGTCCCAAAGTCAATTTTCCCATCTATACAATAGAAAACATATTACTCCAGATATCTCAGTGATTGGTTGTGATACACGGTAATAATTATAAAGCTTCTTTTAATATTAAGTCAAAACTGCTCTTGCTTCAATTGCTAATGAATACTCCTAGTTTCTCATAATAAAATCCTGGTATCAATTTGTGCCTAGTTTCAGGTAGCTAAAAATGTTTTTTTAGGCTCTACCATTGACTCTCTCCATCCTGTTTATTAAATGAATGCAAATCAAATATATTAAAATGTTTAATCACCACCCAATTATGGACATAAAGTTTTGTTTTTTATTTCAAGGTAAAGTACAGCTGAATGCATAGCATGTGAGTTTGGAATATGTGCTATATGTTGTAAAGTACTCGTGAAGGAAGGGAGTACTGAGCATGCTTACTGCATATATTTCAAGAGATGGTCTAGGTTTGAAGTGCTGACAGTTAGATGTTTTTGCTATTGATTTTAAGTATGTCATTTTGATTTTTAAAATTAGCTTACAAAGTAACCCATTTCTAAATGGGACTTTCAGACTTATTTCATTTTGAGTGATTCCCCCCAACACATACCTGCCAACTCCACCCTTATCTTGACCCCGCCCATTCCTCCCTGTATCCTTTTGCAACACTCCCTTCTTCCACTTTGCTCTGTTGCTCTCCTCCCTTAGAGCTTCTTTTATCCCCAGTCTTATTTCTTTCTAGTTTCTTTGCCTTCATCAATATTTCTTCCTAACTGTATAAACATATTTAACAGAAGCTATGATCTACATCTGAGCGAGACTTTATAGTGTTTGTCTTTCTGAGTATGGGTCCCCTCACTAAAAACAATGTATTCCTGTCCCATGTATTTCCTAGAAATTTTATAATTTCATTTTTCTTTATAGCTGAGTAAACTGCCATTGTATATATGCAGCATATTTTCATTCTGCTTAGATTTTGTGTCTTTTTAAGTTTAACATTCATATACTTTTCCACCTTAGAGCAGACTTTGTCTCCCAATTGTGAATTAACTTGTTAGGGTAAAACTTACCTCTAGAATAGGTGATGTGCTAATACACTAATACCCAAAACAAAAATAGTGACAATAAGCACATTTCTCAATATCTGCTAGGTGTTTAGAACTTAATGTACATATTATTTAAATATTTACACATCCCTATGTAATGGATTCCACATTTTTTTACATAGGGATTATGTATGCTGATTTATTTTGTATGAAAAAAAACTTCAGGAAGAAGAGTGAGGTTCTAGCATTTTTTTCATGACACAGAATGTCTTAAATATAGTAAACTAGAAGAACTGACCATAGAAAGTTTGTTATGTGGGTAAATAATATATTTGTTTCTATATCACATATATAACTAGGCATATATGGAAATGCATGTAACTCATAAATAGAATTTTGTATATAAATTATTTTAAGCAACTGGTAGAATATTTGAGATTAAGTAGCATTTATGGGATTATTTTGCTTTCTCTAATACTTAGGAAAAACAGAACAAGGACAGTATGTTAAAGTCATAAAGAAATAATGTCAAAATTGTTAATGTTATTCACCAGTTCAATAAACTGGTTTACATTTTAGTAGGACAAAAGATCAAAGAACACTTATTTATATTCATTGACTGAAGGCTGAAACAGCAATCCTATAATGTTCTTTCTACTTTTAGGCTCATTAGCTGTGGCTATGACATTTGTTGGGTTTCATACCATCCAGATATTTCTGGACAGCTCAACTGATTTTTCTCCTGTGCTTAGATTAAATCATAATGGACATCAAGAGAAAAATCAATCACTAGTCAAGGCCTGAGCCTTGTGAATTGCTACCCTCTGTGTCTATATTTTTCAAAGTTATTGATATCTTCATCAAATAAACCTGAGATGCAGGCCATGTCTGTCAAGGATAACCGTGGTATAGGCTTAAGAAATCTGTGCATTTCTTATTTGCATAATGCCTTCTTCTAATCCTCTACAGACACTGGCAATGTTTTATTTTGTTCCCTCTTTCTGGCTATTCCTTCAAAAATCTAATAGTGTGGATTTTAAGTATGTTAAGTATTTTAAGTATATTTTTTCTCAATATCATGTTAACTGCTGAGTCAACAATAGTGGGTACCATTTTTATAAAATAATTTTGTAGGTGTTCTACAAAAAGTATAGCTAATATCTAATATAACACTGAGTTCTCTCATTTTACAATTATATCTAATTAATTACATAGTAAGTTTAAATGTTTTATCATTCCAAGAGAAATCATATATGTTCATTTTTATGCAAGAAATTAGCATATACCTACAAATATCCTTAAATATTAATGGAAATAGAAAGTTGAAAACTATAAAGAAGCAATAAAATAAATTATCCATGTAACACGTAATAACACTATTGTCCTATTGCAGTAATCATAGTATCACATTTCTTTTTAATAGTAGTAGTAATTTACAGCATTATATTTTCCTTTTAGAATTCATTATTCAAAGCATAGCTGTGGCTGTAAAAGTTCTTAGAGTAAATACAGACTGTACTTTTTTTTTTTTCATGTCTCCCCATTCACAATACAGACCAGGCACAGTGGCCTAGCCTGACGTGTACATGGGGCGGGTTTGCTCTGCCTCCTCTTTCTATACAGTCAGTGTAGAAACACAGCCTGTGGTAAGCACCAGGAGGCTACAGAATGTACTTTTCAACATGCTACTTAGTGTATACATGTGTGTGCAAGTGTGAACCTTTGACAAAGATGGAATTCTCTCCTTTCTGTATTTATAATTAAACTGAAATATGGACAGGACACAAACCTCCTCATAATGCAGATAGTGATTAACTGTGGCATGATGAGAAACACCACTCTGGTAGCTGCTGAACAGTAGAACTGGCATAGGTAAGTTCCCTCAGGATGCTGTAGGCTATTGCATACACTGATCTCTGGATACAACATGTCAAAGAAGCATTGGCAGTTAGAATAAAAACATCAAGTTGTAAACAGGGTATGAAGTATCTCCGGAATTGAGCAGTCAAAGGTGCATGCATGTCAGTGCATTTTGCATTCAGGGATCAAAACAAGCACATAATTAAGGTGAAGATCAGGAGAGTAGCCGTGGGAGCCTGGTGTCTTGACTAGGTGATGATTTACTAACTTAATTATTTCAGGCTCTTCAGAGGAAAACGGGGTGTCTGTTCTCTAATAGATGTTGCTCTCACATAAGCCACTGGGTATTCGCTGACACACACAAATAATTATATCTTATTTAGTTTAAAAACATGTCAAGACTTAGGATGGAGGGTTTGAATGAATGCCTTTGATTCCCTTGACTTAATTAGAAAATTTACATAGAGCGGCTTTTATGAGTGTGTTCCTCAGCTCTGACAGGTTGTCGAGCTTGCAGGATGGAGAAAACAGAAATTCTGTAAAATAGTCAGTATTAGATGCATGAAAGAATACAAAAGTTGGAAAAACTTTGATATTTTTATAAACATCAGTCTGTATTTTATTAAGGAAATAAAAAGCATCATGCATTACATAGATACAAATGCTTAAATACCTTATTTTTATCAGTATTCGAGGAACATAATTTACAGAGCCAAAATTTACAGAGATTTTGTATAAACATCTGCATTTTCCAAGCCGCTTTTTTTTTTTTTTAATTTTTGCACTGAAGACTGCTACTTTCATTTCAAAATTAGAGTGTACAGGTACAGGAGCAAGTCATTTCTTTATTAAACAAACTAATGACAATGGAAGAGTCAAATCTTCTCATTAAAAATTACTTCCTCCTAAGAAAAGCATATAATTTTCTATTACCTTCATTTTACCAATGAACTCTCTGCTTACTTCAGCGTAAAGAAAGGATGCTATGGTTTTATTCTATTTCTCTGCATATGTGTTCTTTTGCCAAATAATTTGTAAAGCTTGGGACATTTTATTTCAAGTTAGGCATTATGAAATCAAATAACAGCAACAGAAACTTTAGATCCATAGTTGGTTAAATAAACTTTTCATTTTACCTACTATAGGGTTCTTTTCTAGTACAGACCCATTTTAACACTGAGGGAAGAGTACTTTCATAAGATCATCCCTTTTAATTTAAAAACTTCTATTTTGTCCTTTTATTGTTTATGTGTTTTAAATATATGTCTTCAAGAATCTAGACCTGGGGGCTGGAGAGATGGCCTAGCGGTTAAGAGCACCGACTGTTCTTGCAGAGGACCTGGGTTCGATCCCCAGCACCCACATGGCGGCTAAGAACTGTCTGTAACTCCAACTCCAGGAGAACTCCAGTTCCAGGGGAATCCGAGACTCTCTTTTGACCTCCGCAGCAATGCATGACTCGGGTGCACAAACCTACATGCAGACAGTACATTCATACACACACACACACACACACACACACACACACACACACACACAAACACAAAGAATCTAGACCTGTATCAATAGATTAAACAAGCCAGAAAATTAGTTTATTCATGTAAAATATTTCATTAACTTTCTGTAAAATATATTCTTTAACGTATTTCTTATTATTTGTATGTGTTGTTTTGAAAAAAAATTGTACTCTCTTCTCTATATATTTAAAATTAAACGAAATATATAAAATTTAAATAATTTCATAATGTAGATGCTGATTTACAGTGGCCTGACCACAAGCGCCACACTTGCATCTACTGAACAGTGAGGACCTGTTTAAGTTCTTAGGAAAGAGCACAATCTTAGCATCATAATAACTGAGGAATACTGATGGGGAAAGTCATTTTATTAGCCTGTGTCCTAATTCTAGTTTGGTTACTTACCCTTTTTAAAGTCTTGAGCTGTTGTCATAAATGCATCCCTCCTGGTAACCATACAAATGCCATCCACTGTGATTTCATGAAGTAGAAGAATAGCTAGCGCTTAAAGATATCTATAAAGAAATATATGAAATAATTACACCCTAATCATTATATATGATACTCATATTGTACATGGAGTGTAAATGTCCTTTGTGCCAGAATGAAAGATTAGATCCATGACCTTTCTTCCCTGGATGATTCTGATAGATGATATTGAAAATAAATTCTTGAAGATTAGGAAGAAGGAAATGAATGAAGGCAAGAAAGTCTTTTAATTTTATTACTGCTAGATCTTATCTAACTTCAGCACCTTCAGATATACGTTGGTGGATAAAAACTTACCTTCTGACTTTTGCTTTTCTATTTTGGCACTCCACTTTACAAGCTCTTGTCAGTATGCCTTTGATGAGGTATCAAGTACTTTTCAAATAATATGCTAAGCTAATTGATCTATAAATATTTTGTCTGCTCTTATGAAATTTGACTTTACTAAAATTAAATTTTAATAATTCATTATACTTCTCTCATATGTGTACTTATTCCGTACAATAAAATGTTATGCTTTCTCCAGAAACAGGAGCTATTAAGTTATAATGAACTCACAAGCCTTAGAGATATTATATTTATATTTAATAGAAAACTGTAATAGCTAAATCTTTATCTTCATTACTTTTTACTTAGTCAAGATTTGTGAATTAATATGGATATAACTTATCTGCTCAAGGGGTCTAGAAATAATTTTATACAATTGACTAATAGGTATAATATTAATTCATTATTCATAAATTATAATGTTTGAAATCTATAAAATGTTGGTGAGTAGTATGTCTCTCTTATGAGTGTTCCAACAATGCAAGAACTTTTACCTTTGAATATGAGAATACCCTGGAAATTTTCAGTAACTTTTTTATTCAATAAATGAAGATAAGCATTGTTAAATGAAAATTACCAATTAAGTTACACATACTGATTTGAAGAATGTTATCATATCTTTCAAAAGGAATTTGTGTTTTGACATCAGATCCATAATGTTTTCTGCATCTGTTCCCACAGGGCAGGGATCAGGAAATACATGAACTGCCTATCATGCACAGCAGACCTCCTGACATTGTGGTTTGGTACATCTACACAATGGAGTACTATTCAGTACTATTCAAATATATATA